>CM060419.1:183929002-184529002 GCA_030545235.1 Helianthus tuberosus
TAAATACTTAATTGGCTTAAATCAGTGGCTCTGATACCACCTTTTTTCTGTCACGGCCCCCGACCCAGTTTCCCGGTTCGGATGCCGCGGGACAGAACACCCATGGTAATTGTATTTAATTTGGTAGCGGAAATTTTAACAGGATCGTTTAAACTGAAAATATACATTTATTTCATTTCAAATTTCGGGACAAACCCCGTAGTTTGCAATAAAGGAATTTTACTGGGAAAATTCCCTGTTTACAAAAACATGTTTATTTATTTACTGAGCCGCTTTCTTCAAGCTGTAGTGCTACGCGGCACTTTCCCTGGTTCACAGTAAATCACCTGAAACATGTTTAAAAAGATTTTATCAGCGGGGAAATACTGGTGAGTCACTCAATTTGCACAAAACGACACATTGTTATAATCTACAGTATTAAGAGCGATTATAATGTTTATATCAACCAATTACCCCAAATCGGTATTTGTCACTCGACCGGATCTTTGACTATGGTCATATCACCCGTTATCCAATGATGAAGATTATCAAGTAATGTATACAAAACCCCACATACCGGCAGTAATTGAAGATTACAAAGACTTAATCCCTGTAATTATAACTTTGAAAACAAATAGGGTTTTGGAAAGAATTTGGTAAAAAGAGAATGACTCACATTGCAAGTTTAGTTGGACAGAGTTTTGTCTACTGATTAAGCCTGGTAACCTAGTTAAACAATGCAACGAGACTAGGTTAGTAACTTAATACAACATTTACGATATACTCACGAAATCAAAACCCTCACGACGAATGACAAAGTATAGCCCGAATTCGGGCAGCACTTAAACATCCATCGGATCGGTTTCAATCGATCGGACATTGTATCGTAGCAGTGATCGAGTTATTACCCTGTGATCGCAGCAGCGTTTCAACACCTAATCACACTATTTTTAGCAGTTTAGAACGTCTTTTGAAAGATTTTTACGAGCACAGGTGAACTGCCAATGCACGTACTATTTATAGCTGATTTTTGAGGTTGTCGCAGCCCGCGTAAGCCGGAAGGAAGTCCTTCGCGGCCCGCGAGGGCCACCCTAGCTACGGCTAGGGCTGCCGTGTCACGGTATAGGTTTGCCACGTGTCTGACACGTGGCCTAAAGCTTATCCGGGGATTTGCGAAGCTGTCGCGCCCCGCGTAGACTCTCCTTGAGTCTTTCGCGGCCCGCGACAGACTAATAAAATTCAATTTTCTTGATTTTTCATGAAAATTAGGGTTTTAGGGGTCCGGGTTTGTACTTACGGATTGTTCTAGGTCATTTTTATGTAGGTCCTTACATGATAAGATGTATCAAGATTTAAGAAAGAATTTTTGGTGGATAGGAATGAAAAAGGTTATAGCAGCTTATATTGTCAAGTGTCTAACCTGTTCACAGGTTAAAGCTGAGCATCAGAAACCCTCAGGATTATTACAACCATTGGAAATGTCTGTATGGAAATGGGAATTGATAACAATGGACTTTGTTACCAAATTACCCAAGATGCGAAAAGGTAATAATACAATCTGGGTGATTGTAGATAGGTTAACCAAGTCTGCTCATTTCCTACCAATGAAGGAAACATTCGGTATGGAACAGTTAGCCAAGTTATATGTAAATGAAATAGTTTCATTACATGGTATTCCTTTATCAATTGTTTCTGATAGAGATAGCCGTTTTACTTCTCATTTTTGGACAAGTTTCCAAAAAGCAATGGGAACCAAGATAAACCTAAGCACCGCTTATCATCCACAAACGGACGGACAAAGTGAAAGGACAATTCACACAATAGAAGATATGCTTAGAGCTTGTGTAATTGATTTCGGAGGAAATTGGGACGATCATCTACCATTAATAGAATTTTCTTATAATAACAACTATCATACCAGTATTAATGTTGCACCTTTCAAAGTACTTTATGGACAAAAGTGCCGAACTCCAGTCTATTGGGCAGAGATTGGAGAAAAACAATTATCTGGACCTGAGATAGTGCAAGAAACCACAGACAAGATTATTCAAATCAAGGAACGACTAAAAGCAGTAGACGATCGACAAAAGAGTTATGCTGATAACAGGCGAAAGCCATCGGAGTTTCAAGTAGGATACAAGGTGTTGTTAAAAGTTTCTCCTTGGAAAGGAGTGGTAAGATTCATCAAGAGGGGAAAGCTAAGCCCCAGGTATGTTGGACCTTTTGAGATTATTAGAATAATAGGACCAGTAGCCTACCAGCCACAACTGCCAGATGAAATGGCAGGAATACATGATGTATTTCATGTATGTAATCTCAAAAAGTGCTTAGCCAATGAATCATTAGTAGTGCCTCTTAAGGATATAGAGGTAAATGAGAAACTTAAGTTCGTAGAAAAGCCACTACAAATTGAAGACAGGAAAATCAAGAATCTCAAGCACAAGAGACTAGTTCTGGTCAAAGTGAAATGGGATTCCAAAAGAGGACCAGAATACATGTGGGAGCTTGAATCAGAGATGCAGATGAAATACCCACACCTGTTCCAGTAGACCTCGAGGACGAGTTCTAAAACAAGGTGGGGAGGATATAACAACTCTCCTAATTTCTTACCGACACTCCTAAAATTTTTAGAACACCCCTATACGTCCTAAAATATACCCCGTATGTGAGTTATGGCCCTAAATACCTTTAATTTTATAAGGGAAATTGGCCTGTAATAATCCCACCTAGACCTTATTGACCATTAATAATCCCACCTCAGAATATTCCCCCCACCAGTCCCACCTTTCACCTATTTTTCCTACAATGGTCCCCCGTTAAAAAAAACTTAATGGAGTTAAGCTTTTTTCCAAATTACAAACATATTTTTTAGGGCTTTTGATTAGAACGAAGATACGAGTCCATTGATGTAAAACTTGTCTCGAAACGGTGCTCCAAACGATGAAAATGGCGCTTCAATTCGGGTGTTTAAATTTCCAATTAACCAAAATCAAGTCACTTGGAGCACCATTTCAAAGTAAGTTTTATATCAATGGACTCGTATCATCGTTCTGATAAAAAACCCTAAAAAAATTGTTTGTAATTTGGAAAAAAGCTTAACTCTGTTAAGTTTTTTTAACGAGGGACCATTGTAGGAAAAATAGGTGAAAGGTGGGACTGGTGGGGGGAATATTCTGAGGTGGGATTATTAATGGCCAATAAGGTCTAGGTGGTATTATTACAGGCCAATTCCCCTTTAAAACAAAAAAAAACAAATTCTGAATGTCGCTCGCGGGGCGCGACAGCTCAAGACCAGGACGCAACCCTGGTGTGCCACGTGGCATCATCGTGTCGGACCTATACGTGTGACTGGCCCAAACTAGACCCTACACCCTCTACGTCGCGGGCCGCAAAGACCCTTTGTGGTCTCCTTCGCGGGGCGTGAGAAACCCAAATTCCAGCCCTATAAAAGGAGGCCATCGACCTTCAGTTTCCGTCGCTCAAATTTCGAATTCTCTCTCTAATTTCTGAATAGTAAAAATTATAATCGGGTATTATACCCCCTAATTAGCGAAGCTCTGCCTCGTTGTAAGTATTTTAACCCCCGGTTACGTATTAAATACGCTACCCGATTGATCTAGTGCTCCGTAACGGCTGTCGTGGTTCTGTCCGACGTAGTCGTTGGAGTTACTGTCTCGGGGAGGGTATAACTAATGTAAAATTTGGGTTATTATACTAATGTGTGTGCATTGTTTAATTTATTAGATTATAACCAGGAAATCACAGGAAAAATACCTAAAGTAGCAATGTGAGTAATCTCCTTTTTGTGTGCAAACCTTTTTGTAAACTGTTTTTACAAAACCTCAAATATTTTACATTATGATTAACAGTGATTGAGTATTTGTAAATTCTACAATTATCGTCGGTATGTTGGGGTTTTGTATACAAAATTTGTTACTACACTGTGAGTAGTAACATGACCACAAGTTGGGTTGACAGTACCGTGGGTGGTAATTAAAGTAAGAACTGAAAACAAATATAATTGCGAGATCGCCCTCAATACTGTAAAATGATAAAACCTGTTTTGATTAAACTGGGATTCACTCACCAGTATTTCCCACTGGCAAAATGTTTTTAAACGCGTTTCAGATAACAAAATGTGAAAGCCAAATAGAAGCCAGCTGGACAACACTGAATGCTTGGAAAATGTGGCTATAAAAGTTACCTAAATAAAGAAGATGTTTTATTTAAATAAAATAGGGTTTATCCCTATAAACATGTTTGTAATGGAAACTTGGGTTTTACCCATGTGTTTATTATTATTAAAATGTGGTATTTTACTCTGATAAAATATTTCCTAACTACGATCCTGATGTAAATTCCGTTGCCAAAATGACAAAACCACTGATACCACTGAATCTGAGCTCACGGCCGCCCGTTCCCAGGAGATAGGGGCCGGGGGTTGCGACACCATGGCATGGTATAAATGAGTAACTTAACACAAACACAAGTTTTATGGAATTTAAAATTGGACAACTCGTGAACTCGCCAACTTTATGTTGATACCCTACTGAATGCTTTGTAGGTACCCAGTGATAGCAGGAGCTTGCAGCTTGGGAGCATAGTGGTCGCCTTAACCCGTGTTGGGTTCTTTAATAATTATGAACTTTGAAACTTATGTTTTAAATTTTTAAACTTATGTTTCCACTGTTTTCTTTAAACGTTGTTTTATACTTAAACTTTGGAGTTGGACATTCTTAGTCACTAATCGTACTGATGGTGATGAAAAGTGTTTTATTATTATGTTGTTCAATATGATTGGTGGCTTGATCCTGGTCAGTCGCACGCCTCGCGGTAGTACTCTGCACGTGGAAATTGAGGGTGTGACAGTTTCCAACAACAAGAACACAATAACAGGGTAGCAGACTCCATCTAACTTAACCCTAATTCTTCTTTTGCATCGCTTTAATTAGAAAACCACTTGAATTTTCCATTTTCATATTGGCGGTCCACATAAAGGGATCGACGGATTATCTGCTTCTTTAGGAGATAGATATAGAAGACAAATATATGACCATAAATGGGGTGGCAGTTAAAAAATAAAGTGTATGTTTGGCAAAAGTAGCTGATAGCTGGTGGCTAGAGGCTGGTGGCTGGAAGCTGTTAGTTAGTAGCTGTAGCTTTTTAGATATATTTGGTGTTTGGCAGAATAGCTGCAACTTTTAATAAAATGTATAAAATGACCAAAATGGACATAACTAAAAATTTAAAAAGTTTGTGCATTGAAAAATTTATTATCTTTAGAGGTTAAAATAGTCATTTTTTTGCTAAAAGCTTGTAGCTCCTTCTAAACGCTACTAGTAGGAGCGTTCAACCAAAAGCTTCAAGCTGCTAACCTAAAAGCTTCAAGCTCCTTCAACCAAACAAGACTTTTTATTGAGTATGAGCTTTTTCTTAAAAGCTTAAAGCTTGAAGCTCTTAAAAACCCCTAAAAGCTCCATGCCAAACATACCCAAAGAGGAAAATCTTTGGAATTCCTAAAATTGAATGTGGCAAGATAATCAAAGGAGGGGGGTTTGATTCAGAGAATGTCGATTTAGTTTTTCTTAAGGGTAGAGAAGGAAAGAATTTTGAGATCTGTGAGTATGGACTGTGTTGCAATTTACTAGTATACTCTCTTAGTGTCTTAAAATGATCACCTCTTTACAATTTTACCCTCACAAAATAAGCTTTCGTTACTTGTATATATTGCTTTAAGAGTTAGACCCAATGTAAACTTACATTTATGTACATTAGATTTGCTTTATATAGTTAAAATTTAATCAATTTACAATGCATAAATTTATTTACAACAACAATTAATTTAGATTATTTACATGTCATCTTAATTATAGGTTATAAAGGTACCGAAATCCCTAAAATGCCCTAAAGTGTCTTAATTTTTTGGACAATGTGCAAGTTTACCCCCTCTAAAATAGTTTGGCTCTATTGTACATGTTGCTTCAAAATGTGTACACATTGTAAAATTACCATAAGGGTAGAAAACCTTGTTTGCTTAATAAGGTAGTATAGATATATGTTCTTGTTTTCGCAATTAACTTTTAGGATCTTTCTTTGACTGTGAATCATATTTTTGATGACATTATATGGTTTGATCTTTCATATACTACATTTTCATGTAATAAATGTATAGATGGACTTGGATAAAGAGACAATTTCTTATCCCCAAAACATATAGCAACATGGTAAATAATTTGTTACTTGTTTCTTGAAAGTCCACCAAGAATAAATGAAGAAATGTTTCGTCTAAAAACATATCAAGAAACTAAATAGTTTTTCTTAATTTTATGTATAGACCTTTCTTTATCATGAAAATGTTTTATATTATAGTCTAGGTAAAACAAAGCTACAAATTAAGAGAACTTGCTAACTGTGAAAAACAAAGTGGAGGAACATTTGTGAAAATAGAATATAAATAATGTGTGATAAAATATTTATGAAAGTAAAGCTCATTGAAACTGTTTAGATAAGGCTTTTTGTCACTAAAAAAAACGGTTGAATCTGAAATTGTGTGGTTGTTGAACAATAATTAGTAAATAGTGTTACCCTCCTTGTTGAGTCACTAATCACAAGGTGTCAATGGCATTAGTGAATTCTCATAAAACTAAGTTAAAATTCATTGTGGGCATTTATGTCGCAACCCACGACCCCTTGCCCCGGGAGGCGGGCGGTCGCGAGTTTCGCACATTCGGTGGTATCGGTGTTTATCAATTTTGACAGCGGAAATTTTCATCAGGACCGTAGTTAGGAAATATTGTTATCAGAGTTAAACACCATTATGTTTAAAATAGATAAATGGGAGAAAACCCAAGTTTTTCTGGTAATACATTTATAATAATAAGTGGAACAAAATCCGACTTTTCATTGGTAATATATTTATAGGGATAAACCATAATTATTGAAAACAATTCTCCTTTTTAATTAGGTAACTTTTATAGCCATTATTCTAAGCTTTCAGTGCTTTCCAGCTGGCTTTTATGGGCTTCACACTAAGTTACCTGAAACACGTGTTTAAAACATTTTATCAGCAAGAAATACTGGTGAGTGAATCCCAGTTTAATCAAAACAGGTTTTATTGTTTTACAGCATTGAGGGCGATCGCGCAATTACATTTGTTTCCAATTCTTACTTTAATTACCACATACGGTACTGTCAATCAATGACTGGTGGTCATGTTACTACTCACAGTGTAGTAACAAATTTTGTATACAAAACCCCAACATACCGACGATAATTGTAACATTACAAATACTCAATCACTGTTAATCATAATGTAAAATAATTAAGGTTTTGTAAAAACAGTTTAAAAAGAAAGGATTTCTCACAAAAAGGTTTACACAAAAAGAAGGATTACTCACATTGCTAATTTAGGTATTTCCTTGTGACTTCCTGGTTATAATCTATTAATTAAACAATGCACACGCGCTAGTATAATAACCCAATTTATATTAATTATACCCTCCCAGAGACAGAACTTCAACGACTACGTCAGGCAGAGCCTCGATAGCCGTTACGGAGCACTAGATCAATCGGGCAGGGTATCTAATACGTAACCGGGGTTATAATACTTACAACGAGTCAGAGCTTCGCTATTTTAGTGGATATTATACCCGATATTATTTCTACAACTCAGAAATTTAGAGAGAAAATCGAGTGATGAACGATTTCAAAGTGAAAGCTGATCGATCTATTTATAGGGCCTGACCAGGGGTTTGTCGCGCCCCGCGAGAGAAACAAACAAGGGCTTCGCGGCCCGCGAGCGAGTATATGGCGGTTTAGGGTTTTGTTGAGTCACCGGGATTTCGATGCATGTCTGGACACGTGGCTTAATTGTGTGCCGGGCAAGGAATGGGCCTCGCTGCCCGCAAGAGATTTGACTAAGGGTGTCGCGCCCCGTGAGCGAACCCTGAATTTTGTTTTATTTGTTATTTATTGAAATAAAGGTATTTTGGGGCCGATTCTCGTATACGGGGTATCTTTTAGGATATTTAGGGGTGTCCAAAATATTTTAAGGAGGGTTGTTATAATTTAGGTTTATTTTAAGTGATGTAAAATTATTGAGTGTGTAAGAAAAGAAAAGAAAAATTAGATTAATAGCTATAATAAAGAAGTTCAAACCAACTATTTCGATGTAAATTCATATCAGAACTCTAAATATTAAATATTTATTCATTTTATTAAATATTGTTTTATTATACCTCTTACAACTTTTTTTATAGTTATGACCACATCAGTGCTCTAATAATTTAAAAAAAAAACTGTGAGTTTTCAATATTTTAATTCAGTGAAACATGTTGTCTAAAATCAATTGCTGTTATCATATCTCGATGTCAAAGGTTATTATTAGTTTATGGAATATGTTTTTTTTATTATATGATGACTATTACCTAATATATTTAGGTAACAACAAAAAACCGAATTGTAATCACTAAATAGTCTTACCTTTTTGTTTATGTTGATACGGTAGTTGACTTTTAACTTCCACATGTGGTCTCGATTATTTTTAAGATTTGGGTAGATGAAAAATTAGGACATTTGGGTTATTTCCCATCAACAAGTCATTTTCATATTATTATTTTAAACTAGATAACCCAGATATATTTGAAAATGTTTTCCTTGTGGATGTCAGATTGTGCGGTTCTACTTCTACATACGTTTCATTCTTGGTTTTTATTAATTCTACACTAGGAAGTCCATTCGATTAGGTTTTGAATCCAAATTCTTTATGTAGGTTGTTTCATTTAGAAATAATTGTAGGGGTAACTTTGTAAAATAGTAATTAAGTTTTATTATTGTTTTAATAGGTCACTCATAGAAATTTTTGTTTCAATCAAGTCACTTAAATTTACTTTGATTTACTAATTCTATATATTTTACCTAAATACAATGTAACTAATCAAACACTGCATTTCTTTTATTTTCCTTTATTTATTTTACGAGAACATGGCTTAAAAATGCCAACATGGATTAAAAATTATAAAAAAAAAACTCATGAAAAAATTGCGAAAATTTTTGAAGTTGCAAAAAATCTAAAAATTCTGAAGAAATTTTAAAAAAATGCAAAAAAAATATTTTTTTGTAAGTTTTGGCATTTTTAATTTTTTGAGTTTTTTATATAAAACCTTGTAACTTAGAATAATTGCAATATTTTAAAAACATTTGAAATTTTCCAAATTTAAATAAAATGCAATTTTTAAATATTGGCATTTAGAAAAGCATTGCAATTTTATTGGCATTTTAATAAAAATATTGGTAATTGTTTAAAACTTTTCACAAATTTATAAATTTGTTTACAAACTTTTTATTGGCATTTAGAAAAGCATTGCAATTTTATTGGCATTTTAATAAAAATATTGGTAATTGTTTAAAACTTTTCACAAATTTATAAATTTGTTTACAAACCTTTTAATCTATATTGACTTTTTTAAGTCATGTCATCATATAATAAATGAATAAACTAAATAAAAGTCATGTAGGATTGGTAACCTACTATTCACGTAAAATATATAGGATTAAAATATGAATTAAACTTGAATGGTCTAATTGAAACATAAATTTTATAAGTGACCTAATTGATTACAGGTTGTATACCGTGTGTCTTAATTTGGTATGAATCGCAGTAAAAACTGCAAGTTCTAACGTCTTGATTGATGACAAATTTGCTCGCCGGATTTCTTGAGATTACGTCGGAAAAATCGAACGGAAGTTCATGGGAGGCGGGGTAGCTTTTGACTCGAGTTCAAATGTTTTAGAAAATTGCAGAATGGTCCTTTGAGTTTGAAAGTTTTGTAAAACAAAATAAAACTTTTAAATAAGTCATTTTGATTCTTTTATAACGACTAATCTATTTTATATTTTTAAGTCTTTATTTATAAACATGAATTCTTATCAATAACTTAATATTTATAAAATTTCAAATTCTATAAATTTAAACTTACGTCTTTATAGCTTTTAAGAATTAAAAAATATATATAACACTTGTTATAAATAATAATATAGAATTTTTTATTATAAAAATCTAAAATTAAATAATTTCTTATTTAATTTATATAGTATTCCATTTTTTAAATGAATTTGGTAAAAATGGGTAAACCATTATAATGGGTACTAGAGTGGAATGCTGAGAAAATCGTGGTTGTTACGTGCCATATGCCCCTCAAAAGCTATGTTTTATTCAAAGAGTTTAATCAAAATATACATTTACTTAAAATTTGATTACTTTAAAAAAAAACTCAATGTCTGATTCCCCATATATATTCATAATCAATTAAATAATACAATTATTCACTCACAACCATATTAAAATATAGGATGTTGGTGAAAATGAACCCTCAAATATGCGGGCTTATTTAGTTTCCCATATAACTTTGGGGAATAGGGTTTTAGGATAAGGACTCTAATGAAGGAATAAAATTGCATAAAATCTTAACTTTTCTTTATAATTTTGATAGAGGGAGTTGTGTGATAACCCGTAATTTCAGGTTAATACCCTAACCTAACCACAGTTAGTTTAGACATACATTCATAGCATTGCATAAAACTAGGGTTAGTTAAATGAGTGTACTTTGGTAATTCGGGGAATTACCACAACACGTACATGTTAGTTCTCGAACGTTGGTGACTAAGTCGGATGATAAGTATAAACGGACAGTTTATACGAAACTTATGTGTTGCATGATAAATACGTGAATTATATGCTTTAATTGTAAATTACAATTTATTATGGTGCTTCGTGTGAAAGTTACATAGTTAGGGGTGCATTATGGTTAAATTAGAAACCTTAATAATCTACTGCATAACCCTAAACCCTCTCAAATCAGTCATATGGCAGTCCCAATCATTCTCTAATCATTTTGGCTTCATCAAGTTCATACACAGTCATCGATCTTTGATCTTTCAATCCTTCAAAAACAAACCATAGAATCAATCTAAGGTAATGTTTATATTACATGTTATTTTGTTCCTTTGATTCATGGACATCCAACAACCGTTTGTGATTAATTGATTATGCCTGATGAATGTGTGATGGTTTATATGTGAATGTGTAAACTATTTATCAGAGAATATTGATGCTATTGATATGCTAGAACTGTTAATTTGTGAATTGATTCATAACATTGTAGAGTTTTGATCGTAGAACTGGTGCAACTGTTACATTGAGTATTTTGTGTTACTGTGCGATTAGGGTTTGGTATATGTTTATCCGAGTTTACATGCATCCGAGTTTAATAATTAAAAGGGGATGTACGGGTTTATTTTTAAACAAGATGTCCGGGTTTTGTTTGGTGGGATCCGAGTTATGTAATAACTTAATGAATCCGAGCTTACATGAGTTTCAATATAAAATTTCGAATTTTTGAATGAAACAAAAGATTCTGAATTTCTTTTATGAGATCTGGTTCGTGTATGGGCCGATCCGAACTTGTTTGGGCCTGTTCGAGTTTAGTTTGTGGGTGTCAAGATGTCCGGGTTTCATGAGATAAAAGGGATTCCGGACATAGGCTTGATATTCCGGGTTATGTGTGGGGTTTATAAATATATCCGAGTTTCAGGAAGAACAAAGGGGGTCCGGGTCTGCTTGAGGTGTATCCGGGTTTAATAAGAGTCAAAGATCCGAGTTTGTTGTAGGATTAAAGGGGGGTTCCGAATTTATATTATAGTTCGAGCTTTTATGTTTGTTGAACATGATGTTCGATTTTATATAGTCCGAGCTTTTATGTTTGTTGAGCATGATGTTCGATTCTAAAAATAATATTGATGTCTCCGAGTTAGTGGATGGATATCATTTCCAATCTTCTTAAATGAACATGTTGTAATCCGAGGTTAGGAAGGGAATTGATGTCCAAGGTTTTGTATGTAAATCATTTGATTTAATTATGATATGGTCCGATCTTACATAGATGAATTGTCCGAGTTTTATAGATAAATATATGATAGAATCTGAGTTTGCATGTGTTACTTGAGAAGCTACATATTATTTTCGGGTTTAATATAAATTCCAAGTTTTAAAGTTATCTCCGAGTCTCTTAAATCTTTTCTTCCAAGTATATGATTAGTTTCCTGGGTTATGTGTTGTTCATATTTTTCAATAACACCTTGCATGATATCAATAATGTCACCAACTAGAGAGTCCACTATATTGTATAATAAACTTGATAACCTGACCACAATAAACATTTGTTGTTTGGATAATTAGGGAATTGCAAACCCCACTCGTATACTTATACTTACACGATATTGTACATTAGGTCTCGTGTAACGGACCTAACACTTTATTAACGCTAAAAGCACGTTAACACATACCGAGCAAACTAAGGTGAGTTCACTACTCTTTCACAAGCATGCGTCCCGGGGGACAAACAAACTACTATTCCTGGGAGGAATACTTTTTCTATATGTTGCAGTTTAAATTTGATGTTGGTTAATAAATTCAAACTCTATCACGAAATCCCTACTTACTACCGAGCTAGTTGCATGAGAAGCAACGGGGTAATAGTTGATAGCGCTATTAGACTTGACAAACCTCACACCGTGCTGGGAGCCGGGCGTGAACTGATGACCTTAAACACTTGTATCAATGCTAACAGACATTGATGAGGGCACAACAAACATGACAGTCATTCGGTCTCGAGTTTATTATTCTTGACATGTCTTTAAACTAAACACTTACATGATTTATGTTAAACAAAACTGTGAACTTGCCAACTTTATGTTGACACACTTTTCTAGATGCTTGCAGGTTGTTAGATACAACATGCTTTGGAACTTGCAGTCTAGGGAGCTGGGAGTGTCATGGTGCTTGCTACTTGAAGCAAACGATTAACATTATACATTTTAAAATGATTTGATTTAAATTATGTCGAAACAGTTACAATTGCTTCCGCTGAACACATGTTTTGTTGAAAATGTTATTTGGAATTACACTATTCATGTTGAACATGACGATTGTGTTTAGTAATATTTTACTATAGTTCAACGTGATTAGTGGCTAGATCCTGGTACGTCATACTTCTCACGGTTCCGCAGATGATAACTTGGGGGTGTGACAAGTTGGATGGAGACTATTGTGAGTGCTCTTAGATAGTTGAGTTCTTACGAGTTCTCTCAATCACCCCATAAATATTGTAGCAAAAAGTTTTTTTTTTTAATAAGTGTTACATGGAGTCAAGCTCTTACGAGTTCTCACAATCACCCCATAGATATTGTAGCAAAAAGTTTTATTATTTATATATACATAGGTGTATATTTTCAATTTTTAATTATAGACATGTGTATAATGTCAATTTTAAATTATACATATGTGTATACTATAAACATATATGCACCATACATATATTTCAACTTTAAACATGTATTTACACATGTACACCAACCAAAAAAACACGTTTAGAACCATAATCTTTCTTTATATACATATATATACAATCATGTATACACATTATACATCTAGGGGTAAGATCAAATAAAAAGTTAATTTTCCCTAAGTAGGATGAGAAGAAATCTTAATCATTCATTTTTCAAATTAATGGTTAAGATGAAAGTGTAGGAGAAATGAGGAGTGCAAGGGTATCTTGGGAAAATCACATTTATAGACTCTCTCTTCACATGCAAGACACAAGCATTTTTCACCCCAATTTTTTAAACGTTCATAACTTTTTATACGACATTATTTTTTCATAAAAAATTTCGCCATAAAATCAAGCGTCTTTTTATCTTTAATTTGAGTACCATATTGCTATATAAAATATGAAGACTAAGAAAACCCACTAAAATGTGTTGTTTTCTATGTTGTATAACATTTTTTTGTGCTAGATTTTTGTGCTAAATTTTTTTTGCTGAATTTTTTTGTCTTAATTTTTTTTTCTTAATTTTTTGTGCTAGATTTTTTTGTACTACATTTTTTGCGGAGTTTTTTCGTGCTATATTTTTTTGTACTAGATTTTTTTGTGCTATATTTTTTTGTACTACATTTTTTGTGCTATATTTTTTTGTACTAGATTTTTTGTGCTAGATTTTTTTGTACTAGATTTTTTGTGCTAGATTTTTTTTGTACTAGATTTTTTTTTTTTTTGTATTTTTAAAAAACAAAAGGGGTGCCACATGTCATTTTCACTCCTATTTATAAGGACCAAAATGCCCTCCATTCCTACTTATTAGGAGTGCCACATGTTATCATCACAATCCTTCTTAGGCTACTTAGGCAAAATCCACTTTTTGTTGAATCCTTCCCTTATACATCTATGTATAGTTAAAGATTGACAATACATATATGTGTATATATCCAGAAAAACTGACATGGTTTTATCTAAAAATAAAAATAATAAAATATAAAATATAAATTTGCTTTTTTTTTGCACTACTTTTGTATTTTTGTGTAGGACTTAAATTCTCAATCACCCTAGTAACTCTCAGGTAATCCTTACCATAAAGTTTACTTAAATTTGATTACATTAATTATAGATATCTTCAATCGGCTAGGGTCATGTCTGTAGGCTCTATCTATGGGATTCCGTTCATAGCGCACCTATACCATTCAGGGGTGGACCTATAGTGTTACTAGGGGTAACCTCCGTTTCCCCTTGACGCTACGGTAACGCTCCGACGGTAGTGTAAATTTTGAAAAAAAAATTGACGTTTTTTCGATTTCGTTACCCTTTTTTTAAACGTTACCCCTATGCGGATTTTCTAGATCCGCCACTGATACCATTGATGTGTAACTAGACCCGTGAGGAGATGTAAACTTATTTGAACTATTGCATAACAAATATTTCATGCAGTATGGCTTATAATAACGTACGTAAGTAAGTCCATAGCACACAATAAGCATGTATTAGCTTAACCAAAACGGGTACGAACTCAGATAATAGACTAATACCAAGAAGACTCTAATCTAATGCACAGCCTAAAAAGACAAGATGGAAGATTGAGACCATGCATGAAACAAGTTGTGCCACTTGTTGTTGACCATAATCCTTATGGGTTTTTGAGTGTTGTAAATTGAAATATCAAGATCAATAAAGTGAAAGAATTGGATCGTGGCCAGGATTTGACTTGAGCAAGAAATTTGATGGCCAAAAGGTCTCATGATGAAAGCGAATGCATGTATTTGGGTCGGCCACCTTATTTTCGAAATGTTGACTAGGTTCAAAAATTAAAACACAAAACATTAAGCTTCTTATACTTAATACCTAATGTATCTATCATTTCTAGGAATATAGGTAGGTTGGCAATTTCTAATAGAACTCTTGGACACAAAACGTCTACGACACAAAGTTAAACGGGTTTGAGTTTGAGTTAATCATGTTCAAGTCATAAACAGGTCAACACGGCACGGCATGAAACGAAACGATTAAAACAAGGTCTAATAAATTTAGCAATATGTGGTTCTCCAGATATGGGTTGCAATTCTTTTAATGGTTTGTAAAGATGAATACGAAATTAAGACATTATACCAAACTTTAATAATATGAAGCTCCATGCTTCTAAAAGTAGGTCTATTATCCAGGTTAGTGGGTTTGATAAGCTATAAGGATTAGTAGAGGCGTAAACAAGTCGAACCGCTTGTGATGTACTCGGATCTGTCCGTTAAAAGCCACGAATTGAGCTGAGCTTAATCGAGCTCGAACATAGATTGAAGCTTATTTAATAAATCATGACCTCGATCTCAAACTTAACTAGGCTCGCTAATGTAATCAAACTTATTATTCATATAAGTATGTTATTTAATATAATATATACGCAAATATATAATAAGTACTATTTGATAGGGAGAAAAATGCCCGGATAGTCCCTGTGGTTTCGCATTTTTTCACCTATAGTCCCTAACTTTCTAAAACTACTTGAATAGTCCCCAAGTTTTCAATTTTTGTTCTCGGATAGTCCCTGGGTCTAACTTCAGTTTGTTTTCTCTGTTAAATGGGTGTGGAATTACAAAAATACCCTTTCATTTAAAAGGCCAAACCACAGGGACTATCCGTGCATCTTCTATATTTTTATAGAAAAACCCCACCACCACACTTTCCGGCGAATTTTCCGGTCGAAATTAATTTCCGGCGACTTTAAATCTTGAACGTGAGTTATTCCGGCACTGATCGATTAATTTCCGACGATAAAATACCAACAGAAGTCTTGGTGCTTTCTATTACAACTTTACTGCTCGATTTTTTAAAAACTCAAACCAAATCCACAGACACCGAGTCAAACCACAAACACCACGTTCCTCACCGGCGACGTAACCGTCACCGGAGAAACCGAGTTCAACTTCGATCTCCGATGCTCCACACAACCACCACCTGCAACTTACCTCCGTCTACACCACGTTCAACTTCGAGATTGACATTCATCATCTATGCCGACCACCGCCGTGTAACCTGCAACTCCTTCATCTTCTCCGACGGGTCCTCCGGCCTCCATCACCTTCACCGTCGATTCATCATAACCACCCAACAGCCACCGCAAACCTTCACCATCGTTAATCAACTGCCACACCGTCAAAATCACCACCACCACAGCCGCTAGAGAGAGAAAGAAGGGGGAGAGGGAGGGAGAAGGATCTAGATTTAGGGTTTCATTTCTTCAAAGATGTGTGTATTTGTGTGTGAGATTTACAGAGATCTGTTCTTTGTTTAGAGAGAGAGGGGGGAGTAGAAGATAATTTGAGATTTGATTGCTGTTGAGATTTGATTGCTGTTGTTGTCTGCGTATAGAGAGAGGGGAGTAGAAGATAATGTAGAAGATGCCCGAATAGTCCCTGTGGTTTGGCCTTTTAAAGGAAAGGGTAAATTGGTCATTTCACACCCACTTAACAGAGAAAACAAACTGAAGTTAGACCCAGGGACTATCCGAGAACAAAAATTGAAAACTTGGGGACTATTCAAGTAGTTTTAGAAAGTTAGGGACTATAGGTGAAAAATGCGAAACCACAGGGACTATCCGGGCATTTTTCTCTTTGATAGGGGAAGGATCCACTAAAAAGTGGATTTTGCCTAAGTAGATTAAGAAGGATTGTGATGGTGACATGTGGCACTTCTAATAAGTAGGAATGAAGGGCATTTTGGTCCTTATAAATAGGAGTGAAAATGACATGTGACACCTCTTTTGTTTTTTTAAAATACAACAAAAAAAAATTAGTACAAACAAATATAGCACAAAAAATGTAGTACAAAAAATATAGCACGAAAAAATTCAGCAAAAAAATGTAGTACAAAAAAATCTAGCACAAAAAAATTGAGAAAAAAATTAAGACAAAAAAATTTAGCACAAAAAAATGTTATACAACATAGAAATACAAAACATTTTAGTGGGTTTTTTTAGTCTTCATATTTTATATAGCAATGTGGTACTCAAATTAAAGATAAAAAGACGCTCGATTTTATGGTGAAATTTTTATGAAAAAATAATGTCGTATAAAAAAGTTATGAATGTTTAAAAATAGGGGTGGAATATGCATGTGCCTTGCATGTGGCGAGAGAAAGTCTATAAATAAGATTTTCCCAATATACCCTTGCACTCCTCCTTTCTCCTACACTTTCATCTTAACCATTGATTTGAAAAATGAATGGTTAAGACTACTTCTCATCCTACTTAGGCAAAATAAACTTTTTATTTGATCTTACCCCCTATTTGATGTAAACCTATTATTTGATATATATATATATATAGGGTAAAGATCTGGTACAAATAGTTCTTAACCTAGGAAGTGTAGGAAATCGGGTCAAACGAACTCCGATTGAGCTCATTCCAGCGGCGTTGGAACCGGCTCGTCGAAACCTAACCAGAAACCCTAACCCCTTAAACCTAAACCCTAAAAAAAACCCTAAAGCTAAACCCTAAGGCTAAATCCTATGCTAAACTCTACGCTAAACCCTAAAATCTAAATTATAAACCCTAAATGCTAAACCCTAAGGCTAAACCATAAATGCTAAACTCTAAAGCTAAACCCTAAATACTAATGCCAAACCCTAAAACTAAACCCAAAAGCTAAACCCTTAAGCTAAAATCTAAAGCTAAACCCTAAAAGTTAAACTCTAAACCCTAAAAGCTAAACCCTATATATATTTGAATAGGATTCGACGAGCCGGTTCTAACGCCGCTGGAATGAGGTTAATCGGAGTTCGTTTGACCCGGTTTCCTACACTTTGTAGGTTAAGATTGTTTTGTATTTGATCATACCCCTATATATATATATATAATTAGGAATATTGGATTTTAATAATCTCAACTATTCGTCGTTGGCTGTCAACAATCCCAATTTCAAAAATAACCACTGTCAATCCCAACTATTAACATATTGGCCTCCAATGACGCTGACTAACAGAACCCTAACGCCGTTAGTCTCCGGTCACTGGAAAAACGTTTTTCGCGGGAAAACTCTTTTTTGGCTGGAAAACCTAACATTTTTGTCCAAAACCTCTTTCTAACCTTATTACGGATCTTTAGTAACCATTTTCTGGTAAAAGCCCCAATTTTTTAAGTCACCGGAAAACTCAACATTTTCGTCCTAAACCTCTTTGTAACTTTAGATCAGACCTTTAGAAACCTTTTTTCTGGCCAAAAACGGTTTTTCGGCGACCAGAGACTAACGGCGTTAGAGTTCTGTTAGTCAGGGTCCATTGGTGGCCAATATGTCAATAGTTGGGACTGCTAGTGATTATTTTTGAAGTTGAGACTGTTGACAGCCAATGACGAATAGTTATGATTATTAAAATTCAATATTCTTAATAATTATAATAGAAGTAACAAAATATATTGTGTGGTTATATATGTATGCAGATAAAATAATTAGTAATCAATAAATGATTTGAGGTCAAGTTTGAAAACTAATCAGAAGCTAAGATCGGACTCAACTTTCAACCTAGACGAGTTTGATTGACTCGTTTACACCCTTAAAAGATTGTTACATTTTTACAATCATCCAATATATTTTTTTTACTACAAATCACATATATTTTAATGAAAAGCATATAAACAATAAATAAAGATATCAAGTCTTGATAGATTTGCTACTGACTTGTAGAGTTGTAGACTTGTAGTCGGGTTGATTCAAGAGACAAGGAATGTGAAAAGTGATAGTGTGTTTAATCTTTATCACAATAAAGGAAGAATCTTATTTACAATACAAAAAAAAAAAATTGTTCTTCTATCAGTTTGGTTAGACCACCATGGGGTGCGAAATATTCTTGGTACAATCATTTACATGGCGGACCTAGGAATTTTTTCATGGGGGTGTGAAATATTCTTAAAGATTTTAGGCCCGTATGTATATAAAAAAAATTCGATTCATATCGGGTCGGTCCGGGTCGGGTCATGTAAAACAAAAGAACATCAAGATAAAATTTATATAATCATCAAAAACATGTCAAACGTCGTTACAAACATATTTAAAATGTCGCCCTACGGGTTTTTATTTTTTAAAATCTATCCAAAACTTTTACAGCTACTTTTCTAAGCAAGTATTTCTCTATATAACATATACAACTAATTTTCAACACTAAACACTTAAACAATAATCACCAAACTTCATAATTTTAAACTTTAAAATCAAGTCCTAGTTTTAATTGTTGGATCCTTCTAACGAACCATTTAAACACACTAAACTTTAACTAAAACAACAAAATCAGACAACTAAAGTTTCAAAAACAACTAAAATTTCAACCTTTTTTAACAATTTTATTTCTCCTAAAAATCCAAATAAAACAAGAAAACAACAAAATAATCGAACCATACCCGGAAAGAGTGATGAAGATATTGTTTTCATGAGTTTGGTGGCCGGAATTGCGGTGGGTTGAGTTAATATATTTTAGTTCAAATTAGATTATTAGATTGGGTTGGGCTTGGATTATGGTGTGTTTATTGGGTTAAAGGTTAAGAGAAAGTTAATTAGCTAAGTGGAAAGTTAATTAGGTTGTATTTTTTTTTTTTAAATTAGTGTTTACATTAAAAAATTTATAAATTCATAAGATTTTTTTCCTAAGGGGGCGGCCGAAAATTTCCAAAGGGTGCGGACGAAAATTTTCAAGGGGTGTGGTCGGGATTTTACCAGGAACTAAACATTAAATTTTCTTTTTTCAAGGGTTCGCCCACCTTAATATATATATGTGGGTACGCCCCTGATCGTTTAACATGGATCAGTTGAGGTTTTCACTATTCTAACCTTTTGAAATACATCATTTTTAAAAATGAGGATTAAAAGCTCTAATAGACAACATCTTGTGTTTTATTGTTTTGATGGCAAGTTGCATAAAATACATATATTTTTTAATTTAAATTTTAGATAATTTAGTGTTCGTGTAAAATAACTACTTACTTATGTTTCTTCCATGTTGTTATTTTTTTAGTATTGATTACTTAAACACTAAAATTAAATCGATTACACATTTTATTACAATAACAATAACAACAACAACAATAATAATAATAATAATAATAATAATAATAATAATAATCGAACCTAGTTAATTTCACAAATAGCAAATATATTGATAGGGTGTCAAAAGGATTAAATATAGGTAAAATCTTACTTCTATATCTAAGACAGAGGCGATACTTTCAAAGAAATCCCCAATTCAAAACAAACAACACACAAACATTACTAAAAGGATGGAAGTAGAAAGCTACTAAATAAATTAAAAAAAAAGGTGAAAAAGCAACACGATAAAATAGAAACACATGTATCATTATGAAACCACAGATAGACATAGATCCATGGAGATGGTCACATAAAAAAGTCCATCTAAAGTATAAATAAATCTAAGCCCATAAGCCCAGCTAAGACGCTATTGTACATTCCTATAAAAATCCTTAATCTTAACCTTACGTTTCTATGAACTCCTATTTTAGACCATGTGTTCAGAGATGTACAACTCTAGTAAATCTTGTCTAATTAAACCATCCCAAGTTAATTTGAATCTACTTCCCTCCACAATGAGCATTTGCGTTGTTCTAGCTGGCATCTTTGCCTATCTCCTCTTCACATTCCCTAATGTATATAATAAATAAATTAGCATAAGAAGTTCACAATCCTAATATACGATATCATTATTTGTTGAGAAAATTACGAAAACCAGACAGGTTTGATCAAAAGGTTTCAATCTAGACATCACTTTCTAACCTTTTCAAACAATTTAAACCAATTAGAATGTGCCAAGTCAGCTCCACCTGCTAAGACGGCTAGTACTTATAAGTGTTTAGCCGGCAACTATATTCTTTTTAGTGTTTAGCCAACAACCAAGGGCTTTTGTTAGTGTTTAGCCGACAGCTAAGAGGCTATTTTTAATGTTTGACAGGTAGTTGAACGACTTAGCCCGCGCTTTTTTATTTACCCAACGGCCAATTTGACCATTTTGAAAACGGTTAAAAAAATGGTTTGTTAAAATTGCCTATTTTTACAATTTACCCTTATTTTTTATTTTTTTATTAGGATGACATGATTAAATTTGTAGGTCAAAGGTATCCAAAGTTACACGTAGGAAAAAAGTTGTTTGGTTACAAAAGATTCAATTCATACAAAGATTCTCTCCTACCGAACCAAATTCTCATTCCTAAACGCTCCTATTTTCCCCCAAACAACGACGAACCGACGGAGCCGGAGATCGACGCCGTTGGTTCACCGATTATCACTATATCTCAAGGTACCTTCTTCTTCATTGTCTCCCCATGCATGCATGTTCTTTTTATTCCAATTTAAAATTGTTTACCTTATCCCGTTATCAATATATTTGTTTACCCGAATCATATATTCGTTTAAATGTTTGTATGTATCCCTTGTATATGTTCAATTCATATCCAAATTTGATGTTGAATTGAAAGGTAGAATTGATTTCAAAATTGAAATCCAACGTCTAATCTCCATGGGCGAAACTAGAGGGGTCAGCTGACCCTCCGGTCAGGAGAATTTGTTAGAATTATATATATATGATCTGAGATTTTCGTAGAAAAACATAATTTGGACTCTCTATTTGTAGTTGGTAGAGAGTAAAGCCTTATAATGACTCCCATAAAGAAGTTCTGGTTCCGCTAGGGTGTTCATTGAATCGAATATCGAATATTCGATTTGCTCGAATCAAATTTTTTGAATAATTTATTTTTTTGCTTGAATTTGTATTTGGTTTAGATTCGATTAAGAACTAGCCAAGTCGATTTTAATTAGCTTAAAATTTGAATCCGAATCGAATTCGGATAAATTCGAATAACTTTGTTTTAATTCAAATTCAGTTAAAATATATAATAAATTTATGTAAGTTATGGGCTTTGTAATGGGTTTGGTAATGGGCTATTTTAATACTTAGAATAAATTTTGAGACTTACTTATACTATAGCTAATAAAAGTTATAAATGTATTATATATAAAAATAATAAATAAATATGTATAATTTTAATTTGAATTTCGAATCGAATCGAATTTAAAATTATAAATTTGCGTTCATTAGTATTGATTTACTGGACTCGAATTGAATCGAATTCTTGATAATCGAAACGAATTCTTAATAATCCAATAGAATTAAATCAAACTTCGAGTTTTTCGAACTCGAAACGAATTCTGAACACCTCTAGGTTCCGCCACTGTCACTGCTTTCGTTGGTTTCTTCATTTGATAATGGTACATAAATTATTAAAATGTTTTTTTTTTTTAATATTTATGGATTGTTTAACAGGGAAAAACATACATTATATGGATTATAGTCCAGGGTTTGAGGATGTTTCACTAGAGAATGTGAAGGAATCGCTCATCGCCATCTCTTATCGCGAGCCAGGAAGGTTTTCATGTGTGACGGAACATGAAGTTTTGAACCATGAAAACAACGACGTTGTAGCTGTGTCTGCTGAGACGGCCATCGAAGAAGAATCGAGATCCAAACTGATGTCTATTGCTGCTTCTTATGGTGATTGGTGAGGCTTAAGATTTCCATCATTTGAACACGAGTTGTTAATATTGTGGCTTAATAGTTATGCATTCATCATATAAATATGAAAGAATGTGTAAAAACTTGTAGTTCATGTAATAATACAAACAAGAAGTACAATATTATTATTATATATATTTGATTATAGTATCATGCAAATGTTCAAACTATAATTTAAAAGTGAAAATGAACTTTTTTTTTTAATTTAGAGACCCATATATTGTCATCTTTGATTATAGGATATTTTATACCTTTCTTAGTAATTTTTTAAATTATCTTGTAAAATAAACAATTTTTTTCATTAAATCCGTCGTCAACGTTGTTCGTAGGTAATCCGTAGGTAAATATCCGTGGAGAAAAGGGGTGGGTAAAGACTTCACCTACGGATCACCTGCAATTATACTGAGTGAGTGGTCACTGACGAAAACATTGGAAAAATCACTTACGGATCAATATAGAACCTCCGAATAATATGATTTATAGATCAAAGGTTCGAATAACATGATTTAACTTAAAAGGACTGAGATTTCAGTTAGTTGAAGTCGAGGAATAAACGAAAAAAAATCGTGAGATGGACATCATGTATGTTCATGTCTAGTGAGCAGCATCTTCTTCTTCACAGAACTTTGTGTACTCTTTTGCACCCATTAAAGATTCCAGCTCTGATGGGTTGCTGGGCTTCACCTTTATCATCCATCCATCTTCATATGGGCTTGAATTGATCTTTAACATTCATAAAGTTCAATTTTTAGTCATATATAAATGTTACATTTTTAAGGTCAAATAAGTTGTTTTTCAATACTAAAAATCAATTAGTGTCTTTTTTAAAATATAAAAAGGTAGGTCACTTTGTTATCATTAACTTTAAGATGGTGATTTAGGTTCTATCCAACATTAAATATATATATATAGGGTAGGGATATGGTAAAAAGTGTTTAAAATGTGAGAAGGGTAAGAAGTGTTTTAAACCATTGGATATTTGATCTAATGGTTGAGATCAATAGGGTATAAAAATGTAAATTGTGTTTTAATTAGAGGGACCTTATGTAAAATTGAAGGGCAATAGTGTCTTTTTCAATGTTTCAAATATGGTAACCGTATCCTACACAACCAAAAACACCTACATTCACTCCTTTTTCCTTAAAAATCGGAATTAATAACCAAGATCTAAATCGGAAGCCTCTTTGTTTTATATAAGATTCAAGGCGTGGTGTTTTACGTTTAGAAGAACTGTAATCAGATTCATGGCGTAGTGTTTTAAAACATCTGGATAAATTGACTATGATTCAAGTCATGGTGTTTTATCTGGAATCCAGAAAACACCATGACTTGAATCATAGTGTTTTATCTGGAGACATTGTTTAATACAAAACATGACTATGATTCAATACAAAACATTCCCAGATTTTAAAACACCATGACTATGATTCAAGTCATGGTGTTTTATCCATGGTTGTAAAAGTCCCGACTAGGCTCCGAGTACTCTCCGAGTACTCGCTCCAAGGTAGGCTGCCGAGGCACGAGTACTGGTCTCCCAGGCCAATTACTCCCCGAGTAATCTCCGCCTAAGCCGAGTACTTCCCGAGTACTCCCGAATCCGACTAGGGAGCGCCTAGCGACTTTTGCAACCATGGTTTTATCTAGACAATCAAGACAAAACATTCCCAGATTTTAAAACACTATGACTATGATTCAAGTCATGGTGTTTTATCTGGAGACATTGTTCATGGCGTGGTGTTTTAAAACATCTGGAAACATTGACTATGATTCAAGTCATGGTGTTTTATCTGGAATTCAAGTCAGATAAAACACCATGACTTGAATCATAGTCAATGTCTCCAGATGTTTAAAACACCACGCCATGAACAATGTCTCCAGATGTTTAAAACACCACGCCATAAACAATGTCTCCAGATAAAACACCATGACTTGAATCATAGTCAATGTCTCCAGATGTTTAAAACACCACGCCATGAACAATGTATCCAGATGTTTAAAACATCATGCCATGAACAATGTATGATTAAAAGATGTTGCGATTAAAAGATGATGAAGAAGATAAAACAATCAGATGTATAAAATCGT
This sequence comes from Helianthus tuberosus, assembly GCA_030545235.1. NCBI lineage: Eukaryota > Viridiplantae > Streptophyta > Magnoliopsida > Asterales > Asteraceae > Helianthus > Helianthus tuberosus. The sequence goes on from CM060419.1 coordinate 183,954,007, forward strand.
AAAAACAAATATGTTTCCTAAAATTTCTCCTAATTCAAAATTCGATTCAATCCATATAAAAACTCATCGCCAGTTTTTTTTTTTTTTTTTTTTTTTTTTTTTTTTTTTTGCAGTTATCTTGGAAATCAATTAAATGATAAGAATGTCAAATTACTAATATACCCTTTTGAATTAATTAGGATAAAGGACACTTGTCATTCCCAAATTATTTCTCACACTTCTCACAAAAGTTCCACTTTGTACAGGATCCTCTACCTATATATATATATATATATATATATATATATGAATTTGAAGTAGAATAAAAAGGCATTTGATCTAGAAAAACAATGTATATATGAACAAAGATTAGGGAGTTACCAAACCAGGAGTCTCGGACAGCTTCGAGTTCACCTCAACGATCTCTCCAGAGATTGGGGAGTTAACGTCACTGGTGGCTTTGACACTTTCTACTGCTCCAAAACCGGTGGCTTTGGTCACAGAGCCACCGATTTCTGGTAAATCCACAAAGACAACCTCTCCAAGATGGTCCTGCATTTATTTATTATTTTAAACTTAAAAAAAAGGCTTTTAGGCCTACATTACAAGTCCATAATCATAAACAACCTTTTTCACAACGTTCTATTCTAGTTTTTTTTAAATAATTTTTTCACCAAATTATTTTCGATGGCTGTTTTTCGACTTGGTCCCTACTTTTACGACGGTTTTCGCTTTTACCCATTTTAGTAGTGATGATAGATAACTTGACATTCAACTCACAAAATCATCTTACAATATGTTTCAGACCCTACAAGTTATGAGCCACTTCATAATCTTTCTTTGTATTTCTTTAAAAGGTTTATTTGTAACTTCAATAAAAAATTATCAACTAAGTATATGTGAATCTATACCAACTAAGTATAATGCCCGCGTTCGCCTAGCCTACGCTACACGGGCTCGGTTCTAAGGTAGGTAGACATACAATAATAGTAACAGTAACAGTAATAATAGTAATGACAAGTACGCATAGATATATATAAAGAGAGACAGAGTGAAAAGGGTGCGGGAATAAGATGACCCAGATAGTATAAATAGTAACAATGATAGAAAGTAAAGAAAAAGAACCTGAGCATGGTCAGTAATACCAATAGTAGCAACAGAGCCTTCATGCTTGACCCATTCATGTGAATTTGCATACTTCAAACCATCCAAAACTGCAATGCATATATCAAGTTTATATTTTGTCATTTCAAGAAAACACATAAAGATAGGATGAAAGGGTAGAAAGGTAAATTTACCTGAAGAGAAGCACCTGGAAAGAGGGGAGAAATGGGGTCTGGTAGCAGAGGATAGCCTTAGAGCATTGGCTGTGGAAGAAGCCCACATTCTAAGAGCCATTTAGTCTGCAAGTGTTTGTGTTTGGAGGGTGGAGAAGAAGCAAATATGATGGAGATAGAGTGGTAGTGTTTGTTTTCAGAAGGTTTTGTTATCTTTAGATGAATGGTGGGCATTGAAGGCCTCATCCTTCATGCTTTTTCTTTCAATTTTTTCCCTATTATTATTGGATATTGGATATTTGGAATTTTGGATACCCCTGTTTATAATTATTGTTTAATATTCAATAATTAATGAATATATGTTATTTTAGATGATTAATGTATAATATTTTTTTCATAAATCATGGACTTTAATACCTCTAGCTACTACAATATATTGTGTGTTTAATTCTAAATACATTTGCAATAAATCTTATCAATATAAATCTTGAATAATATTATCTATGTGCATTCATCCCAAAAACACAGGCTAAGCCTTAGCCAGCATCCAAAAGTGTGTGTTAAGCCGCCAAAAACCGCGATAAAGCCTTAGCCAACAGCCATAAAGGGGGGGGGGGGGGGTGGAAATAAGCGGAGGTAGGATAGAAAAAAGATACGGAGAATCTCGAGTACGGTTTGGGTGTTAGATTGGTGTTTGTGATGATTATGGTTGTGGGTTCTTGTTCTTTTTGCCCCTAGGAATGGTACCTGAGGCATCATCGCCACTCCCGCTCATTCTTTTAGTTCTGGTGTTCATGGCGGCCGTTCTCATGTTTATATCGCATGCCTCCAACCCAAATCACTAATTAGTTGTCTAATTCTCGAAATGTATCTCAATATATAACAAATAAAATATGCATGCATGGTTTAGTGATTTGTGTCGGAGGCATGCGATATAATATTCATCTTTATATCGCATGCCTCCGACACCCACTTATTCTACATTTCTAAAAAAAGATAAGTAATTAGTGATTTGTGTTGGAAGCATGCGAGAGGCCACCAAGAACACTGGAACTAAAGGAATGAGTGAGAGCGGCAATGGTGACACCGATCCCATTCACAAGGGCAAAAATAACAAACAACCCACCATCGTAAACATCGCAACCACCAAGCTAACACCCAACCATACTCGATGTTCTCCATATCTTTTTCTACCATTTGTTCCTATGACCATTTATTTCCGCCCCACAAAGGTGGTTTGAATAATGATCTTTATCATGTATTGAGATACATCATCGAATTATAGCGTTAGAATAGCGAAATAAGGTATGTGACCAACATAATGATCAGAAATGTACATTTAGTCATCTCTTGATGCATTACTTAATCTCTTTATCAACATTTTAATTTGATGGTCTCTCTAGATACTTGATAACAAAAAGCGTATTTCAAACCGAACTTTGTGGAGTGGAAATAAGCGGAGGTAAGATAGAAAAAGATACGGAGAACCTCGGCGGTTTGGGTGTTAGGTTGGTGTTTGTGATGACTATGGTGGTGGGTTTTTTGTTCTTTTTACCCCTAGGAATGGCACCATCGCCACTCCCGCTCTTTCTTTAATTCTGGTGTTCATAGCGGCCATTCTCATGTTTATATCGCATGCCTCCAAACCAAATCACTAATTAGTTGTCGAATTCTCGGGATGCATCTCAATATAAGATGAATAAAATATGCATGCATGTTTTAGTGATTTTTGCCGAAGGCATGCGAGATAAAGATGTGAGAGACCACTAAGAGTCTAAGACCACCGGAACTAAAAGAATGAGTGTGAGCGGCGGTGGTGACACCGGTCCCATTCACAAGGGCAAAAATTAACAAACAACCCACCATCGTAAACATCGCAACCACCAAGCTAACACCCAACCGTACTCGATGTTCTCCATATCTTTTTCTACCATTTGTTCCTATGACCATTTATTTCCGCCTCACAAAGGTGGTTTGAATAATGATCTTTATCATGTGTTGAGATACATCATCGAATTATAGTGTTCGAATAGCGAAATAAGGTATGTGACCAACATAATGATCAGAAATGTACATTTAGTCATCTCTTGATGCATTACTTAATCTCTTTATCAACATTTTATTTTCAGCTTTAGCTTAATGGCATGTGTGACATACAATTTTATGCCAAACCCTATAAAGTTGTTTCTTTATTCAACCCATCTAATATAAACAGAGACCAAACGACGCATTGATTAAACATGTAACCTCTAAATAAGGTGAATACAGATCAGGGTCTGAGAAAAAATAAAGACATAATTCCACCATTCATAACAAATAATATCAAACTATATAATCCGTATGTAGATAGAAATATAAAAAGATCAAAAGAGTTGTCCATTTACTCGCTTTCAGAACCATTATTGTTTTTAAAATCAGCGACAGCTTGGTCAAAGGTGCTCCGTACATGCTGACATATCATCATCAAATCTTGACACGAGTCTTTCAGTACTTCTTTTGCGGGATCACCTACAAAACCAAACCACGTAACATGGATCAACATTCTAACCAAACAAATTTTCTAAATAGATGGGTCGCTTATTTATGATTATATATACCCGAGTTATGGTCTTATATTAAAAACCATATAATTTTGTTCTATTTTAGAAAAAGAAAATTGATTATTATTATCACAGTGTTTGCAAATCAAACTGTCAAACCAATAGAACCAACCCTTATTGCCAGCACTAAAGCAAACTGTTTTAACATGAACCACATTGATCCCTTTCCCAACCCGCCTATCTAATGGACACTGGTGGGAACACAAAGTAATCCAAAAGAACAATATATCGCAACTTGTATAAACAATATTGAGATGCATGTATCAATCGTATAAGATATAATCATAAACGTAATTACCAGTACATAATAACACCTCTAATAAATAATTAAGACAGTAAGAAAAGAGATGATGCAAACACATACCAGTTGTCTGGACTCTTATGTTGACTCGAGCCTCTGAAGGATGAGGAATGCTGTATCCGCAGACTGAAACTCTTGGACTGAAATGACATGGTACAAAACTTTAGCATCACAGAATATAAAAGGTGGTGGCTTGTAGGGTTTATGCAGTGGTGAAAGATCTAGAATTGGGATAGGATGGTTCAGTTTAAAATGTAAACAAAAAGCACCGCAAAATATATTAACCGAAATCAGAAAAAAAAAATGGAAAACATGTACTGACTCTTGGTTGAGAGTAAATCTTAGAGCGTTCGCCAGTGTATGATCCTCGGCCAAAGAAAATGTTGAAGCTGACTGATCCTTATATGAACCATGCTCCATTTTGGACTAAAAATCTGGAAAGTGCACGAAAATATTTATGTTAGTGAACAGTGAGAGCCAAAAAGCAACAAAACTGAAACATTGAAATCATAAGCATTAGTTAATAGATCTATATATCAAAATAAAAGAGCTTCAATCCATATAAAACACCAAAGTTCCATTTTTATCTTTAAATAATCAGACAAACTTGAGGCGGGTATAAAAAGATAATGCTCCGATTAGTTGAGACATTGCAGCAAACAGTTGCAAAATCAAATTAAAATACCAAGAATACATTAATACATAACAATCTGAACGATTTGTGAAACAGGTGAAGAATCGATTATGCTTCAATTGCAGTGTAAATGATGCAGTGTAAGTCGAAACCATAAACAGAACTACCCGCGATCCGTTCCAAACAATTTGAACTGAACAATAAATTTCTCATGGTTCGGTTTGATCAAGTTTACATTATTATCAGTCAACAAGACGCTACAACCCTCTTTAAACATTAAGAAATTGATCCAAAGTTCCAAACCTTGGTCTTAAAAAGCGCGCCTAGGCGGCTCATGTCTCTGCGCCTTAGGTAACCCTAGGCGAGTAAAAACCAGGAAGCAACCGATTTTGCGATTTTTTGTTGAGGCAACGAAAATACGCTTTGTTGATCAGAAGCTCAATCAAGGCCCGTTTAAGAAAAGAAGACATAAATGGGGTAAAGATTAAGGTTAGAAATCTCCCATGTTAGTTCAGGAGTGTTTGAGTCTCTAGAAAGTTACAACTATATTCATTTTGGTTGTTCAACATGTTCACAATGATGTATGGAGGGTGGGGACAAGAGGATGTGATCTTGTATTCAAATTACTAAAACATACAACCACAACACAAGAATGAATAAAGATGCTAGAAATGAATTGATAAAAACTCACTAAATTGATACTATAGAAGAAAAAAAAACATAAAAAATCCATCAGGAAATTCGACTACTTGATTAAGATAACTAAACAACAGAGAACGGCCAGTTTTAAACAGAGGGACTCTCATCAACTCAATATTAGAGATTGTGAATTTAGACCTGGCAAACGGGTTCGGGTCAAAACGGGTCAATCATAAAAAAGGGTTGTTTTGGTTCGGGTCGAAACAGGTCCAGGTCAGAACGGGTTTCGGGTCGGGTTTCAGGTTACTAAAACTAAAACTAAAGTAGCGTTTGGTATGCAGGAATGAGAGGTGGAATGGAATGGACCATTGAGAGGGAATGAAGAAAAGAGTGTTTGGTTGGTCGATGGAATGGAATCGCCCATTCCAAAATGCATTTCATTCCCTCAAAATCATTCCATCCCTCCCCCTGTTTTTTTTCCATTCCATTCCCTCTTCACCCTTCATTAACAACACCACAACTCACTACCGTTGCCACCACCCACCACCACTGTCATCCGCCGCCGTCACCCGCCTTCGCCACCACCCGCCACCACCGCCACCACCGCCACCTGCCACCCACCTCCCACCTCCATCCCCGCCACCCACCTCCATCCCCGCCACCGCCGCCATCCACCATCGTCGTTGCCACCTCCGATCACCGCCACCACTCACCTTCGATCATCGCCGCTGCCACCTCCGATCACCGCCGCCGTCGCCACCCACCTCCGTCATCGCTGTCAACCACCACCACCGCTACCACCTGCCACCACCGTCGCCACCGCTACCACCTCTGACCGCCGCCGCCACCCACCTTCACCATCACCCACCACCACCACCATTGTCACCACCCGTCGCCGTCTCCACTCGCCGCCGTCTCCACCCACCACCGCCGCCGCCGCTACAACTGCCACCTATCACCACCCACCATCGCATCCGATTTTATTCCTTCATCTTTTCTCGCATACCAAACAACAAAAGGTAATGGTTCATTCCATTCTCACATGGTAACCAAACAAGACATGGAATGGTAATAATCAATTCCATTACATCATCCATTCCATTACCTCGTCCATTCCATTCCCCCGTTCATTCCATTAACACATACCAAAAGTTAATAATCAAACCGGAACCATAAAACTAACAAAAAGAACAATGAGATAATAATCAAAGCAGAATCGAAGAGAAAAAGAACCTTAATCGAGCAGGATTGAAGAGGAAGAATGGTTTCTTGATCGATGAAGTTAAGATTGAAGAAGAAGAAGATAACCAACCCAGTTAGTTGTTCACCCGTGGTTTCTTTTCAGTTTTCTCAACCCTGTTTGTTTTACCCGTAGATAAAACTCTTTATTTTTAAAAAAACCCATTTTGACCCCTTAACTAAACTTCCTCACTCAAATTCACCCATGTAATTTAAAGGGGGTAGCGGCGCAGCTTGTTGCCCGCTTACCGGCTATCTTGGTGTATTGGTTTAATTTGTTTGACCTTGTATATAAATACAATCTTAATCTTTGTTAATTTTAAAAAAAAAAAATTTAAAAAAGACCCAGACTCGCCCAATTGTATGCCCTTTGGGTCAGAATTACCCCCATACTAAATACATAATCTAGAAAACCTAAAGAGAAAAGAGGTATACAAACGTTAGTTTGTTCATACGTTGAGATAATAGGGCAAATCGAAGATATTCACCTAAATCGGATGATCTGATTAAGCGATTTCCACCTATTACTTGTGAGTTTATCTGTTTTTGTTGATTTTAATTGAAGAATTGAGTATTTAGGGTTTACGAATATCTGCAATTGATATATTTGGGTGATGTTTGATGTTGTTTTCTAGTTGAACAGGAATTTGCCAGGTGTATGCAAGGAGTACTAGTCTGCTCTTGTCGATACCTACTCAGTAGTGCTTTTGATTCTGTTTAGGTTGTCAGTTATTAATATGTGCTTGTTTAGTTGATCAAATTGCATTGTGAAATGTTAGGGATTATCTTGATGTGTGGTAAATGTTGCTCATATTGAGCTTTGTGTTATTTAAAAAGACTAGTTTTTAAACTCTATATAGGTGTTAATCATTTTATGGTGGTTGTGCTTCGGTTATAGTATGTCTCCAGCAGTCCAGCTGGTTGAGTGCAGACACGTATCCGTGATTCATACGACTTGCATTTAACAAACTAAGTAGTAAGATGTGTGCTATGCCGTCAAGGCTCACTCAAGGCGTATAGGCTTAGCCCGGAGCCTAGGCACCAGGCGCTTTTTTAAGCTAGGCATATAGTACAAAAATACCATTTTTAGGGGTTTTAGACATGTTTTAGGCTTGTTTAGGGCTAGTTTAGGCTGTTTTAAGTTGATTCTAGCTTTATTTATGGGTTGTTTTTCACAATTTTTTTGCTGGAATACCGCTAGAAAATGCTCTAAACCTGCGCCTGAGAGCCTGAAGGCATATGGTGCACCTTTGAGGCTTTGACAACATAGCATGTGTGATAAGGGGGGCTAGGACCATAAAGGAGGGTCTGATGAAACTCGAGTTGGTGAATATATGGATCATTGAGATTTGTTACTTAGTTTTGGTTAGTGGTTTTTGAGAAGTGTGTCGTGTACTCTTTTTCTTTTTGGTATTTATTCAGCCAGGATTAGGCTAGACTGAGCCGTATAAAATATTGAACTAAAATTTCTTATTATTTGAGTTATTTTTGCTTTATTCTTGTAGGTTCTCTATCCAAAGATACATTACACTAGTTTGATCTGTGGGTTTGTGAATTGTCGATTATTGCCCTTGTTTAGGTATTAATATTTAAGTAAAATTTCATGTTTTGGGAATCTACTGATCACTAACTGCAAACTTGTTTTGCTTTCACTTTGCTATTACACATTCAAGATGTTTCTAGACTACCAGTAAAATTAAAGGTACCCAGTCATTCAGATTTTATGGAGGTCATATATGTATTATGAGTAGCTATTGGTGACCGATTTTGAATGTGGGCCGTTATTTGTGAATACTATAAATGAATTCAGGACACTTGTTATGTATGTACATTTCGTATAGAATTTTTTAGGTATATACGTGTTCGACCCCCCGGTTTTATAAAAAAAAACAAATTTACTTATATAGAATTTTTAGGTTCGGTGACTTCCGACCCCCCGGTGGAAATTTTCAAGCTTCGCCACTGCACACGTGGAACGGTTCAGAAGGTTTTGTTTGCTTACGTTAGTGATGTTTTCTCGTGTAGTTCTGGTAGAGTTTAGTGTAAGTCGGCAGTTGTATTTTATTTGCAGATAAGAACTTTGAGGAATGGGTGATGGAGAAGAGGACTTGCCAAGGGATGCCAAGATTGTTAAAACATTGCTGAAATCAATGGGTGTTGAAAACTACGAACCTCGTGTTGTGCACCAGTTTCTAGAACTTTGGTACCGTTACGTAGTGGATGTGCTCACCGATGCGCAGGTGTATTCAGAGCATGCTGGCAAGGCTACTATCGATTCTGATGATGTCAAACTCGCCATTCAGTCTAAAGTCAATTTCAGCTTCTCCCAACCCCCTCCACGAGAGGTACCATATAGTCTTTGTTCATATATTCTGTTGTATTATATGATTGTGACATGAATTATTTAAAAGGTTCTTTTAGAATTGGCGAGGGAAAGGAACAAAATTCCGTTGCCAAGGTCACTGAGTGGACCGGGGATGGCGCTGCCTCCAGAGGCAGATACTTTAATCAGTCCAAATTACCAACTTGCGATTTCGAAGAAACGAACTAATGAAGCTGTTGAAGAAACAGAGGAAGATGAAGAAGCTAGTGATTCTAAGCAGAACTCGTCTCAAGAACAGAGGACTGATATGCAACAAAATACCCCTCAACGAGTTTCCTTTCCACTTGGCCCGAAACGACCAAGGTGAACCATGGCTTAATGAGCGAATCTGCCTAACGTTTGTCTCTCCCCTTTTGTTATCTATTCCAGTGTTACTTAAAGTGAATGTTGTTAGTAATCAATGTTTGTTACAGGTGAAATCTCACTAGTTAATATGGGCTGAATACAGAGCACGCCTTCAGCTTCGGACTAATGAGTAATGAATATGTATTCAACTTTATAGCAAGAGTACTATTTTCCTGATATCGTTATCAATCAGTCAAAAACTTGTTCTAGTATTGTTGAATTTATAAACATATATAGGGGTGATTATCAGTGCAAACCCGTCAAAACCGACCCAAAACTGGGACCGTATTTTTTCTATACTAAAAATCGGAACCGAATCTTATAACGTATACACGGTTCAGGTATGTAACGGTTTTCACGGTTCCGGTTCCAACGGTTTTCATGGAACCTTCCAAGTTCCAACATTCATCTGGGTTGCAATGTGTTTGGTTACAATTTATTTGGGCTGCTAATTATTAGAGGCAGTGATTTGGGCTCGAAGGTCCGGTGTTCTAGAGACATATGGGCTCTAAAAATTCCAGGGCTCTAAAAATTCCAAAACACAATAAAAAACCTAAAGCCCAAAAAAATAGCTAAAGCCTAAAAGCCCAAAAAACCTATGACTTGTGTGCAAATAAGCACACTCTAAATAAACTTAACATTTAGTAATTAGAAAGGGACACTCTGCTTAACATTTATTTAGTAATTAGAAAGGAACACTCTAATGTGATTAACAAAACAAGAATATTTACCATTTGCAAAATCGTCTATTTTCTCTATGTCCTCATCTTCGTTGATTTCTTTTATTCCCTTTTGAATCAGTCTTGCGTGCAAATAAGCGCCTTAACAACATTAGGGGATACTCGTGTTTTTCAAAAACTAATTGCCTGCTTGTTTACTCCTAAAAAAACTAGGGCAAAATACATAAACCGTTTTTAAATTAAGATCCGCAATTAGCTACAAAGTCAGGAAACGTGAACCACGTTATGTTACATCACATGGTCATCTGGCGGGTCAGTTTAGTGGGTCGAACCCGTGAATTGCATACTTCTAAACATATACATAAATCAATGACATTAACTTCTCTCTCGTATATTAGTTAACCAAAAGTTATCATACTCTTTGAAGAGTTTGATATGCCGATGTAACTCAAATTTCGGAATACATAAACTGTTTCATCAATGACATGTGATACCACCACTAAATTTTAATTTTTATGTAAATGGTGAAGGGAACAAGAATGAGAATCCATCTGTCTTTGCACACTTATCTACGGTCCTTTGTAAGCTTAATCTTGGAATTGTGGTCAACAATTGATGTTCATTACCAAATCTTGCCTTGTTTACTACATAAAGGATCATCACATCATATTCAAATGGTTGGTGCTATCTCCCAATTGTAGATGGTTCCTCGTGACCATCGTTATTATATACATACATAGTAATGCTAAATTAGGTATTGTTTAAATACTTAAATCTATGGTCCTTTATTCACTCTCCTTTTTTTTTTTTTTTGGTCAACTATAACATCGATTATTTAACCTACTTGTCTGACGTATAAATAATAATAATAATAATAATAATAATAATAATAATAATAATAATAATAATAATAATAATAATTCAGTTTCAATCCCAATATTTCTTTTTGCCTACTATCCTATGTGATTTCTATTTCTTGACATTTCAATCATTGAAACTAACACCGTTAGATTCTGCTATTAAGATCACCCGGTGTAGTATTAGGTGGCCACGCCGTGGTCCAACCTGGAGCTCATTTGACCAACATGAAACCATCCCTCTTGGTCGTGGAATGTCGGGTGATGTTTGCTCGTAGACTCTTCCATGCGGCATGGTAAAAAATTGTGCCGGTTGCCCACTTTTTTAATTGGCGTGAAACTTGGATGTGTAAAGTAGAACCACACCCCTATACTATATGTGAAAACTTTGTGAATGATTTGGCACCTACGTGACAGCTTTCATGAGGTGTGGAAAGTGAAACTACACTCGATAGTCTAAATTAATATATTATAAAAGGGCTATTTATGTAACTCGCTCAATATATTAGTTAAAGTAAAAAAAAAAAAAAAACTCAACTCTACTCGGTGTTGTGTCCGTCGATCCTGAAAACCAATCTTCCTAGTTGTAATCTTAACCGGTTAAAGTGGTACCAAATCGTTTGATAGACTGCATCAAGACCAAGTAATCGGTACCCAAAGCTCAAAAGAGTTACCGGTGTAACCTGAACAAGAGATCTGGTGTTTGTGGCCATATTTGTGAGAGCTCGACGCTCTCACCCATAAATTTGATCTTGATTATCTGTTTCATATCTCTTAAGATTTGTTTTCCCACTTTTCTTGTTTTATCTTTTTCTATTCTATTTCTTAATTTAAAATAGTTATCTTAAAATATCATCTAACAATTCTTAAAATTTTATTATTAATTATTCAATATTATCTTTATTCCATCTGTGTAACATATAAGTTTCTAATCTAGAAAAAAACAATTGTGTGTGAATGTACAATACATAAATGACAAAACTCATATATATTAACCACATTATTTCTTTCTTTTACATTTTATCTATCAAAATAAGATGTTACACGTTGATTCTCCTGGGTTGAGATATGTACGAGACATGTCACCATAAGTTAACATTGCCCATCAATTCTACCCACACCGGCCACCACCCTAAACCGACCTTGGAAAACAATAGTGCCTCCATCGGTCCCACAATACAACAAGTCACTAATAGTTATACTTTTATGAATAACTTACCTTACCACCCACCACCAAGTGTAATTATATTAATTTCCTCTTGCCTGACCTGTCGCACCAACCCAACCTCTTTTTGTTCACTTTGACCTGAGATCATCATGTTACCAAACATCTACCTCAATAAGTTCAATTTTACACCCTATGCGCACTAACTTCTTTGACTTACCAACGAACAAATATTATTGATAAGGGACAAATAATCCTGAAGAGGTATGATTTCAAATCAGTGCACATATGGCATAGGGACCATACAACTTTTCTAGCATGGCATCTACATCATCCGAGTGGATTCAGATGCTTTTGGAAAAAAAATCGCAGGTGACAAAGAAGATGTTCCTTCAGACAGAAAGGACGACACGTGGCACCAATGGATGGACACCAGCCTTCACTGCAAGATTTCTGGAGGACAGGCCGACAGCCAGTGCCAGAGAGCGCCCAGCTGGATGAATGAGCGCGCGTCACGTCATCCACTACACTGGCGATAGCAGGGGGCAAAGAGGATATTCCCCTTGGTCGGACAGCTGGCGCCCACTGGCTAGATGGCAGGTCTCCTCCTCCTCCTTCATCCTTCGGCTATAAATAGAAGACTTCGCCTTCAGGTTTAAGGATTCGGCTCTCTCACTATTTACTCTCAACACACACTATTCTCCTCAGAACAGTACTTATTCTCACGCCGGAGGGTGTCACAAGGAGAACCCCCCTATTCCCCTCTTTGTGGCGAGTCACCGGTGTCCTTTTTTGCAGGATATCAGCTAACGGCGAGTGGAGGAAGAGATTGAACCCTTAATCCACGAGACAGTACCTTGTGTAAACCAGTGTTTCATCAAATCCATTTATCAAAATCATACCCAGGTCGGTCGGTGAGAGTGTCTATAAGATTAAATATATAATTATAAGTATTTAATCGCGTAGTTATTAGAATCATTTATATTATTTAGATCAAAATATAATTATACCTTATAACATATTAGTTGGTAATTGTTGATGAACTAATTTATCCTTATTAACTAATAAGGTTTCCCTTTGGGTTTATTTAAGGAGATGACTAAAGAGGGTTTTATGTTAGATTCTCATAATAACATTACACAATCTCGACCTCCTCTCTCTCCATAATCACGAATTCTTCATCCCTATAATTCAGAACTACATCACTCATAATCATATACATCCTAAACGGGAACCACATCAAGTTGACTATCTGTAACACCCCGTGTTTTCATAAGTCAAAGTCAAGTCAAGGTCTAAGTCAACGACCGATATCGCGCAACTTGACTTGTAGAAATTTCTTTATTTAATTCGTATTATGTGGAGTAAGTGTTGTTAATGACAATAATCGATGTGTGTTAATCGTTAATCAATCGACTTACGACTGTGAATTATAGGAAGTAACAATACGATAAAGTTAACTAATCAATAATCAAGCTATGCTAATCGAACCGACATCAAATCGCAACTCGAGCTACGTATTTTTACTTGTAATTATACGTGTGTGTGTGTGCCTTACGTGTTACCTGTGCATGTTTATTTACGTTGTGTTGTGATAATCAAGCAAACTCAATCGAAACTCGAAATCTAACTCGAAATGCAATCGAACTCGAATCGTGAACGAACTATGATAAATGGTGGAAAATAGATTATGTGAGATATGAGTGTTTGGGACTGAAAGTAATTTGATTAGGAAACCCTATCGTATCGTACCGCTCGCAATAGAAATCGAAATATCAAAAATCGGCGCGCGAAACACTCGAAAAGTGCGACTGATCGATCAGGCTCCCAGCCGATCGGCCAACACTTACCCCTTTTGGCATCCTATAAATACCCCTGTCATTGTCATTCTTTCCACTTTTGGAAACCTCTGACCGACCAGCACGCCAGCTTATCTTTTTGTAGATTCCTCTCGATTCCGGTAAGTTTTCGTCCTAATTCTTGTACTTTCTTGATCTATACACACTCCTACACCTTTCTATCTTTTAAATCTTAACTTTTAACCGTGAAATCATCAAGAATCAAGTGTTCTAGGATGATGTCATCATAGGTTCTTGAAGAACTTCATGATTTGGCCTCAATCCACCAAGAATAGCTTGGATCTAACCGTTTTCCACATAAACAAACAAAGATCTGTAGTAGATCTAAACATATACCCGGTGAAAAAGGACTGAAAGAGGGATATTCCAACTTCCTTTCAACTCTTTTACACTCAATGCCGTCAACCGATAGAAACGGGGTCTGCGACGTTCTGCAAATCACTTCGGTGGTTGCAGGGCTCAAGATCCGTATTCTACCCACGAGGTTAACCGGTTACGGGTTAAACCTTAAACTCCGTTCCGAACAGTTCACCGGCCGAGTTTGGGTGATTCCTGCCCGTGCAGGGGAAACAAGTAAGAACGAGGGTTCTATGGTTCGACTCGTTGACAAATTACCTCGATATAACGACAAACAAACCAGAACAGCCAAGTGTTAGACGAATAGGCCGACCAGCTCAGAAGGCTGACCGATCGGACTGCTGTCCGAACGGACAGCCAGCCGATCGGATAGTCAGCCGATCGGTTAACACATGGTCCATGTAACACCCCGAAAATATAAATACTGATATCAGGAAATTAAGGATTTCATAAACAAGAATTGACCATCTAGAAATTTTAACCTAGTTAAAATTACAAGGCTAGAAATAACTAACACTAGGTTAAAAACACTAGTAATTAAAGCTAGATGATAAGTGAGGGACTAAACTTGCCTAAGAATGAAAGATAAATGCTGGATTTTAATAAAATTCACCAAACACACCATTTTTTGTGTGTCTGGTCGAACCAGAGAAAGGGGGGCGACCAGGGTGTTCTCCAAACCCAAACTTCATACTAAAATCTGCAAAATTGAAGCCTCAAATCCGTCCCAAATCGAATTCTAAACACAAATCAGTAATCCCCTCGTTGTAAGGATCAAAAGGTATGTAAAATCTTGGTACTTTGATCCATTATGAATTCTAGGTTAATTTTGAAAAGCTGAAATTGAGCCTAGATATGCCATGCATGATTGAATGTTGAACTAATATGAAGTATAGAGTCAAACCCTAGGTGAATTCTTGTGAAAACTTTGCATCATGATTGTAAGGTTTGGGGTTTACATGTTAGGAGACTAATTAACTTGAAGGAAACTTGATGAATACTAGAATTATGACTATTGTTATAGTAAAATCTGAATTGGTAAAGTAATTTCAGAAATATAGATGTCAAGATGTATGTGAAATTTACTAATTTAGCGAAATTAGATGTTTATTGCGTATCATGAACTTAGCAATAATTATAGAAGAATTTGACCCGTTAGGTGTTTGTTGAAATGCCTAAGTGAGGATTTAAATGATAAAAATAGGATGAAAACGCAGAATTGATCATGCTCCACAATGATGTGATTATGGTCATGAAAAGAATTCTAAACAAGTTGTAAACTGAATTTTCTAGGCAAAGAGTCCGGATCATCAAGCGGACAAGCCGGAGGGAATTCACGGGGGAAAGACGCATTCTAAAGGTACGAAATTACTGTTTCGTTACATTAAAATTATTTATTAGTTTTATGTTGAAATCTTGAAAACATGGTAGACAAGATAGACCAATACGTCACGGAAGTGATCATGCGTCTAAATCAAGTAAACGGGTCAAAACAAGTGACAGAAAATGAATTCTTGAAACGCCTTGATTGATCTTTGATGTGGGTTAAAATATAACATACTAGAAATACTAGAGTTTAAATGTTTCGGTGTGTTAGGAAAGCGAAATCCGAGATTTGGGTTGTGTGTATTAAACGAATCAAACAAAAACAGGAATCTCCAGGTACTACCGTAAATTACGGTAATACCGTAATTTACGGTAGAGGTCTGATGTTTACGGTAAAGTCCTCCTGTTTTACGGTGGACCAGGACCTCCCAGGACTCACCGTAACTTACGGTTCCACCGTAAGTTACGGTGGAAGCAGAAAATGTTTTATTTTTTTTTAAAAACTTGTTGTTGGTTTCCATGTTATTGTATTACATCATAACAAAGTTAAAACTAATGTTTCAAAGATTTTGACCCTAGGTGAAGTGGTGGATCTTATGGATGGTGGTCAAGCAACAGCAAGGAACCGAACACGACTTTTGAAGCTTCCGCTATGTTTTAAATCTTAATTAAATTTTGTTCATGGGTTGTAAACATTTTCTTAAACGGCTTTTGGATGTTTCACATTAGCCTTTAGTTGACTAATGTTTATGATACTTTTGAACTTGACTTATGAAACTTATATTATCTTGATATCTTTCGTATAAAAGTTTAAAATTTGTCGTAAATTCAAGTTAAAATTTAAGGGTGTTACAGTCCCATACAATCAACTAACCTATTTTGAAGACTAGTATTGAACGAACTGTCGTTCGATCGAACTACTGTCCGATCGGATTACTCTTCGGATCATGAGATACTATGCTTCAATACTTAATCGATTTTTCAACGTGTTCAATGCACTAGAAATGCCACCCGATCGAACAGTCGTCAGATCAGGTGACACCCTGTTGTCCGATCGAACAGCAGTTGTGTTATTCGATCGATCAACTATCCGATCCATTGCACCATAACTTTACATTTCATTTAAAGTCTTTGACTAGTTGACCTGTCCGATCGACCGACCTGAAAAGTAAAGGTACTTCAAAGTTTTCAAATACTACAACGAAAACTTCAAAAGTCAAGCCATCATACACAAACACATACTTCTTATAGGAATAAACAATCCACTCGAACAGCCATCCGATCGGCCTATCGACCGACCGGACAGCGGACCGAACGAACTGTCAACCAAACGGTCAGCCGTCCGATCGAACTACCGTCCGATCGACCAGCTGTCCGACCCTCCAACACTTGTTTTCCGTTTTACGCTTCACTTATCCTTATGCTACCCAATCTATTCAGGCTACTCTTACTCGCTAAGCGCTCCCTTCAATCCCTTAATCGCTGTGAGTATACTCGATCCCTTTTTGCTTTACGCACTTATGGGTGTTACATACGTTACGAATATTCAAACTACAACAATCACACTACTCAATGCTATTTGAACGCTAACCGTTAATGCATGTTATACGTGGCTTATGAATGCTTGTTTGTTATGTTTACACATGGAATGCTGTCTACCTGCCTTAGCAACGATAGTACTATAGTTTGGACTCAGCACCCGTTCACACGGGGGTTGTTAAGGATCATTTACTTGCATGGATTACGGTGGTAATCATGTATTGCGAACTGCCTCGGGCAGTCAACCCGCAGTCATTGGTATCGATGGATCTTTGTCGATAACTAACGTGCTTCATTTCACTATGTGTACGTGCTAGTTATGGCGTAAACGAATTCGAACTCTATATGCTATATCAAACTTGTATGCTCACCTTTACATTATATGTATTGACTTTTATTTTAACGTATGTGACAGGTGCTTAGGATGCATATGTGGTAGGAATTTGAAGCTAGAATAAAGCTTTAGAGCCCAACAAATAGTTGTCTGTAGTGGTCAAACTAAGGGTCTCTAGAAGCAGATAAACAATTGCTCTATTTTGAAATCTGAGTTGTCGGAACAGAATATTTGCCTAGTTTTTGTCTGTAATAATTGTTGTACTGTTTAAGATGCGGTATGGGACGTATTATTTTAAATTGAATGGTATTGATAATTGTTATGGAAACTTCTGGACAATCTGTTTCGCTCAGTGCCATGCCCCGATGATTCCGCCATCGGTTGGGGTGTGACAGATTGGTATCAGAGCCATAACTATAGGGAATTAGGCAAGACTCGACCTAGTCCGGGTCGACGTCTTAGAAACCTAGTCTATAGTTAGGAACCAACAGACCGATTTGTGCATAACTAATAGGAATTATGTACGAGCTAATTCCTCGCTATTCTCGTTTATGCTACACTATCACTACACTCAATTTTACAGCTATAAGTAGGCAATAAAGTCGAGAATAGGTGTGAAAACCACAAACTCCCGACTGAATTGCTTAAGTAAATGCTGTCATATCAACTTATCAATGATTTCTTCTTTCTTTTTCAATAACGAACGGGGGAAATTATACCAAATCAGGAGTGAAATCCGTATTTTGATGAATAATTTCCTCTATTTTATCAAAAACAGGGACGAAGTTGTTGAGCCAGGGGTGAAACCCTAACCTTGACGACTTGTTCCGCACCTTTTACAAAACTCCCACCAAAGTCTCGACGGACTCCAACGACCGAAGTCACAATATGACCAACGGGATGTGTGTCAAACGCCCAAGAATCGAGGCAGAAGCATAGTCCTGAAGGTCGAATGTGCACAACGGATCCTTGAGAATAGTTGAATCGCTTTGGGTAGTCGAAGTTTACTAGCCGCAGACAGTCTATCTCTCGATTTTTATGTATTTCAAGCCCTGAACACGCAACTGTTGACTTTGATAATTCGTCAATTTTATGGGTTCATATGTGTTTTACCTGTCTATGTGTTTAAATTTTTGGAGATTTACTCGATTTTGCTTAGATCGACACATACGACTCGCATTGCTTTCCTATCTCAAACCGCTAACAAATCATTGAATTGTGGACAACCTTAGGCTACGGTACGCTATTCGGTATACTAAAACGCGATCGCTATGGTCGAACAATCGTAAGCTTTGAATGATAGGTTTCTGTATTCTGACTGCCTCTTGTGAAAATGCTTCTTTGCTCGACGTGCTTATGTTTTATGTGATTATGTGCCCTACGTGCTTATGTGATTTGTGCTCTATGTGTTATGTGTGTACGTAAATGTACGTGTTACTGAGCTTTAGTAAGTAGTAAACGTGTGAGGTGAGATTCGAATACAATATGTTGTGTTCCGTGGCGATGTCTATTGCAGACAATGTCGTCTGGATCCCGTCACGCACTTTCTCGTCAAGAAAAGAGGGACAAACGTCTTGCTTCCATTATCGCAAAAAGTGTAGCAAAAGCAGTGAGTGATGTCTATGAGAATGCCAGCAAATCGTCTGAGGAATCGAGAACCGAAGCTCCAAAAGCTGACGCAAGGCCCTTCAGTTTCAAGCAATTCAAGTCATGTGGGCCAAAAGACTTCACTGGCGAAGGAGGTCCTACTGCATTATTTCACTGGTTTGATTCCATTGAGGTTACTCTGCGACAGAGTGGTTGCCCTGATGACCTTCGAACTCTGAATGCTACCGGCGTTTTCCAGTCCCGTGCACTAGACTGGTGGACGGCTGTCACGGTCCCCGACCCGGTTTGACCCGTTTCAGGAGCCGCGGGACAGAAATCCCATGGTATTTAATTAATTGAGTTTAACAGCGGAAGTTTATCATCAGGATCTTTTTAAAACTGAAATATTTCCCGATTATTTTATTTCACAACTCGGGATAAAACCCCGGTAATTTACAATCATTTGATTTCACGAAGAAATCTTTTATTTTACAAAACATGTTTCTTTATTTTATACTGAGCCACTTCTTTGAGCTTGTAGTGCTTCACGGCACTTTTCCTGGATCATAACAGATCACCTGAAACATGTTTGAAAAAGGTTTTGTCAGCGGGAAATACTGAGTGAATCATTCTATTTACATAAAATGATACATAGTTATTAATTACAGCATAAGAGCGATTACAATGGCTTCTATCTTATTTTTATCTGGCGAAATGTCACAATGGTGACATGTCACAATGGTGACGATGGTCATACCACTATTAGATCAATGAACCTAAATAGTGATGATTATCCCTAGTAGGTCAATGAACCTAACTGGGAGAAAATTAGTAATGTGCACAATACCCCACTAGCCAGTGATTCAATATATCCACGACTTAGTCCCTGTAATTATAACCTTTGAAAATAATTTGAGGTATTGTAAAATAGTTGATAAAAAGAGAATGACTCACATTGCAGATTTATACGGGCAGAGTTTAGCCTACTGATTAGCCTTTTAACCTAAATTTAATAACAGGCACACAATTCTGGGTTAGTAATCAATACAGCATTTACGATAACTCACGAGATCAACCCTCACAACGAATGACAAAGTGCTATGCTTAAACATCCATCGAATTAACGACTAATGACAAAGCATCACCCTAATGTGGGCAGCACTTAAACATCCATTGAGTACATTGATCGATCGGAAAATGAATCGTAATAGCGATCGAGTTAATACCCTGATTGTGGCGTCGATTAGTGATCCGTGTGTGTTAATTGTGGTAAACAGAGCATAACTCAGTGTAGGATTGGAATTTCTACGTCGTTCCAGCGCCCAAATTCAAGTCCCAAACTCTACTATTTATACTGAAAATTTGACCCAGTGGCGTAGCGCGACTGCTTACCCCTTTAGTCGTCGCGCTACGCGACTGCTAACCTAGTTTCATAGGGTAGCCCCGTGTATGAGTAGGCTTGCTGAGTTGACTGTTTCGTGAAATTCGATTTCTACAGATAGTTATGTGGATAATCATAACTAGGTTTACCCCCCCCCCCCTGAGTTTTAGGGGCCCTAATCCTGATTCTGAAAATTCTGAAAATTTTAGGGTTTGTGCAGAATCACTTGGGTGTCTCAATTAGGGTTTCCTATTTGGATAATTAATTAAATAAACAGGACTTTTGTTGAGAGTTGTTACAACGGCCGAGAGGAACAAGCGAGGGAACGATGCAGCCTACGGTCTGTCGTGGGACGAGCTCAAGGAAGTTATGCTAGAGGAATTCTGCCCTCCTCACGAACGTCAAAAGCTAGAAGATGAATTTTGGCACATACAGCAAAAAGACGGTGACAATGCTGGTCTCACTGCTCGTTTCAAACAACTCAGCATTATCTGTCCCGACCAAGTCAAGACCCCAGCCATGGCAATCAAGAAGTACATCCGGGCCTTGCCCGACTGCATTGCTGATTTCGTGCAAGCGGCTAAGACTGCGACGATCGAGGAAACTTATCTGCTGGCCGCTGAAATCAACGACAAGCGGGTTAAGGCTGGGGTCTGGGATAAGACTTCGAAGCATCTGCATCAAGCTACCGCCACCGCACCGACTGTTGAACCCACCTCATCAAGCAACAAGAGGAAGAACAAGAGAAAGAACAGCTCCAGCAACAAGAACTGTGCGATCACTGCTGCACCGATTCAAGTTGTACCCGCCTAACAGCGTCAAGTAGCGGCGCCCGTGGCAAATGCACCGCCTGCAAAGCGTGCGTACACTGGACCACACCCGCTCTACCCTACTTGCACCTACCACCACCCAACTGCAATTCCTTGCCGCTTTTGTGCTCATTGCAATGTATACGGCCATTTTACTGCCAACTGCCGTATTCGTCAAGCTCCTGCCAATCAAGCTCTACTCA
This sequence comes from Helianthus tuberosus, assembly GCA_030545235.1. NCBI lineage: Eukaryota > Viridiplantae > Streptophyta > Magnoliopsida > Asterales > Asteraceae > Helianthus > Helianthus tuberosus. The sequence continues at coordinate 183,975,501 of CM060419.1, forward strand.
CTGCCCCACAGGGTCAACAAGCTCCTCCGGCACCCGCGGTCAAAGCCAGAGCCTGCTTCGCATGTGGCGATCCTAACCATTTCGCCAACATGTGCCCAAACAGGGTTGTGAAACAAGAGTCTCAGCAACAGCAGCCATAGCAGCAGCAACAACAACAGCAGCAACAACAACAACAGCAGCAGCAACAACAGGCCGCACGCGCCAGAACTTTCAACCTCAACGTGCGTCAAGCCCAAGCCGACAACAACGTGGTCAATGGTACGTTCCTTGTGAATGGTATTTATGCATCATGTTTGTTTGATACTGGAGCCGATAATTGTTTTGTGTCGTTCGAATTTGAGAAACTCCTTAGTCGTAGACGCTCCCAACTTTCCTTGACATTCGATGTTGAAGTCGCTACAGGAAGAACCGTCGCCGTTAATTCTGTTCTTCGTGATTGTACTCTTGAGCTCAAAAATCACATCTTCCCAATTGACCTTATTCCGATGCAACTCGGAAGTTTTGACGTCATAGTAGGCATGGACTTTCTTCGAGAAAACCATGCTGAAGTTGTATGCTTCGACAAGATGATTCGATTCTCGCTCGCGAATGGTGACTTATTGTGTGTATACTGTGATACTACTTCAAGGGGTCTCAAGCTTATGTCATGCGTGCAAGCCAGCAAGTATCTCCGCAAGGAATACAGGGCCTTCTTGGCTAACATTGTAGTAGCGGAGAAGGAAAAGAAAGAGAAGAAGGAAGCGAAAGACGTCCCTGTGGTTCGAGAATTTCCTAATGTTTTTCCAGAGGATCTTCCCGGACTACCTCCAAGTCGTGATATCGACTTTCGTATCGACCTCATTCCTGGAGCCAATCCTATTGCCAAAGCTCCTTACCGACTCGCGCCGTCCGAAATGCGCGAACTCTCAACCCAACTCCAGGAATTACTTGATAAAGGCTTCAATCGCCCGAGCACCTCTCTTGGGCCGCGTCGGTCCTTTTCGTCAAAAAGAAGGACGGGTCGTTCCGAATGTGCATCGACTATCGGGAATTGAATAAGTTAACTATCAAGAACCGCTATCCCCTACCTCGCATCGACGATTTGTTTGATCAACTACAAGGCGCTATGTGTTTCTCAAAGATCAACCTACGTTCAGGATATCACCAGCTACGTATTCAAGAAGAGGATATACCCAAAACCGCGTTTCGTACTCGTTACGGCCACTACGAATTCGTTGTCATGCCTTTTGGTCTAACCAACGCACCAGCGGTTTTCATGGATCTGATGAATCGCGTGTGTAAACCATATCTCGACCGTTTCGTCATCGTATTCATCGACGATGTCTTGATCTATTCCAAATCGAAATTCGAACACGCGCAACATCTACGCTTGGTTCTTGAGTTACTCCAGGGGAACCAACTCTATGCCAAGTTCTCCAAGTGCGAATTTTGGTTAGAGGAAGTTCAGTTTCTGGGTCACATTGTAAATAGTCAAGGCATTCACGTCGACCCTGCGAAGATTGAAGCTGTCAAGGGTTGGGTTACGCCTAAGAACCCGTCTGAAGTCCGCTCTTTTCTCGGACTAGCGGGCTACTATCGACGATTTATCAAAGGATTCTCGAAGATTGCTGTGCCGCTTACCTCTCTTACGCATAAAGACCAGCCTTTTGTCTGGGGAACCAAACAAGAGACTGCCTTTCAAACCCTCAAGCACATGCTTTGCAACGCTCCTGTTCTCACGTTGCCCGACGGAAACAATGATTTCATTGTCTACTGTGATGCTTCCAACCTTGGTCTTGGTTGTGTTCTCATGCAACGGGACAAGGTCATAGCTTACGCATCTCGTCAGCTCAAAATCCACGAGAAGAACTATACAACCCATGATCTCGAGCTAGGCGCAGTTGTTTTTGCGTTAAAGATTTGGCGACACTACCTGTATGGTACCAAGTGTACGATCTTCACCGATCATAGGAGCCTACAACACATCTTTAATCAGAAGGAACTTAATATGCGTCAACGCCGATGGGTAGAACTTCGCAACGATTACGACTGTGAGATCCGTTATCACCCAGGCAAGGCGAATGTTGTTGCCGACGCACTCAGTAAACGGAGTTATCTGCTTAGCACTCGTAATGTTCAAGCCCAACACGATCTCGAAACCCTCATCCGCGACGCTCAACATGCATGTTTTAACGAACGCACCCTGAAGAAAGAAAGAATCTACCACGATGGAGCCCAACTTGTGAGCAAATCGAATGGGATATTCCACTTCCTAGACCGAGTTTGGGTTCCCAAACGAACGGATTTGCGACAAATCTTGATGGACGAAGCCCACAAATCCCGGTATTCTATTCGTCCCGGTGCTGATAAAATGTACCAGGACCTTCGTTATAAGTACTGGTGGCCGGGTATGAAAAGAGATATCGCTCTCTACGTCGGAAAATGCCTAACTTGTGCTAGAGTCAAGGCTGAACATCAAAGACCCTCTGGCTTACTCGAACAACCACCAATTCCCATGTGGAAGTGGGAGAGCATAGCCATGGACTTTATAACCAAGCTGCCGCACACATCATCAGGTCACGAGAGCATTTGGGTTGTGGTCGACCGTTTGACTAAATCAGCTCACTTTTTACCGATACGATAAGACTACAAGGTAGAACGATTAGCCCGAATCTACACCGACGAGATCATTTGTAATCATGGGACGCCTCGTGACATCATTTCTGATCGTGATGCTCGGTTTACCTCGCGACTGTGGGAAACGTTTCAAACGGCACTCGGTACATCGCTTAATCTAAGTACCGCTTTCCACCCTCAAACCGACGGTCAGACTGAAAGAACGATCCGTACTCTTGAAGACATGCTCCGTTCGTGTGTCTTAGACTTCGGCGGTAATTGGGATAAATACCTGCCGTTAGTCGAATTCTCGTATAACAACAGCTACAATTCTAGCATCCAAATGGCACCATTCGAGGCATTATATGGAAGAAGATGTCGATCGCCTATTGTATGGCACGAGATCGGTCATTCGCAATTAACCGGTCCGGAGCTAATACAAGAAACGACAGACAAAATTTTCCAAATTCGAGACAACCTAGTGAAAGCTCGGGATCGACAGAAAAGTTACGCCGATAAGAAACGCAAGCCCCGTGAATTTGACAATGGTGACTACGTACTCCTAAAGGTATCACCTTGGAAGGGTGTAGTCCGATTTGGCAAGAAAGGAAAGCTCGCGCCTCGATATGTTGGACCTTTTAAGATTCTGGAAAGGATCGGAAAAGTCGCCTACAGACTCGAACTACCGGAGGAACTTAGTAATGTCCACCCGACTTTCCACGTGTCAAACCTCCGTAAGTGCCTAGCCAACCACGACTTACACGTTTCTCTAGATGATCTACAAGTGAACTAAACATTACACTTCGTGGAAAAGCCTGTCGAAATCATGGATCGTCAAGCCAAGCAACTCAGACGCTCACGCATTCCTATTGTGAAAGTCCGATGGGAAGGCAAACGAGGCGCAGAGTTCACTTGGGAACTCGAAAGCGACATGAAGGCTAAGTACCCGCAACTGTTTAAAGAGAAAGTCTAGAAGGAGAAAGTTCTCAAACGTGATTCACGGTGATGTACAGCTTCCAGCTTAATTTCGGGACGAAATTCCCTAAACAAGGGGAGGCTGTAACACCCCGTGTTTTCATAAGTCAAAGTCAAGTCAAGGTCTAAGTCAACGACCGATTTCGCGCAACTTGACTCGTAGAAATTTCTTTATTTAATTCGTATTATGTGGAGTAAGTGTTGTTAATAACAATAATCGAGGTGTGTTAATCGTTAATCAATTGACTTACGACTGTGAATTATAGGAAGTAACAATGCGATAAAGTTAACTAATCAATAATCAAGCTATGCTAATCGAACCGACATCAAATCGCAACTCGAGCTACGTATTTTTACTTGTTATTATACGTGTGTGTGCCTTACGTGTTACCTGTGCATGTTTATTTACGTTGTGTTGTGATAATCAAGCAAACACAATCGAAACTCAAAATCTAACTCGAAATGCAATCGAACTCGAATCATGAACGAACTATGATAAATGGTGGAAAATAGATTATGCGAGATATGAGTGTTTGGGACTGAAAGTAATTTGATTAGGAAACCCTATCGTATCGTACCGCTCGCAATAGAAATCGAAATATCAAAAATCGACGCGCGAAACACTCGAAAAGTGCGACTGATCGATCAGGCTCCCAGCCGATCGAACAGCCAGCCGAACGGACTGATGTCCGATCGACAGGCTGTCCGATCGAGCTGCCTGGCCGATCGGCCAGCACTTACCCCTTTTGGCATCCTATAAATACCCCTGTCATTGTCATTCTTTCCACTTTTGGAAACCTCTGACCGACCAGCACGCTCAGCTCATCTTTTTGCAGATTCCTCTCGATTCCAGTAAGTTTTCGTCCTAATTCTTGTACTTTCTTGATCTATACACACTCCTACACCTTTCTATCTTTCAAATCTTAACTTTTAACCGTGAAATCATCAAGAATCAAGTGTTCTAGGATGATGTCATCATGGGTTCTTGAAGAACTTCATGATTTGGCCTCAATCCACCAAGAATAGCTTGGATCTAACCGATTTCCACATAAACAAACAAAGATCTGTAGTAGATCTAAACATATACCCGGTGAAAAAGGACTGAAAGAGGGATATTCCAACTTTCTTTCAACTCTTTTACACTCAATGCCGTCAACCGATAGACACGGGGTCTGCGACGTTCTGCAAATCACTTCGGTGGTTGCAGGGCTCAAGATCCGTATTCTACCCACGAGGTTAACCGGTTACGGGTTAAACGTTAAACTCCGTTCCGAACAGTTCACCGGCCGAGTTTGGGTGATTCCTGCCCGTGCAGGGGAAACAAGTAAGAACGAGGGTTCTATGGTTCGACTCGTTGACAAATTACCTCGATATAACGACAAACAAACCAGAACAGCCAAGTGTTAGACGAATAGGCCGACCAGGTCAGAAGGCTGACCGATCGGACTGCTGTCCGAACGGACAGCCAGCCGATCGGATAGTCAGCCGATCGACCGGCCAGCCGATTGGTTAACACATGGTCCCACACAATCAACTAACCTATTTTGAAGACTAGTATTGAACGAACTGTCGTTCGATCGAACTACTGTCCGATCGGATTACTCTTCGGATCATGAGATACTATGCTTCAATACTTAATCGATTTTTCAACGTGTTCAATGCACTAGAAGTGCCACCCGATCGAACAGCCGTCCGATCAGGTGACACCCTGTTGTCCGATCGAACAGCAGTTGTGTTATTCGATCGATCAACTATCCGATCCATTGCACCATAACTTTACATTTCATTTAAAGTCTTTGACTAGTTGACCTGTCCGATCGAACACCTGTCCGATCCAAAAACTAAACATTGCAATTCATTTGAATGCCTAACCGATCGGGTTGTCGGCCGATCGAACAGTCGTCCCATCGACCGACCTGAAAAGTAAAGGTACTTCAAAGTTTTCAAATACTACAACGAAAACTTCAAAAGTCAAGCCATCATACACAAACACATACTTCTTATAGGAAGAAACAATCCACTCGAACAGCCATCCGATCGGCCTACCGACCGACCGGACAGCGGACCGAACGAACTGTCAACCGAACGGTCGGCCATCCGATCGAACTACCGTCCGATCGACCAGCTGTCCGACCCTCCAACACTTGTTTTCCGTTTTACGCTTCACTTATCGTTATGCTACCCAATCTATTCAGGCTACTCTTACTCGCTAAGCGCTCCCTTCAATCCATTAATCGCTATGAGTATACTCGATCCCTTTTTGCTTTACGCACTTTTGGGTGTTACATACGTTACGAATATTTAAACTACAACAATCACACTACTCAATGCTATTTGAACGCTAACCGTTAATGCATGTTATACGTGGCTTATGAATGCTTGTTTGTTATGTTTACACATGGAATGCTGTCTACCTGCCTTAGCAACGATAGTACTATAGTTTGGACTCAGCACCCGTTCACACGGGGGTTGTTAAGGATCATTTACTTGCATGGATTACGGTGGTAATCATGTATTGCGAACTGTCTCGGGCAGTCAACCCGCAGTCATTGGTATCGATGGATCTATGTCGATAACTAATGTGCTTCATTTCACTATGTGTACGTGCTGGTTATTCGTAAACGAATTCGAACTCTATATGCTATATCAAACTTGTATGCTCACCTTTACATTATATGTATTGACTTTTATTTTAACGTATGTGACAGGTGCTTAGGATGCATATGTGGTAGGAATTTGAAGCTAGAATAAAGCTTTAGAGCCCAACAAATAGTTGTCTGTAGTGGTCAAACTAAGGGTCTCTAGAAGCAGATAAACAATTGCTCTATTTTGAAATCTGAGTTGTCGGAACAGAATATTTGCCTAGTTTTTGTCTGTAATAATTGTTGTACTGTTTAAGATGCGGTATGGGACGTATTATTTTAAATTGAATGGTATTGATAATTGTTATGGAAACTTCTGGACAATCTGTTTCGCTCAGTGCCATGCCCCGATGATTCCGCCATCGGTTGGGGTGTGACACTATCATATCTACATCGATGTCTGCATCAATTAGATGGCCTAAATGTTGTAACATGTATTATTTACATGTTTTCCATTACATATTAACAGAAATGATCAATACACATGTGAGAAGATGATAAAAAATCTCAAAATGGTTTTATCTTTGTTTAATAAGAAAAAACGTAAGGTGTCACCAACTCATGCAATTTATAAGTTGTCTATCACAAAAACACTCTGTATAGCGTAATCCGACAAGACGATTTAGGTGTGGCAAAAAAAGTTTGTTTCCCATGAACGTTGTATAATCTAAGTATACGATAATGTTATGTTTTTAATCACACGAAAACAATCTAGAGGTAGATATGACATGACTACTTTATACAAAAGCAAAATAATTGATTACTAAGTTCAAATTTGACAAGACCGGTCCATATATATGTACAAAATGTAGTTATGGCTCGAACCTAATTGTGTCGGTTTCTTAATATGTTTAGCATCTAGATCCCTTTATGGAAGGTACAAACAATGTGACATTCTGTAATTTCTAAGTATGTATGCATCTCCCCCAATTTCAAAGTTACAATAAGTTGTAAATGACACAATTGATCGGATGTATAGTGTAGTAATAATCATGAAAGAGACAAAAGAGGATTCTCTTTTATCCTTTTAGGAGCACCAAGAGATTTTTGTTTTGATTAAATACCAACTCCTCAAAGAAAAGAAAAGGAAAGCTTGTCTTAACCTTCAAGAGGGAGAAAACAATTATTTATTTTTAGTTTTTTACCACTTGTTTTGGTGAGCATATGTGAGAGAAAATAAGCTTTGTACTCATCCAATTTATACATATATATTATTACTCATGTATAATTACATAACTTTAGTTAGATATAAGTTTAGTTGTACCTTTGTTTTTAAAAATGATTGTTGATAATTTTGATATGACTAAAATACTATTTTAATAATTAAAAGACATTGGAAGATGTTGCCATATGACCTTGTGCATCAAAGAAAGGATACCCACCATGGGACCAAATCAATTAAAAAAATTTGCATGATACCATTCCTAGCACTCTCTTTCACATTCTTGTGTTCTTTAATCTTTAGGCCTCACATCTTTTGTTTGGTGGTTTCTCTATTTAATCCTTATCATCTTCATTGATTAAAGCAAATACCCTTCAATCTTGGTTGAATATTAGTTACCACCACTACCACCAACCTTTTAACTTTCCTTGCATATATTCCTATCTTTACTATACATAGTTGAAAAGTTAGGTAATGAGAAGAGATGCATTTTATTTTTTCTTTCTCTTCATCAATTAAGATCTAATATTCATGGTGGTGAAAAATGTCAACATCGTCTACGTTTGTTTATGGTCATCTGTTTGGTTGAGTTTATGTTCAGTGATTAGAAACTTAGATCTTTAAAACAATATTTTAGGATAACTATGCTTGTTCTGTATAACTTGTGCCTTTATTTGGGATAATTGTATTAAGTGCTTAACATGGTGATTATGTCTAATGTTTGCGGGATTAAGAATGTTGTTTTATCATTTTCTAAAGTCATATATTTTCATTTGTGTTCGTGAACAAGTTCAAATGAACAAACACGAACAAGAATTTTTGTTCGATATGTGTTCGTGAACAAGTTTAACATTAAACGAATATGAACATGACCTCGTTCGATTTTGTTCGTTTAAAGCCCTAGTTTACCCAAAACAAAGTTATATATATGCATGTATAGCTCAAATGAGAACCATCAAAAACAATTAGAAAAACATGTTATTCACCGATAAAAAGATATATTCGTTATTGAATGCATTATACCTTTATAATGATTCTACAAATAGTTTACATATTGATGAATACGGGTCGATACATTATAATTCCTAATAACTCAACACGATACATTATAATTCAAACTTATAATCAAATTATTTAAAACAAAGACGATTACAAACTAATGACAGGTAGACGAGCAACAAGTTGCCCCGCTACCCCCTTTTGAATAGCAAACCCTACCCTGCTAAACACAAAACTCTGCCCCTTAGCATGCGCGGTGTTATTGCTTACCACCTGCTGAACCCTCTTGAGGAACCGCACCGCGTCAGGGGCGAGAGCGCCAAAGGTAACTCAATATTTGATGTCTAAAATAGTTACTAAATATTTGATGATTTTCATTTAAACCCATCTATTAAATCCTAAATATTTAGTGTGTGAATTGCATCACAAATCGGATGGCTGTTATTGGAAAATAATATGTGATTTAAAGTTAAAAGCAGATCAGCAACAAATGTCTATAAAGTTATCCATGTTATAAGGCATGGGGTTTCGTGTATGTAAATAAAGATGATGCCTAAAAATGTGACTATCATATAGGCAAAACATATACACCATTAATCAACCATCTACTTTGAAATTGGTCTAGAAAACGATATGATTAAACAAAATTATTGTCACGTCTATTTTGATATTTTTGACAAGTATCGTTAAAGGTTCACACATTTTAATAGAAAAATTATGATCAACTAAATCATGCAAATTCGTTCAATTTTTACAAAAGTACATGTATAGAAATTTAAGCGAAATTAACATACACATGTATGTAGATACTTACACGCATACATATATGGGATGATATGAAAAATCAACCACACCTATCTTGTGTGCATAAACAGATCAGACATCGCGTATTTAAGATCCGTGTAATTAATTCACGTATCATTTTTTCCATACAATCAATAAAGAAACGCACATCATTTTTCCATACAATGTATAAAGAAAGGCACATCAAAATAGGTTTTTGTTTGGTTTATACATTCTATTCTACATACTCTTAAAGTAGAAAGTCGCCACCGACAAAAACAAGTTGTTTGCCTTTTTGCCCTTTGATTTTGTGGTACTATCCTTTATACCCCCTAACTTTGTTATAGTTTCTTTTTAACCCCCAACTTTGTCAAATCTCATTCTTACTCCCTCTTAGCCCTTAAGTTTAAGAAATGTAATTTTTAACCCCATAACTTTTTATTAACTTTGTAAAATGTCACTTTGACCCCTGGAGAGTTTTTTGGCTTGACGGTATAAATTCAATTTAGTCGAGTCACATATAATACATTATGATTGTACGGTGTAAATTCGATTTGCGTTATGTTTTGATCCAATCGCAATGCAGCTATATGTTACGTTGAGTTCAACCGGATACGTCGAAACGCTTGTTTTCATAAGGTTAGCGCATCACATAACGCTTTGACTAATCCGTTCGATGTTTGCAATGTACCCGCGCCGCATCGCGCGCGGGTTTTGTTACTAGTTATAAATATAGAAGGAATTCATATTATGATCAATAAAAAGCCATGACTTAAGCATTGAGGAGAGAGTTGGTTTGGTATTGTCAAAATACCATAATCCACAAAGCAAATAATGCTCAAACAAAAAGATATGGGTGTTGTTTTCTTTGTTACTTTGCAATCACTTATGACCATCCAACCATATGATGGTCCATATGGGTTGTCATGGATATTTGTAAATTCATTCCAATAATTAGATACCAAAACAAGTTATCTAACAAATTTTAATATTTCGTATCGTGCAATCATGGTAAGTAGGGTGTCACATAAATGTAAATATATGCTTCAAAGTTCATAATTATTGTAACTTGTATTCGATTTAGTGGTCCATGAAGATTGCCACTTGCTAAGGGCATTTGACCTAATTTTCATTACAAACTTTTTCTTAGAAGAGAATTTCACGTCTAGTAGATTAGATTCTTGATGCCCTTAAAAAGGCGGTCCAAACATTATATCTACTCATACTTACATTCTTACCATTCTTAAGTAGTAAATAATCTTTTACTAACGTAACAAATTGTAAAAGTAAAATAAAAACAATTTTTAACGTCTTTTAGTGAATATTTGTCAACAATTAGTCACTAGTCGGTGAATTCGCACAAATTTCCAATAGAATTTACAAATGGATTGTCAAAAGTTGATATGAGCAGTGGCGGATTTTATTATTAGAAAACCTACACTTATTGTCTTCCGATTCTTAAAAGAAATATAAAACTTAGTTAACTAAATTGGATTAACCAAAACGCATTTAGCATAGTGGTACCAAATATCAGAAAAATGACTCTCCAAAAAATCTACTCTTAAAATCCACCGATTGCCTTATAAGTTATAAGACTCAAACCGACATCATTTTAACACGATAAACACATGGTGTCGAATTAAAAAAAAATATCATAAGGTTTAATGGAAATCTAAATACACCTTAATATTGCTCTTTGATTAAACTATTGTTGTATAAAAGTCTTGATACTTTTTTCATACTACAAAAGTAAATTTCATTATCTCAACTTTCAACACATAAATTAAGGTAATGTAATCTTTTCAACTAGGATGAGCTCGGTACCGAAAGTACTGGTATCGAAAATTCTCAAAAATGGGTACGGGTACCGAATATACCTGGTACAGTACGGTTCGGTACCGGTATTTAAGGGTAAAAACCGGTACAACCGGTACCAAAAATGTCAAAAGTCGGTACCGAATCAATACCGAAAATGTACCCAGTTCGATAAATTCGATACCAGTACCGGGTACCATTTGTTGTTAGCTATTTTCAACACATAAAAGTTGAAGCAATACATTGAACAGTCCGCCCAATATATGTTTTGAACAGGGCACCCCGCACCTTCTTCGTCTCCTCTATCATGCGTTTCTGTGTTGGCATTTATTACCCCTTGTCCCCTCTATATCTCACCTTCTACCCACTCACCACACCACACCACAACAATGACAATCTTCTTCAAACACTTTTCTCCTTAACACCTTTTCACGCAGAACCCTAGTTTCTGATCCTCAATCTCTCAATAACATCTTCAAAAACACTACGTGTCCAAAAAACACAACATTGGTCTAATGGAAATCTTGTGTTATTGCAGTTGGAAATTGTAGTACGAATCAAAGAAAAAGGGGGAGACCAGACCAGACGACATGAACCAGTACATATCTAATGTTTACAAAATACAATCTAATTGCAATCAACCAAACGTCGACGTTTCAACAGGCCTCAGGTTGGCATTCAACGACAATATTCATCAGTCTTATAGTTCTTCTGCATCTATGTTCTTGGAAGATTTATCTACCCTAATCAACCATCAAGAAAGTGATATCGATCGTTATATTCAAGCCCATGTAAGAGCACGTTTATGGATTTAAATTCAATCCATTTGATTACTTTTGGTCATTTTGGTAGCTTGAAATAATCAATGTTTTAAAATCGGGTTTAAACCAGGTGGTTGTACCAGTTGAACCGTCTGGTAGAACCAGTTAAACCGCCCGGTACACCTAGGTGAACCGTCCGATACATCTGACTAAACTGTTTCTGGGTCAAATCCGGTACGATATAAAAACCGGATTTTAAAATTTGGTATTTTGGTAGCTTGAAATAGTCAATGTTTTAAAATCCGGCTCAAACCAGGCGGTTGTACCAGTTGAACCGTCTGGTAGAACCAGTTAAACCGCCGGGTACACCTAGGTGAACCGTCCGATACACCTGACTAAACCGTTTCTGCGTCAAATCCGATACGATATAAAACCGGATTTCAAAACATTGGAAATAATTACATTTGGTATTTTCGTAGCTTGAAATAATCAATGTTTTAAAAACCGGTTCAAAACAGGCGGTTGTACCGGTTAAACTGTCTGGTAGAACCAGTTAAACCGCCGGGTATACCCAGGTGAACCGTCCGATACACCTGATTAAAACTGTTTCTGAGTCAAATCCGGTACGATATAAAAACCAGATTTTAAAACATTGGAAATAATTACATTTGGTATTTTGGTAGCTTGAAGTAATGGTTAATTATTTTTTTTGAAGGGAGAAGAGTTTAGGCGCAAGTTAGCTGAAAAGACCCAACGACACTATCATGCGCTGATCGGGTCTGCGAACGAGTCAGCGTTACGCATAATAAGAGAAAAAGAAGCAGTGTTGGAAAAAGCGGCTCGGCGCAAAGCGGAGTTGGAGGCGAGGGCGACGCAACTAAGCGCAGAGGCGCAGGTGTGGGAGGCGAAGGCTAGGGCGAGTGAGGCGGTTGCGGCCGCGTTGCAAGCGCAGCTGCAGCAGACGATGGTGGGGTGTGTGTCACAAGGTGAGGTGGTGGCGGGTGGTGACGTGGAGGATGCTGAGTCGTCTTACGTTGACCCGGAACGAGTCGTGGTGGCTCGTGGACCGGGTTGTAAGGTGTGTGGTAAACGGGTCGCATCGGTTGTGTTGTTACCGTGTCGGCATTTGTGTGTTTGTAGTGAGTGTGACGACGTCGTTCAGACTTGTCCGTTGTGTCTTTCGTTTAGAAGTTCTAGTATTGAAGTTTACATATGAAGGGTAAAAAATGTGGAGTAAATTGAGGAGGTTAAAAAAAATTGTATAGTTTGAGGGAAATATATATGAAACGCAGGATTTAAATATTATTAACAGTAATTTATTTGCCTCAAATACTTTTTAGTAAAAAGTGTTTAAAAATTAATTGCAAAATTTATCACACTTGTATGAAACTAGTATTGGAGCTTACGTTTAGCGGCGGGGTTATAGGAGTGTGCTGGCGAGAATGTATTTGTCATATAGTATATCGATGATATATTATAAACTATGCAGGCTTTAATCTAAATTACGGTAAAAATAATCAAATAACATGGTTAAGTAACAAGTTACAAGTTAGCTTTAACATAATGAGGTAAATAAAAATAATAATTAAGTTTGTTACCTGGTATATTGAATGGTTAATATATAGATCATGTAAGCTTTAATCTATATGACGGTAAAAATAATTAAGCAAATGATTAAGTAAATATGTCAAGATTTAAAAAGTTATCTTTAATTATAATAATAAGTTTAAAAAATGATAATTAAAATAAAAAAATAATAAACTTATGAAAAGATAAATAACAAAAAAAAACAAATATATTTGTTAAAAAATAACTTTATTAAACTTCTATGTATAAATCTATTAAAGTTAAGTGCTAGAAACGTAAATCATTTATAAAAAAGAATTACCAGTGTTTAGGGGGTTGTATGATAACTCTATTAAAGTTATGGTTTAAAAAACGTAAATTAACTAAATAAAAAGAAATAAAAAAAATTGTGACCCTAACAAATAAAGTGAAATAGACCAGTTAAGATGCTATTGTTCAAAAATAAAAATGTTATTGTATAGAATATGTTAGATGACAAAAACCATAAGTTCCACATCTTTATGAGTTATTTTATAGAATATGTTAGATGACAGAAACACAAGGGTGAAGGGAGTGGACCAGCAAACTCATCGGCAAAGGTGTTTGCCGAGCGGCAACACCGCCGCCGGCCACCTTTGCCACGCGGTAAACCATGGAAGCCGGTAAACAATTGCCGATCGAGAAACTTGGGGGGACAAGAATGTTGGCAGGTGTTATGTGTGTGTATGTTTGACTTTAACAAATATATATATTTTTTTTAAATGAAAAAAAAAAAAAGTTTACCACTTTCAAGTGTTTAACCAATGCCAACACTTTTCACCAAAGTTTAAACTCTTTAGACGTGTTGACATGGCACCCTCTCATTGGTTGATTTTAAAGTTTGCCACTTTCAAGTGTTTAACCACTCCCTTCACCCTAAGTTCCATATGTTTGTGATTTTATATGAATAAACTAAAAGGTAAAGAAACGGAGGAGGAGGTGACGCGCCGTAGGGCCGCCATGGCGCCGCCGCAACACTATCAGCTTTCCCTTTCTCTCTTTCTCTCTTTCTTCCCCCGGAACCCTAGAATCCACGGCGGCCACGGTCCCCGTCAACTACCATCGCTGTTTGCAGCGCCAAAACCACCAGACCATCACCATCGGTTTAACCCGAGTGTGGCCGGCCAGAGACGACGACCGGATCCTCCATCACCGCTCTCTCAAATCTGTCTCTCTCTATCTCCTGATATTTGATACCGTATAAATGAATGGCATGGGAAGCGGTGGAGGTTGGGAAGAAACCCACGTGTTTTTGTGAAATCCCTGAAATGCCCTTTATAACTATTCATTTCATTGTAGTATTAATACATAGGAGAATTGTGCAAATCAATAATTTTGACAATCTTTTGTATTTTGTCGTTATTACATGGATATTCGGATGAGATGTTATAGGAAAAGGGGTGTTGTCATGAAATCAGTACAACATTTTATGTAAACGACGGAATGCTTCGGTAACAATGGGGAAAATACTTAAGAATTGTAGTTGATTAGTATAAAAATGGAAGTCATGGTAGCAAATAAATCATCCAAAGTAAAACAAAATTTGGTGTTTTTATGTCTCGTCGGTAACACTTGTCGTGATCTTCTTTGAAGTCTTTACCCACGCACGGTTGTCCTACAGATTTTTACCCGCATGATGCATAAGAATTTGTTTGTCAACGACGTTGAAAGAATTGTTGGTAATTCGTCTTTGTATATTCTTGTCAGTGATCTCTCAACTATTTTCATCATAAATCACATTACCCACCATCCGATCTTCGACATCACATTCACCAACTATTTACCATTGGATCTGCCCGATGAATAAAATCATTCGTTTTATAATGAAGTAAGACCTTCTCTTGTAAACACAACCAAAACAATTATTTTATAATATGTATTCATGTGTAGCCATAAAGATTTCTAATATCTGCGTAGAAAAAAAAAAACGGTTGAGATTGATAAGATCATTGAAGACATCAAGGCTCTTGAGAATTTTCGGATAAACCATAGAGCTAGAACGGATATTACTTGATTGGTATAATTTGTGTAATTCGCTGTCTCTTTGTTTATTAATGTTGTTTTCCCGCCTCCTCTAGCGTCTTGCTAGTAGGTGGTGGTTGCTGTTAATGAAATTTTGCCATTAAAAAACCTATAAATTTAATATATATATATATATATATATATATATATATGATAAGGATCATTACAGAACACTAATTATTGCGAGAACAAAAAGAACAACTCTAAATCACTAAATTTTGGGATTTAAGGTTCATATTTCTTAAATTTAATGTTTCTTACATTCATATGTGTATTTAATAGCATATATATTTAGCAATGATTATATGTATCAATCTGTAATTATTTGTTCCAAAAATAGTGACACCCATTGTATTATTTATAGTTATGATTATCAATAGAAGGGCAAGGAACCTATTCTTTCATGGTATCACCCTTCATCGATCCTCTCCTCTTTTCCCTCTAAACCTAAATCGGCTCACCTCCTCTTTCTCCCTTGCTTCTGCCGCCATCATGACAGGCACCAACAACACCTCTCCAATCACTATTGAGTCAAAAATTCACCCTGGTACCACAATTACTAATATCAAAACTGTTATACCTATTACTCTTGAAATAGAATCGGGCCAATACAACTCCTGGTCAACCCTTTTCAAACTTCACTGTAAAGCATGTCTTGTCTATGACCACATCCAAAGCAAACCCGAAACTACTTCTTCTTCTACCGAAACCACCAAACCGTCGGACGATTGGGAGCGGCTGGATGCCATTGTTTTACAATGGATATACAGCACGATCTCAAACGATCTTTTACACACCATCATCAATAAAACTGCCACCGCGTACGACGCTTGGGTTGCCATCGAAAACCTTTTTCATGACAACAAGAGCGCTCGTGCGATTCATCTCATGCACAAATTCTCCAACACCAGACTTGACGGCTTCCCGAACGTGTCCGCCTACTGCCAAGAACTCAAAGTCTTGGCCGATCAACTTGCCAACGTTAATGCTCCCGTCGACGATGACTGTCTCGTGCTTCAGTTAATCGCTGGGTTGAATGAAGAATATGATGGTATGGCCACCATTTTATAGCAACAGGACCCCTTGCCGTCGTTCTACACTGCCCGTTCCAAAATCATTCAGGTCGAAAGCCGTAAAGCCGAACAAGCTTTACATGCCTCAAAAGCAGCGGGGTCGGCTCTCACTGCCACTACTCAGCGCGCGACATCGTCTGATATACACCGGCAAGATGACCGGACCGGCGGCAGGGGCCGCGGTCGGTCGGGCAGACGCGGCAGAGGTCGCGGGGCATATGGCAGAGGTCGCTCGGGTAACTACTGGCCACATCAACCTTACAACCCTTGGGCCAATCCTCCCTACAGCCCATATCCACCTTTTGGCCCATCTCCTCAAGCCTATTGGCCCATCCCTCCATGCCCGTATCCTACTACATCTCGAACCAGCAATAATCATGCCCAAGGCCCAGGCATTCTTGGCCCACGCCCATCTCAAGCTCACACTGCCTACAGTCCAACCGACATCGAGCAAGCCATGTACACCATGTCTTTGCAGCAGCCTGACCCCACTCAGTATATGGACACGGGAGCGACGTCTAATGCATCTCATGAATCAGGTAACTACCATTCTTTTTCTAATTCGTGCATGTCTCAAAAAATTATTGTAGGTAATGGCGACTCCATTCCGGTATTAGGACAGGGCACAAAATACCTACCCAAACCCTTCCCACCCTTTATCCTTAAAAACGTTCTATATTCACCTAAAATAGTCAAAAACCTAATATCCGTGCGTCGCTTTACCACGGACAATTCTGTTTCTGTGGAATTTGACCCATTTGGTTTTCTTGTGAAGGATTACAAGACCGAGAAGCCGCTCCTCAGATGCAACAGCAGCGGTGATCTTTACCCTCTGGTGCTCGGATCATCTCCATCTCAGCCCACTGCTCTTGCTGTTGTCTCTGCACAACTCTGGCATCACCGTCTAGGCCATCCTGGACGTTCTTCTTTGCAATCATTAAAAACTTCTAGTTCTATTGCTTTTTATAAACTTCATAATAATGTATGCCAATCTTGTGTTTTTGGTAAAAGTATTCGGCTACCATTTTTTGCTTCAAATAATTTTACTATTCAACCATTTGACACTATTCATAGTGACGTGTGGACTTCACCTATTATTAGCTCGGGTGGTCACAAATATTATGTGTTATTCTTAGACGACTACTCTAATTTTTTGTGGACTTACCCAATCGTAAATAAATCCAAAGTTTTCTCCTCTTTTCAACAATTTGCCTCTACAATCAAAACACAATTTGAACGAACCATTAAAACGTTCCAATGCGACAACGGACGTGAATATGTTAACTCCTCCTTTCAAAAAATTTTCACCACCAATGGCATCCTCTATCGCCTTTCTTGTCCCTACACGTCCTCCCAAAACGGTAAAGCCGAAAGAAAAATCCATACAATAAAGACTAAATTGCAGAAAACAACCTTTATGTATACCCAAAACTGCACTTTATACCTTTCACTATGAAATCCGCCAAAACCAACCTTTACGTTCATGTTTTGCTACAAGTTCAACCTTTAACACAAACTCTGTTAGTATTCTTGGTTAAATCACCTCACATGCTTTGCATGTGAGGGTATTATTGTCATTTCAACCTTGTTTTTTTTTTGTTTATTAAAAGAAAATTACTGACCACCATCACCACCACCCTTCATCACCATCACCACCACCACCACCCTTCATCACCATCACCACCACCCTCCACCGCCTCCACCGCCGCCACCACCGCCACCATCAAAAGATGAAGAACCATTTGTCATGTAGGGACCATCTAACAATTACCATACACAGAGCAAGCATAACTGGATCGATTTTAAGACTAAATACAAAATTTAAATATATTTAACACATACAAATACTTAACTAGTGTTTCAAAAGATGACGGGATCTCGAGTCCAGGTGGCAAAACCTGCTTAAGCACATGATATGTAATAGAAGAACAGTCACTTAATATGTATCCAACTAAATAAATCTTTTGTGCAAGAAATTGACGACGAATAAAAAAACAGGCTTTGTTACAAACGAAAACAGAGAGAAAAAGATAATTTTAAATTGAATTTCAAAAGTAAAATTCACCTGCACCCCAATATGAATATCCAAGCGTCAACGTGTAAGGAACTATTTCAATCTTGCATAACTTCTCTAATTCTTTGAGTTTCTGAGTAGGAATATCTGAAAGGTCTGCTCCATAAGGTAACGATTATATAGTTATCGTTAAAGTAAAAAAATTATTTACAGAGCAAGCATAACTGGATCGATTTTAAGTATACTAATATCATATAAGTTCAAATAATCTGCAACTTATGGAATCATCAATTCACAGCATCAATTCACAGTTCATCAAATCATCAAATTCCAAATCAACTTGTTTGCACTTTCAATCTTATTTACACAGATTGGTGTAAATAAATTTTACATGTAGCTGAGAGCCACAAAAGAATGCAAGGCAACCGAAAATAAGAAGGTACTGACTGACATTAAGAGGCGACTTGGTGTGGGTGATGCCATTGTTGTTTTTGTCGTCGGCGCCGTCTGATCGGACCGGTGTCGTTGCCGTCAGTTCCACCACCACTGACATCCTTGAACCGAGCATCGACCGTCGCCATCTCTCACACACACTCAGACCTAACCCCACCGTCAACCCATCACCACCATCAACTCACCCCCACACAACCACCTGCTACCCCACAACCCTCACCACCACCACCACCACCTCCCACGAACCCCACACCATCTGTAACTGCCACCACCCACCTACTCGTACCATCTACCACCTGCCACCGCCACTCCACATCACCTACCGCCGCCGCCATCACCACCACAATTGCCTTTCATCATTAGGTGTGTGTATGTGTGTGCAGAGATTAAAAGAAAATCAAAGAATATTTGACTTTATGTTGTTTGACTGATGAAACAAAAAATAGAAAAGAAAATAAGGAGTTAAAAAGACTAAAATACCCTCACATGCAAAGCATGTGAGGTAAGTTAACTGACTTTTTTGACTAGGTTTGGTGTAAAGGTTGTGATGTGTAACGAAACATGAACGTAAAGGTTGGTTTTGGCGGATTTCATAGTGAAAGGTATAAAGTGCAGTTTTGGGTATACATAAAGGTTGTTTTCTGCAATTTAGTCTACAATAAATAACATGGTTCGTACCTTACTAGCCCATGCGTCTCTACCAACCCACTTATGGCACTTTGCTCTCGAAACCGCCACCTATCTCCTCAACATTCTACCTAACTCACACGTAAAATCCGCTTCACCAACTGAAATATTGTATCAAACTACACCCACTTTCGATCACCTTCGGGTATTTGGGTGTCTTTGTTACCCTCTTACCCCATCCACTTCTATACATAAACTACAATATCGCTCACAACCATGCGTATTTCTCGGATATCCCGCCACTCACCGCGGGTATCGTTGTCTCGATCTCCAAACCAAACAAATATTTATTTCGCGTCATGTTGCCTTTGATGAAACAACATTCCCGTTTAGTCAACAAATTGGTCCTACACCATCCTATGATTTCTTATCTGATTCATTCCCATTCTATCTATCTCCCCACATCTCTTCGGCCCAGCCCAACCTTACTACCACCAAACTCGGCCCACTCCAACACCCCACTACCGCTCCCACTCCACAGCCCAATACCCCTCACCCTCTCACAAACCAAAACGCTTTACAACCCACTGGCCCACTTTCCTTTACACCTGGCCCAACCACTTCTCCTACCAGCATATCTCGTACCCCAGCCCACAGCCCAACCACCCCTCTAGCCGACCTTCCTCACAGCCCAACCCCACCCATTACCCATACCTTTTCTCCTCAGCCTATGACCGGCCATCCGTACCCTTCCCCTCCAACCAATATACCTTCTCCTCAGCCTATGACCGGCCATCCGTACCCTTCCCCTCCAACCAATTTACCTGACTCACACCAATCACAACCGAACCCTGCCACGAGCCAACCTCTCCCTGTTCAGCCACAACGCACTATTCATACCCGCTCCATGAGCGGGATCTTTAAACCTAAACACCTGCTAAATCTACACACTACAACCATCTCCCATACTATCCAACCTATTCCCAAAAACCCTATTGATGCCCTTAATATACCGGAATGGTTCTCCGCCATGACTACGGAGTACAATGCATTAATTAGAAACGGAACTTGGGAGTTAGTACCTCGTTCATCAGATATGAATATTATTAGGTGTATGTGGCTATTTAAGCATAAATACAAATCGGACGGGTCATTGGAAAGATACAAAGCACGCTTGGTATGTGACGGTAGGTCACAACAGGTTGGTATAGATTGTGGGGAAACGTTCAGTCCGGTTGTGAAGCCTGCCACTATTCGTACTGTGTTGTCCATTGCTTTATCCAAACGGTGGTCGGTTCATCAGTTAGACGTCACTAACGCCTTTCTACACGGGAACTTAAATGAGACAGTTTACATGTACCAGCCTTTGGGTTTTAGATATACACAGTTTCCTGACCACGTGTGCCGTCTCAAGAAATCTCTCTATGGGCTTAAACAGGCCCCACGGGCATGGTACCAAAGATTCACAAACTATGTCCTCACTTTGGGTTTTAAACATAGCCGATGCAATGCCTCTCTCTTCACTTTTCATCACGGAAGTGATACCGCCTTCTTACTTCTTTACGTTGACGACATTCTCTTGGTCACATCATTCGACCAACTTCGTCAACGCTTAATGTCCAGTCTTGCCCACGAATTTGCAATGAAAGATTTAGGCCCTCTCATCTATTTTTTGGGAATCTCTGTTTCCAGAACCGCCGACTCCATGTTTCTTTCGCAACAATCGTATGCTACTGACATCATTGCTCGAGCCGGAATGCAATCTTGTAATCCGGTAGCCACGCCAGTCGACACAAGTTTGAAGCTTAGTGCTACATCTAGCGAACCATTTCATGACCCCACTCTCTATCGCAGCCTTGCTGGGGCTCTTCAATATCTCACATTCACTCGTCCGGATATTACCTACGCAGTACAACAAATTTACATGCACATGCATGCTCCTCGCATCGACCATTGGAATGCTCTTAAACGGATCATCAGGTATGTAAAAGGGTCTGTAACTCTCGGTTTGATGCTCACAGGTTCGTCGTCTCCATCTTTAGTGTCTTATACAGACGTCGATTGGGCCGGCTGTCCCGACACACGCCGTTCAACCAGCGGCTATTGTATTTACTTCGGTGACAACCTTATCTCTTGGTCTTCCAAACGACAGTCCACCATATCCCGCTCAAGCGCGGAGGCTGAATATCGTGGCGTGGCAAATGTAGTCGCTGAAATTTGCTGGTTACGAAACTTACTACTTGAACTTCAGTTGCCGTTATCCCGTGCTACACTCGTTTACTGTGATAATGTTAGCGCCATATATTTGTCAGGTAACCCGGTTCAACACCAACGAACCAAACATATAGAGCTAGATATACACTTTGTTCGTGAACAAGTTCAGCTGGGTCAAGTTCGTGTTCTTCGTGTTCCTTCTCGGTACCAAATAGCGGACATCTTTACAAAAGCGTTACCACGCATCCTGTTCGAGGATTTCAGATCCAGTCTCAGCATACGGTCTCCTCCCGCTTCGACTGCGGGGGTATAATAGCATATATATTTAGCAATGATTATATGTATCAATCTGTAATTATTTGTTCCAAAAATAGTGACACCCATTGTATTATTTATAGTTATGATTATCAATAGAAGGGCAAGGAACCTATTCTTTCAGTATTATATATACATATAAAAATCATATATTTTTCCCTACACATAGTCTACATACATGTAGGTAATTTAGCCTACACATAACCTACATGTGTGTAGGTTATTTAAAAACTGAAGATTTTTCATATTTTGTTTTAAATTCTAGTGTGAGAAATAATAAATCTTACATTTATAACATTTTCATTTACTTTTTAGGTTTTTAGAATTGAAAAAATGAGTGATTTATTTTGTTCTGAGTGTTCTCGCAATATTTAATGTTCTGCATAGAACATTCCCCTATATATATAGGGCTTGGCTATATAAGAAACCCCATCTTTTTTAAGAAACCTTGGAAACCCTATATTCACCCTTGATTTGGTTTCACTTTAATAGATCAATGGCTCTCCTTTTTTGGTGTATATATTACATTTAAATTAATGCATAAAGGGCATTTTGGGTAGTCAAAAACCCATCTGCCATGTGGTATGTCAAATCAAATAAGAGATTTCAAAATCATATCCCTCTTTCTCTCTCCCACTCTCTACTCACAATTATCACATCTCTTTCCTCCCCCACCCCACAAACGTGAAGAAGAACAAGAAGAAGATGTTGTCATTTCAGAATTAAAATATCTACCTTCAAGATTTCAAGAAATACTAATCCCAGATTCAGTTGCAGAAGACGATGGTGGTTGCAGATCTAAGCATGTTTCAGTTGCAGAAGACGATGGGGGTTGCAGATCTGGTGGGTGGTGGAAGGTGGTGACTGGTTCATTCTGGGGTGTTGGTGGTTGATAGCGGCGACAGTGGGTGGTTGTAGAAGGTGGTGGAGGGTGGGTGGTTGGTGGCGCCGGAGTTCGGAACGTCGTCGGAGTCAAGATCTAGTAATGGTTAATGTTCTCTCTCTCTCTCCTCTCCTCTGTCTTCAATCAAGATCTAGTAATAGTTAATGTTCATGTATTTTAAATAAATCGAAAACTT
Source organism: Helianthus tuberosus (assembly GCA_030545235.1). Classification (NCBI taxonomy): domain Eukaryota; kingdom Viridiplantae; phylum Streptophyta; class Magnoliopsida; order Asterales; family Asteraceae; genus Helianthus; species Helianthus tuberosus. The sequence goes on from CM060419.1 coordinate 183,998,635, forward strand.
TAGGATGAGATTTTGAACGAGATTTTTTGTTGGTTTGGTTGCTTGTTTGGGGATTTTGATCTTAACAATAATTGTTTTTTTTTTTGTTGGTTTGGTTGCTGGTTTGGGCTTTTAATCTGAACAGTAAGTGTTTTTTTTTTTTTTTGTTGGGTTGTTTGATTTACAGAAACAGACCCATAACATGTGTTAAGTACCTGTTAGAATGATATATAACGTGTGTTGATATACAGAAACAGATCCATAAAGATATTCAATTGACAAGCTGGATGGATGTAGGCGACGTTAATGCGGGGACATTGAATAAGTCAACTCTTTTGGGAAAGAAGTTTTCGTTCGTTTATAACATGTGTTAGTGGTTCATGCTGTAACAGATCCATAAAGAAGTTTTCATATTGTAACAAGTTTCCGTTCCTTTCTAACATGTTTTGCACATTTTGGAATGTATAACATGTGTTAATCCTATGTTATAATCTTTTTGTAACCTGACATGTATTCATGTATGCGATGAGTTTAATGGTGAGCTTAGTTAATATCGTAATCTTGTTGTAACCCCACTTGTATACATATGATAACATGTAAGCATCCATTATAACCCGACTTGTATTCATGTATATCAAAAGTGGTTTGCAAGTTAATATGTGTACAAGTTAATATGGAACATACAAGTTAATATTGTATAACGTGTGTTAAGCCTCTATTATAACGTGTGTTAAGACTTCCAGAATGGATGCATAAACTCCAATGGTAACTTAATAACATAGTATACCTGATATAACGTGTGTTAAGCCTCTTTTATAACGTGTGTTAAGACTTCCAGAATGTGTTAAGTCCATACCGTTTTAACATCGTGTACTAGACAAAACAAAATAAGAGTCTCACATTACATATTACTAGTAAACGAAAATACATAGCACTAGTAAACGAAAATACTCCAGTCGTTAACCAGACATAAATATTAACACATTCATAGCCAGATCTGGTGGTTGGTGGAAGGTGGTGACTGGTTCATTCTGGGGTGTTGGTGGTTGATAGCGGCGACATTGGGTGGTTGTAGAAGGTGGTGGAGGGTGGGTGGTTGGTGGCGCCGGAGTTCGGAACGTCGTCGGAGTCAAGATCTAGTAATGGTTAATGTTCTCTCTCTCTCTCCTCTCCTCTGTCTTCAATCAAGATCTAGTAATAGTTAATGTTCATGTATTTTAAATAAATCGAAAACTTTAGGATGAGATTTTGAACGAGATTTTTTGTTGGTTTGGTTGCTTGTTTGGGGATTTTGATCTTAACAATAATTGTTTTTTTTTTTTTGTTGGTTTGGTTGCTGGTTTGGGCTTTTAATCTGAACAGTAAGTGTTTTTTTTTTTTTTTGTTGGGTTGTTTGATTTACAGAAACAGACCCATAACATGTGTTAAGTACCTGTTAGAATGATATATAACGTGTGTTGATATACAGAAACAGATCCATAAAGATATTCAATTGACAAGCTGGATGGATGTAGGCGACGTTAATGCGGGGACATTGAATAAGTCAACTCTTTTGGGAAAGAAGTTTTCGTTCGTTTATAACATGTGTTAGTGGTTCATGCTGTAACAGATCCATAAAGAAGTTTTCATATTGTAACAAGTTTCCGTTCCTTTCTAACATGTTTTGCACATTTTGGAATGTATAACATGTGTTAATCCTATGTTATAATCTTTTTGTAACCTGACATGTATTCATGTATAAGCTAGGGGTTTACAAAACGCCATGATGTGTATATACTGATCTAACATGTGTTACAATTTGTCTGTTCGGAAACATGTAATTGCTTAACATGTGACAAGGGTGAAAACACTCGACGGGGGCGATGAGTTTAATGGTGAGCTTAGTTAATATCGTAATCTTGTTGTAACCCCACTTGTATACATATGATAACATGTAAGCATCCATTATAACCCGACTTGTATTCATGTATATGAAAGTGGTTTGCAAGTTAATATGTGTACAAGTTAATATTGCAACACCGTATATGGAACATACAAGTTAATATTGTATAACGTGTGTTAAGCCTCTATTATAACGTGTGTTAAGACTTCCAGAATGGATGCATAAACTCCAATGGTAACTTAATAACATAGTATACCTGATATAACGTGTGTTAAGCCTCTTTTATAACGTGTGTTAAGACTTCCAGAATGTGTTAAGTCCATACCGTTTTAACATCATGTACTAGACAAAACAAAATAAGAGTCTCACATTACATATTACTAGTAAACGAAAATACATAGCACTAAGAAAATGATGGAGCTTCCTTTGAAAGTCTGTCTTAGCTTTTCAGCGACTACCTTTGCTGCCTTAGCTTTTCAGCGGCTACCCTTGCTTTATTGTTTGGGTCGGTCTTGAAACGGTTTGTAAACATGTGGGTGTGCGTATGCCAGGGAAGTTATAAAAAAAGTGTTTTCATGTCACACGTTACACGTGTTACGTTGTACATGGGTTTCATGTCACATGTAACACATCCATGTCCGAGAAGTTCAACCTATAACACGTGTTAGTTGTGTTGTGCTGTAACATAAACATAGTCATGATCCTTGAGCATATGATCCACGTTTGAAGAAACCAACGGTCCCGAGAATTAGATCTTATTTCCCTTGAATCCATCACCGTCCTAATAACAAAAAGATAAGATAACCGTTAAGTCGTTAACCAGACATAAATATTAACACATTTTGGTAAAAAACTTAGCAAACTCAATATGTGGCCCAAACAAAGCAACCAAACGAACAAAAAACATTAACTATTCAGATCAAAAGCCCAAACAAGCAACCAAACCAAGCACAACTTTTTAACACAAAAATAAAAACCTGCAAATTAATCTTACACAACTGAAACAACAACTAACAAAGTACACAAAACTAAAAACCTGCAATTAATTCGTCATACCCTAATACTTGTCTCTAATGCATCATCATACCCTAATACATGTCTCTATAACATGTTACTATGGTTTAGCTGTGAAACAGGAGTTCAGACTATAACACGTGTTACGTTGGTTGTGCTGTAAGACAAACTTGGCTTAGCTGTGAAACAGGAGTTCAGGCTATAACACGTGTTACGTTGGTTGTGCTGTAAGACAAACTTGGCTTTTCGTTTCTAAAAACAGATGTGCCGATTATTAGACGTCTAAAATTCAGCAACTAACAAAGTACACAGAACTAAAAACAACAACTGAAACAACAAGTAACAAAGTACACAGAACTAAAAACTATTTAACATATAATCAATAACACCTTACAATTTCAGCAATTAATTCACCACATGGTAAGGATGAAAAAAAAAAGACAAACATTTTATTGAAAATAACATCACCGAAAATCAAAGAACTCATAAAAAAACTCAAAAGTAATGAATATAACATCAAATCTGCTTCAAACCCATATGTTTGAAACACATATAGATCTGAAACAACTAAGAAGACCGGATTTTTGAAGAAAGAAATTGGGTACAGAAAAATTTCCTCTTGGACTATATTTAAAATTTTGAAATAAACTAACAAAGCTCTGAATTTAAATCTATCAAATATCATAAAAAGTATAAATCTAAACAAATTACATAAATAAAAAAAGTAAGATATTTAAACGTGTTTCTCTCACACACATTTGTGTGTGTGTTCTTGGTGTCCATATGAACAAGATGAATATTGTTGTTTCTCTCTCCAAAACATCAATTTTCTCTCTCTAAAAACAGAATTAAATATGTGATGAAAGCAACACCTTACTTTCTTTTCTTGAAGAGCTTCGATAATTGCTTCATTGCTTCGATCCTTAGATTTGGTGGCTTCAATAGAAAGGAATGAGTATAATTGTGTGACAACCCTCATAATCCCATGTATTCCGTACAATTTATTAATAATAATTAATGTGCTTGACGACTGTGTGGAATCACTTAACTGCTTTCAGATATCTGTGTTATGCTTACACGTATTTGTTAATATACCAATAGTGTACAGATAGGTCACTAAATAGTCCGTTATATTTTCCTAAGTGTTAGAAAGTAAAAACGTTACAAAATATATAAATAGGACACTTTACGGATTAATTAAGCGCTTTAACGGAGCAGTGTCAAACCGAACAACCGGACTTTACCCGGAACATAAAAATATTGTTATTAACATTGTTTTTCTTTTTTCTGAGCCAGTTAGGGTCCCTGAATACCCTAACACCCGCTATAACGCACAACACGTTAGTAACCGAGTTAACCTCCACACTTAACTAACTAAGGCTTAACTATTTAGTTGGATTTGAACCAAGACCCCCCCCCCCCCAACCAAACCGTCCCCAAGAGGGGACACCCCTTGTCCTTGCAAGATTATAATAATCTTGGTTGTCTTATATCTAGTAGACACATAATCTCTTGGTTAATAACCATGAAAATTATCTATAAGTTCTAACCATAACACAACATATTCATTCCATCACACAACTCAACTTCACAACTCTCTCTCTCTCTAAGAACTCTCGGCCGAACACCCCTATCCATCCATCAATTTTTCGAGCTTTGATCTTGCCATTCCAAGTCCATACAAGCGTTAAGGATCTCATACAAAGGAGCTCGGTGCATTCGGAACGCGAAGGACCTCGCTACATTGCTTTTATCCACTCGATTTTCGACTAGAATCTTCCCTAGCCTCGAGCTAGTAGTAAGTTGCTCTAAACATCTTCTTGATCTTGTCTAGAGTGGTTAATAAGAGTTTCGTCGGTTAAAAAATTACGAACATATAAGATCAAAGTCTAAAAGTTTACTAAAGTGATGTACAAGGTGGTTAATGGATGAATATTAGTGTAAATCATGTAGATCTTGTGTGATTATGATTATTGGTTGATTATTTGACGATTTGCTGATTAATATTAATGTGTCATGTTGTTGTGGTCACTAAACTTGTTAACGGAATCGATCGAACACGATTTAGAAGGTTAAACACTAAAAATCAGAATCTGTCCAACTTTTACAGCCAACTTCAGTTGGCTGTAAACAGGTCTTAAACTCAACGAAAAACCGATATTTTGAATCTAAAATATGTTATTATGAAATACGGTTCTAATGGCACCAGAATCGTAATTTTTGGACTTCGTTTACTATTTTTAAAGTGTTAATTTGTAACAGCAACTTAAGCTGAATTTTGACAGCAATAAATGGGTGTCGTACTTTCAGTCATAACCTGAGTTTTGTGATGAATCGGACCATGAAAATTTTACTGTAGATGACAACTGAAGTATTTGTAATTACCCCACTGGAATTTCGCAAATCGGACTTACGATGAATTTTTAATAAATTGTTTCGTGGGCTGTGGTCAGAAATACATAAATCTGAGTTCAGTCCCGAATATGAAATTTTTATAAAATATTGGTAATGAACCGGACCCCGATATTTTTACACAATAAAATATGGAATGTTTATGACATCCTATAAAAATTTGGTAATGAACCGGACCCCTGGTGCAGGACAACAACCTTTAAACTAGCTAGACAAAACTCTATCATGAAGTCCCTCAATTTATATCGACTTAATCGCCGAGGCCAATGGCGAGCGGGTCATTAGTTAATAGCGCTATTAGGTTTAACAAACCTCACACCGTGCCGGTAGGACGGGCGTGTACTAATGGACTATGGCAGATTGCCAGTGATGATAGACACTGATATAGGGCACAACTTATTTGCGTAGCAGTCGATATCATACCGTCTAGTAGTTCAAACGGGGAAAACCCCCACTGATCATGGTTATGGATTGGGTAAAGAAAAAGGGAAATGGTTAAACATACTTTCAACTACGGGGTAACCCCCACGGCAAATAAGCCAACGAAAGTCAAACCACGTTTTTCAGAAACAACTTAAAACTAAACAACCAAACGTGAACTCACTCAACTTTGTTGTTGACTCGTTGTTACATGCCTTACAGGTCGCTAAATGCTTGGAGCTTGCACGGGGAAGGAGTCGTTGTGGTGTACGGACTGTTATGTTCCGTGCTTAATGTTTAAATCCGTATGAACTTACTAAACTTGCGTTTTGAAACTTTAACCTATGAACTATGGACTTATGCTTTTGAACTCACGTTTATGCTTCCGCTGTTTAAACCAAACAAGGTTAACTAGCTTTGGTCACCAATCGTATTATGTTTGGTTTTATTTACTTAATTGAGTTGTTCAATATGATTGGTGGCTCGATCCTGGTCATGTCACGCCTCCAAGCGGTGATACTCCGCATGGTGCTTCGATCCTTAGATTTGTCTCCATGGACATTAATGGAGAAAAGGATGATATGCAGTTGAAGATGAAGGAGATATGAGGGACGAGATTTATAATTTGTGCTTTTAAAAATGAAATAATAATCTATAAATGTGGGGTTTGGTGAATTGTGAGGTGATGAACATTAATGATCATGTCAAATCAATGGGGGAAGAGTTCTTGAGTTGGGTGATAGATGTATAATGACTAATATACCCTTAGAGGCAAAAAACAAAATCAGTTGACTTGGGACACGTGGATAAATATATGCCACATATTGAGTTTGCTAAGTTTTTTTACCAAAATGGGGTTTTTACATAGCATTTCCCTATATATATATATATATATTCTCATCATTAATCATTTAATTTGTGGGTGTTAGAGAACCAAAACATCATAATCAAGAAAATATTATAAATGTATAAACGTAGTTAGAGACGATTATCGAATATCAAGATGTTGATTTTCCATCCCCACAATGTTCTCTTTTTCCATTTTGTGAACTTTTTAATTATTAAAAGTTTTAATTAATTAACAAATGGTTATCTTGACAACAATGCATGCGTATAAAATGCATAAATAATTTTTTTCTTTTCAAATAGCGTTTATATTTTCTCTCTTTATTTTCAATTTGCTTTTAGTGCAGGTGTATGTGTATTAGGTTATGTGTAGTGGGGCGGTATGCCCAACCATAGCGCCGGCATAGCGCCGGGCACACCGCCACGGAGGGCGCCATCAGTCGGAAAAATGGGGGAGGCGCGATGTGTATAGCGCGGTTATGAAAGGTGATTTAATATTTTTGACCGTTTAAAAACGGTCATATCCAATAAAAAAAAAATTCAATTTTTTTATTTTCACACTATAAATAACTCCCAACTCTTCCATTTTTTTAACAAATCATACTCAAATACCCTCTCCTTCTCTATATATTTTTTAAAAAGTTTTGAAGCTACTCCCACCCTATTAAAAAAAAAATGGGTTCCCCGTCGGAAGACTCGTTCACCGATATTTTTTAAAAAGTTTTGAAGCTACATTCCGGAAGATTTAGTCGAAGGAACCCAAGCAACAATGGAAGAGAGACTCGCAAATGCTCAACTATTGCGATCTAAGGAAATACATAACACGTTGAAGGCAGATTTGGTTGAGTATGCTTGGGCGATTCGCCCAATTCGATACAACAATGACGACGAAGAAGATTCCGAGGAAGAAGAGGTTGAGGAATTCGAAGACGGGAACTTTGAAGACGTAGGTTTGGATGCTGGAGAAAACGAAGAGGAAGAAGGAGAGAACGAAAATGAAGCCAAAGAATAATCTTTGAAGTGTTGTTTTTTTTTTATTTTTTTAGTCCAACTTTTTTTTTGGAACCGTTTTTTTTTTTTATGTTACTGTATTTTTTTTATGTGTAATGTTTTTTTTTTTTTTAGTGTAATGTTTTTTAATTTAATGAAATGAATTTTAATTTTATAAAGTTAGAAAATAATTATAAAAAATTAGAAATTAATAATTGAGTAATGATTAGACGGGGGCTTTATGACTACGGGCTTAAAATGCATAAGGCCCCATAACGCCCACACGCTGACGTGGCGCGCCACGTGTCGCATAACGCCCACAAAGGGGCGTTATGACTACACATGGCCTTATGATGTATAAAATTCGTAAGAATAAGTTATCATGTAAGTTGTAAGTACACTGGGGGATGTATAAAATAGAATGCCAACAGGTTGATTTTGTGAGGTGTGATGCTTGAATAATTGTATGAATGTGTGAACGAATAACAAATGAAATCAACGATGAACACCGAGATTTATACGAGGAAAAAGCCATTTCCTTGTTTTTTATTTAAACATGAAAAAAATATGTAAAATATTTGTTTAATACCATACCAGTATAAAATCTCAACGGAATATTTAATTAGATTAAAATATTATAATAAAAACTCTTATTCTAACTTAATTTGCCTTTATAAATGAATAAGAAAATGGTGATTTGAATGATTTTGATCAAAGATTAAGAGAATTTTTATATGACATATTATGCATCCAAACAAATTATCACATCTTTGTTTGACTTCCTTGGAAGTAAATTCAAGCGAGGTAATAATATGATCAAAATCATAATCATAATCAAAGAAGATCGAAACCAACATTGAATGAGAACAAATTGAACGGTTTTTTATGGCAACATTTGCTTCTACTCTATTATATTGATAATTCTAAATTATTTATTTTTCTCTTCTTTAAAAGGTATAAGCCTCTAACAAGTGAACGAGCCTACACGGGCAATTAAACGATATCTAAATACAATATAAATCAAAGTCAAATTAGAAATACAGTTTTGATTTCTATTGTATTGAAACCAAAATCAAACGGCAACAACTGGATCTAAATGGACATGAGGATTGACTTCTTTCCTTACAGGCGTAAACCTATACGCAAAAATAGATCGAAATTAATCGAGAACAAATCGAACAAGAACATACCAATAGTAACACATATAATGTAATCACCATTACATACTGAGGGAGGAGTTCATGCGAGAACCACCCTTATTGCGAGAACCGCGAGAACCAATGTGAACACAACCTAAAATAGCTAAAAAACCTAAAAAAAAACCTAACCCCCCCCCCCCCCCCAAGCTAAAATGCTAAAAACTAAACCCCCAAAAAACCTAAAAAAATCTAAAAAAAATCTAAATTTTTTTTTTTAATATTTTTTATACTCAAATCGCTACTTTTAGTGGCAAAAAAAAAAAAAATTTAAAAAAATTTTAGTTTTTTTTTTTTTTTTTGCTTCGAAAAGTAGCGATTTTTATATAAAAAATATTTAAAAAAAAAATTGTGTGATTTTTAGCTATTTTTAGGCATTTTTGGTTGTGTTCACATTGGTTCTCGCGGTTCTCGCAATAAAAGGTGGTTCTCGCCTGATCTTCTCCCTACATACTAAACTAACATACATATCAAATGGAATCACCAATAAATACATTAAAGCATCATTGTTAATATAGTATATCGTAATCAACAATACATACATTACACTAAGAATATACATGGTGTATGATACAACAACGCATAACTAACGTGTAATAAGAAAAACACATGAGGCGTAATCATAAATCTTATGCTATTCAGAATTGACATGTTTGTAAATGAGCTGAGGTGAGTCAAGGTAAGCTCGCTCATATAACACATTAATTTTAATGTTTATATGTTATAACTCAAATACTAGTCCAATGTTAACCTTTCTAACCCCAAGTTTTACCTCAACCTAAGCTTGTTGGCTCATATTGACTTTATTTATAAATTTTGCATTTATGTTAAAAAGTATTATTATTTATTATTTATTTTAAAAAATAAATGAGCTGTGTCGAGCTTTTTACGGCTCGAATTCAATTTTTTTTCTTATATATTGTTAAAAACAAATGAGACGAATTAAGCTGGCTAATTTAACTTCAAGTCTGAGCCCGAGATCAGGTGGATCAACTCGCCTCCTGTTTAGAAAGAGGTAGTCTTGTTGGTTGTACCAGAGGATTTTTTTTTTTTTTTCCATATGGTGTTCTATTTCTTTTATGAGAAATTGACATTAATAGTTTGTCTTGATATCTTAACCATGTTGCATCATAAGCATCTTTCCATGATCAAGATTCTCTTTTCTTGATGTAATCATACAATGACACCCTAACTTCACCCATTTTCTTAGTTCCTACTCCCTATGTCTACAAATTATATATATGCATGTTTTTTGGTTTGACCAACATTAGATATACGTAAAGCAAATAGAATAAATAAAACATAATACGTGTAATAGTTGAGCATGGAGAGATTTTGTTTGCTGGTTATAATTATATTAAGAGTAAAATGCAATTTGTCATCCTATGGTTTGGTCCAAATCGTACCGTTAGTTTTAGGGATATACTTGTGTTTTCACCATCGAAGCTTCGTCGCCACTCTTTTCCTACACCCTTATCTTTAGTACTTCATTCTTCGACACCCTAATCTTTACCAAACGATCTCCATCTTCCTCTTCCACCGGCGAACACCAAACCACCGGCAAACATTATCACTCCAGCCACCGCTTTGGTCAAAAAAGCACTGCGGACATGGAGTTTACTATAGAGGTTCAAATCGATTCAGTCCACGGTACATATATAACATATATATGGAAATGGCAAAATGAGAACCATCTTGAGTTGTGGAAACCATGAGAACTAGGCCTTCCAAAAGGTTTTTTTTTTTTAAGTTTCTTAAAAATCTTTAAAAAATCACTTGTTCCACCTAAAAAGAAATGTCGAATACGAAAATTTACATCGGGTGTAAAAAAATTATTGGTGATGTAAAAAAATTTACATCATCGTAAACAAATTTTACATTAGTCCTAACTACCGACTTGACAAATTTTGTTGTTTTTTGGTTTTACAGATGTGTCTAACATTTTCATTTACGTTTGTGTAAAAAATGATGACCCAACTCGTGCGGAAAGTAGAGTTCTCATGGTTCTCACAACTCTTGATGGTTTTAATCAAAAAATGGTGTTTTTATTAGAAAACTAACTACTCTTAAGCAACAAATTACTTAGAAGAACTAGTGGGAAGGCCCGCGCGTTGCAGCGGGTGTCCTGACTAATATCAGATTCAATTATGTCTATTACGAACCACAACTGATATTCAATACATGAATTTATGTAAGTTTCGTATATTTTCTATTGTGTACCTCAACAACGGCATCAAAGGAAGGTAAAAGAATTTGAATTTTTACACATCCATTTTCATCGTAAAATTCTAAATCTCTACTACATCAACTTACATTGAAAGTCAACTGAAGTCTACTAAGATAAAGAATGAACAAACAGATTTGACAAGATCCTCAAAACGTTTCAACTCTTTAACACACTCTGAAACTCTCAAATTGATTCGATAAATAAGGTTCAGATCTCAAGCACACTGACATCCATCGAATTGATATTGACCTCAGCTACACATAGAATACTTCTGATTAAGCAAAAATAAAGCATAAAAACCCATATATGAAGTAAATATTAGAATATCATTAAACAGAAATATAAAGCAGGTCAACAAAAATGAATGTCACCCCCAAATGTCAACCAGAACATAAAAATAACCTACAAAAGTTGAAGACAACCATAATCCAAATTGCAGATACTTTGAAAACGTATCGTAGACAAAAAACATATCACAGTCTCCTTCCTCTTCTCCCACTATTTCGACGAGTGATATCTGTTGGAATTGGTGTCATTGTCCTCTGTCATTATCAAAACATACAACTTACTTATCAGCTACTCCTTAAACATAGATAAAAGTTCTTCAAAGAGAAAAAATAACAAATAAAAAATTCGTATATAAAAAATAAAGAATATAAGCATACCAATGTGACCAATCTTCATGCCAGAATGGACAAGAGCTCTGAGTAGGGGTGTTCATGAGCCGATATGATCCGATCGAGGGTCTGCTCGTGCTCGGATTGAATTACAACCGATCCGATCCGATCGAATTTGCAAAACCGAGCACAAAAGTAATGCTCATGCTCGGATTGAATTTGAATCGAGCGGATCATTTTCGCTCAGTTTTTCAAAGCACCAAAATTAAAACATGTGTAGCAAAACAAAACAAAACTGAAATCAAGACTATTAAAGTTGCGTTCAACAAAAACAAATCCTGACTTAATTAAAACATGTCCAACACCTTACTAACAAAAGCAATACATAACTAAAATCACGATTCTAAAAATGTTCTTAACAATATCAAGAAGCACAAAATAAAGTGCGATATGTGATTGTGTAATAGAGAGGACTTTAGCAAGTTATACCAAGGACTTCACCCTCATCATGAGATCGAACAATCAGATTACGAGATTGTTTTAGGAATTAGGAATTTAGGGTTAGATTTTGGTGTGTAGCAGCGGCGAGATATGCAGATCGAACATTCGAACAATCAGTTTATGTGATTGCTTTAAGAATTAGGGATTTAGGGTTAGATTTTGGTATTAATTATTAAGTTGGGCTAGTATATTTTTTGGGCTTTTAATCTTTAAAATCTAATATATGTATGTATGTATGTATGTATGTATGTATGTATATATATATATATATATATATTATTTAAAAGAAATAATTCGAGCGAAACCGAGCGATCGACGAGCGAGCGGATCTTTGCTCATGCTTGGATTGAATTTGAATCGAACCGATCCGAGCGGCTCATTTACAAACTGAGCGGGAATCGAACGAGCATTTTTCGAGCGATCGTCGAGCAGTTTGGACAGCCCTAGCTCTCAGGGCAAACTGTGCACCTGGACCAGGTGTCTTTGTCTTGTTACCTCCAGTTGCCCATAGTTTTATGTGGAGGGCATTGAGAAGCTCCAGTTGTTACAACAGAAATTTGTTAGTTGTAATGTATCAAACAAAAACAAACTGCTATGATTACCATATAGCAAGACAGTAAAAGAAACAAGTAAAAACCTTGTATCTTGTTGAAACATCTTGTGCAGCAAGCATAGCTGCTTATGGAGACGACTCATCTCTATCAGCCTTTACCTTCATTCCACCTAATGAAAAAAATAAAAGGATAGTAGATAAATATTAAGATATAAAAACTATAAACCAAACACTCAATAGCATTTGAATTACAGTAAATATCTTGTGGAAAAAATATTAAAACTAGAAACTACTAACCACTTTTGAAAGAAAAAAATTGTTGAGAAAAAACCTAGACAAATAAACTTAATTCATGTTCTCTTTGCAATGGATCAGAAAAACAATGTACATGTAATTATATCTCCCAGTATGAACAAAATAAAACATTGCTCGCAAAAAAATTGAACATACAACACATGTTCCTAGCGGAATATATATTATATACACATGAGTGTTTTTAGCATTTACTTAAGGGTTTTAACTTCAATATCAGTTACGGCTTTTGGTTTGTATATATAGATTAGTGCAAGACTAAACCCCTCAAATACTAATAGTTAATTTCCTCATCAATTCAATAAATGATGGCCTTGATGATCATTACTTATTAGTACCCATAACTTTTTGAATTATTTTTATTTAAAAATGTGTTAAAATCCCTAAAATGCCCCTAAAGTGTCTTAAGTTTTTTTGGACAATGTGCAAGTTTACCCTCTCTAAAATAGCTTGGCTCTCTTGTACATGTTGCTTCAAAATATGTACACAATGTAAAATTACTATAATGGTAGAAAACCTATTTATAGTCCATATAAATCTATTTATTATATTTATAGATACTATTAAATCATGAAAATCTCAAATGTTGCATGTCTAACATTTAATTTAATCAATTAATTTCTTTAATTATTATAAAAGTTTTATTTAATTGCTTAATTTAATTTAATTAATGGAAGACATAAGTGGGCATAGATTCCTTGGATGAAATGTCTAAATTACCCTTAAAGTGTCTTAAAACTTTGGAGAATATCCAAGTTTTCCCCCTCTAAAATGGCTTGCTTCATTTGTAGATGGTGCTACAAGATTTGAACATAGGCAAAATTACGAAAATGGTAGAAAACCCAGTTCTCTTAATATAGTATTATAGATATTTAAAGAATTTATTGATTGTGTTAATTAAACAACTTATGCTTCAATTAATGATGGGACGCAAATCGAATAATTAGTGTCATTAAGGATCACACTTTCCTTCCTTTATTTTCCACACTATAATAATAATTCTGCAAACCGATGATCATCTCCGGGATTCAACTCACGCTTGTTATTTTTTTTTTAAATGTTAATTAATTGTTTTTTGATACTACTTGCTTGGTTGTAGCGATTAAGTTTTTGTAAAGTTTCACTGGAAACGATTAATGCATCTCCCAACAGCTAGTACGGTTTAGAATGACAAACTAAAATGGCTTGATTGATTGGGTTTGGTTCGACCGGCAGTATGGTTCATCTGAACTCTTTTTATTTTTTTTAATCTTTTGTTTATATTAAAAAATATTTAACCGTAAAGATTGTCTACTAATATATACGTAAATGTAATGCATCATCGATTAGAGTCCTTGATGATATTACGGTCGAAAACAAGTGAAACAAGGTGCATATGAGCAATCATGTCGGGTTTATTTTGTCTTTCGTAACACAAGGAAGGTGGCGGGAAATCCTTGAATCTCGCTGGAATATTTGAATCAGAGAAAGAGGTTTTACTTTTTAATCGATGTTGAACCTTGACATTTATATGGTTGATGACTTTGTGCAATGATTATGTGATTTTTCAGATTATTGATATGGGGTAGTGTTCATGAAGATACAAGTGATTAAGACCACCCATAGTGGGGGTTTTTTGGACGTTTTTCCCTAAAAAGATGCCCCTCCACACTTTGGAACCGCCCTCTGGGCGTTTTTTTTTTTTTAAATGGTTTGGCGTTCTTTTTTCAACGCCCTTGTTCATTCTTTTTGGCCAATGACTTTCCTGATGGTTTTTGTTTGGCCAATAAGATTTTTTTTATGGTTTTTATTTTATTTTATTCTATTACATCCCTTTTAACATAATACTCCACAATGCCCACATCCCCACTACACTCATTTTAGAAAAAAACGCACCATTGCTGACTGTACTGTCACATGACGCACAACACCCATAGATAGGAGCATTATTCATGTTACCACCACACATGTTCTAAGAATGAAAAGTGAATTGGCTGGGGATATCAAGGACAACGTTTTCTTTTGAATGTTTTTGTACATGGTTCCATTCGCAAAATCACAAACTAACAAAAAGAAATGTACTTGCACAGTTGCACCAAGGTTTGAGTTTGATAGCACTATGTATAATTTAATTAATCATGCCAGTAAACTACATAGACATTTGTTTAACTAGATGTGCATGATGGATATTAAGAACTGTAATTTAATAAAAGAAAATGTAATTGCACTTTGGTTTGGGTTTGATAGCACTATGTATAATCTAACTTGATTAACTAGGCTAGTAAACTACATAGCTATAACATTGTTTAACAACATGTGAATGATTAACTAGGCTAGTAAATTACATAGCTATAACATTGTTAACAACATGTGAATGATGTATGATTGTTTAATATTATGATCAAAAGACATGATATGGTTGTCAAATGTCAACGCACTATAAGACATTATAATCGATCACCTTGTTCTTTAACAAAACTAATTGATGAATAAAGATGCAACAATGCGATCAAAGATAGTTTGTCATGCAACATACATGCTAACATATGAACATAATCAAGTAGTTCACTAGTAAAGATACCAAGAGCACATTTTGTGTATAGCAAAGGTTCATAAGTTCAATTGAATTCATATGCATTATCAAATATTACACCTGATTGTGATAATTGGGGTGGTTTCGCTTAGGTTCATAAGTTCAATTGAATTCACATGCATTATCAAATATTATACCTGATTGTGATAATTAGGGTGGTTTCGCTTTGCATGTCTATCGTGGATGATGATGGAATTTGGTTTTGGGGATCAACCGGAACAAATCTAGATGTGAGAGTACTTTTTCATTAAAGACTCTTCGGCTTTTCATTTCTTACCCGATTCTTTTTAATTTATAGCAGATGCCACTCCATAACTGTTTCTGGTCATGGGATGGTGTATGCATGCATGTCATAAGTATACACCAGGTATTAAAAGCAAGCATCAAGTCTGTGTCATACGCCACTCATACATTCAAATGTGTGCTTTAAGGGCGATGTATGGCTACGCCAGCTCTCCAATTTAGTTGTTTTGATATTTGTATACACTTGTTCCTTAAAGTCAATGTATTTCGTCATTTCGATGCCCTTTCACTGTACAAAGGTGAGGTATAAATACAGAGAAGTCCTAACCAATTGCCTAACATACAGCCAATCACAGCTGACCAATTGCCTAAGATACAGCCATTCACAGTCAATCAAATATCCCTAAATATCTCTACATATTACAAGATATACATGGAATATATTATGCTAATACGCCCCCTCAGTATGAACGATCTGGGAACCGACGTTTAGACTGGAGCGAAATGTCTCGAAAAGTTGACGTGAAAGCCCTTTAGTGAAGATATCGGCATACTGAAACGCAGAAGATACATGCAGAACTCGAAGATGACCAAGCCGAACTTTCTCTCGAACAAAGTGGATGTCAATCTCGATATGCTTTGTGCGTTGGTGTTGCACAGGATTTTCTGAAAGGTATACAGCTGAAACATTGTCGCAGTATACAATCGTAGCTTGGCGAAGAGGGACATGTAGTTCAAGAAGTAAGTTACGCAACCAAGCAGTTTCCGCAACGGCATTCGCAATCCCGTGATATTCGGCTTCCGCACTAGATCGATAAATGGTTGGTTGTCGTTTGGACGACCATGAGATCAAATTATCACCCAAATAAACACAATAACCCGAAGTTGATCGTCGGGTGTCGGGGCATCCCCCCCAATCGGCATCGGAATATGCTGTCAACGAGTTTCGGGTGGACGGAGTAAGGCGAATGCCATAGTCTAAGGTTCCACGGATGTACCGAAGTATGCGTTTCATAAACGCAAAGTGTGGTTCCCGAGGCGCGTGCATAAACAAGCACACTTGTTGAACCACGTAAGTTATGTCGGGGCGCGTAAAGGTCAAGTATTGTAACGCCCCTGCCAAACTTCGATATTCGGTGCCATCCACAAGTAAAGGACCATCCTCAGAACTTAGCTTAGAGGATGTGTCAACCGGTGTGTTGCACGGTTTGCATGAGCTCATGTTAGCACGGTGAAGAATATCCTTGGCATATTGAGATTGCGAGAGAAAAAGACCTTGTGAGTCTCTAGTCACGGCTATCCCCAAGAAATGGTGCAAGGCGCCCAAGTCTGTCATGGCGAATTCAGATGACAGGCAACTAATTATACGATTAAGTAAGTTTGTGGACGAAGCCGTGATGATGGTATCGTCCACGTACAGAAGTAGATAAGCCATGTCGGTCCCTTTTCGATACACGAATAATGAGTTATCACAAATACTGCCACGAAAACCATGAGATGCAATGAAGGTGGCAAAACGAGTAAACCACGCACGTGGCGCTTGTTTGAGACCGTATAATGACTTGCGTAGGCGACACACATGTGAAGGAGCCGAGCGATCAACAAACCCCGGTGGCTGATGCATATATACCGTTTCATCCAAATTCCCATGTAAAAAAGCATTTTTTACATCTAGTTGGTGTATTGGCCAGCCCTTTGACAATCCTAATGAGAGTACCGTACGTATTGTAGCGGGTTTAACTACCGGGCTAAACGTATCCATGCAATCAACCCCTACGGTTTGTGACTTCCCATTAACCACCAATCGAGCCTTATACCTGTCAAGAGAACCATTAGAATGAAATTTGTGTCGAAACAACCATATACACCGAATAACCGGCTGATCCGAAGGGCGGGGGACCAATTCCCAAGTACCATTGGCTAATAAAGCATTATATTCGTCAAGCATGGCCTTTTGCCAATTTGGGTCAGATATGGCTTTGTGATAATTTTTGGGTAAAGGGGAAATGGAGTCACTGTCAACATTACGGCTGAATTTGGGATTTGGTTTTGTAATCCCTACCTTAGCACGAGTAGTCATTGAGTGGGAGTTGTTTGAAACAGTATTATGGTGTGGGTTAGTTGGTGCGGGTTTAGCCGTGATGCTACTATTTGGGCCTGCACCATTATAAGTTGGGCTGGTTTGAGTGGTATCGTGCCAGGCCTCATGGGTTTGGGTTGTTTGGATTTGGGCTTCAGGTACAACAGTAGTGGGAATTAGGATGGGTGGTGGACTTGTAGGTGCATGGTGGGCTGAAGTGAATGGAGTAGTGGATGGGCCAGAAGTGGGTGAGTTTGGGCCAATGTGAACAGGAGGTTGTGTGGTTGGGGTAAACTGATAAGAGGTGGTGGAAAAGGGGGACTCGTCAAGGAACTTGTATGCATCAGTAGTAGGAGTGGAAGTGTATGGAAAGGATCCCTCATCAAACAAGACGTGTCTTGAGAGATGGACTTTACCGGTTTGAGGATCAAGACACCTATAACCACGGAAGTTGGATGGGTACCCTAGAAAGATACAACGAACGGAGCGGAATTGTAGTTTGTGAGGTTGTGTGGCTGACAAGTTCGGGTAGCAAGCACACCCAAAAACCCGTAAGTGATCATATGACGGGTGTCGGTGATAAAGAGCGAATGTTGGAGTGAAAAAATTTAAACGTTTAGTAGGGAGGATGTTGTGAAGATATGTTGCCGTGTGAAGAGCTTCGACCCAAAATTGTGGTGGTAAGTGAGCATGAAGAAGTAAAGCACGGATAATATCATTTATCCGACGTATCATTCTTTCGGCTTTACCATTTTGGGAAGAAGTTTGAGGACAAGCAAAACGGAAGACAAGTCCATGATTATCGGCAAATTTTTTGAACTCATTATTATCAAATTCGCCCCCTAAGTCACATTGGAATGACTTAACGTTTCGATGGAATTGAGTGAACATTAGTTTGTGAAAATTGACAAAGTTTATAAACACTTCCGATTTAAACTTTAGGGGGTACACCCAAACGTATTGAGTGTAATTGTCAATTAAAACCATGTAATATTTATAACCGGATTTACTTAAAATCGGCGATGTCCACAAGTCGCAATGAATGATATCAAATGGTGCTAATGTCATAGAATTCGAATAAAAAAACGGTAGACGTTTACTATTGGAAATTTGGCATGAATGACAAAGACCATTAGTTTTGTCTTTATTACATGAAATAAAGGAACGACTTGACAATAAATCTAAAACTTGCACGCCCGGATGTCCGAGTCTATTGTGCCAATTTGTGGATGAAGCGAGAAAACATGACGATGTAGCTTGATTAGGAGACGTGAATGGATACAAGTCCCCCGAACTATTGTGACGGGAAAGAGCCCTGCCAGTCTTGAGATCCTTCAAGGTAAAACCAAAAGGGTCAAACTCTATGGAAACAAGATTATCACGTGTAAATTGACGCACAGACAATAGATTTTTGACAACATTGGGTGCGAGCATGATGTTTGGAAGATGATAAGTGTGGTTTCCAGTTTTGTGAAAGCCATACCCCGACCCTTTAATAAGCAATTTTTGGCCATTACTGACTATAATATTACTTTTATTAGACAAGGATAAGTGAGAAGAGATCTTACCCGGGTCATTAGTGAGATGACCGGAAGCGCCAGTATCCATATTCCATTCCTGGTCTGGAGGTTGGAGGTGCATAGTGTTCAGTGCAGCCCCGAGTTCAGTAGGGTTCAGCGCATCAACATGGCCCGAAACAGATCTTGGAGGAGGCGGGAAACCCGGTGGCCCAGCCATGTTTACCGTCGGCTGAGTATAAGTAGCAGGAGGTTGGGCCGATTTGTTGTTCCAAGGAGTGGCCCATGATGTGGGCTTGGTAGGGTGTGGACAAGGTGCTGGAGCCCACTGTTGGTATTGTGGGCCGGCCCAGTTTTGATGTGTAGGATAGCCAATACCATAACCCGATTGAGTTTGCTGAGCCGCAGACGATGAGGCGTATGCAATTCTGCCTCCCCGGTTGTTACGACCACCTCGATGGCGTCCCCTGCCAAGCCCTCGAGTCTGTTGTCTCCCATACACATCCCGATTTCCTACCGGTTCAATAGGAATATTACCTGAGTTCGGATCCGAAGGCCCATTACGGGATGCAACCAGAACCGATTGAGCAGTGTTTTGACGCTGTTGTTCCAACTGAATCATGTTTCGAGCGTTGTCCCAAGTAGTCACAGATTGGTTGATGAGGGATGCAACCGTGTCAAATTCCGGCGGCAAACCTCGAACCAATTGCAACACGAGTCGTGACTCGTTAACCGGGTGATCAACGTCGCCTAACTGTTCCGCCAGATCTTTGAGACGCTGGCAGTATTCATCCATGGAGGCACATGATGCCAAAGTAAGATTGGTGAACTCGTGTTCAAGAGTTGCCGCACGAGAACTTTTGTTACTGATGAAGATGGCTTGAATCTTCTCCTAAGCAGATCTAGCGGTTGAATCACCATCCAAAATTCGAACCAAGAGATCATCAGAAAGAGTGCCATAGATCCACTGTAGGACGATGGCATCGATCTCTACCCAAGACTCGTAAGTCGGGCAGCTTTTGCGGGTCCGGCGGTGCCGTCGATGTGATTCAGAACGCGGTATCCCTTGGCGTGGAGCTTAAAGAGCTTTAACCCAAGCAGAGTAAGTGACTTTCACCCCATCAAGCACCCGAATTTTGTTCTGGATATTGGCAACGGAGTACACCGGGTGAAGTTGTTTCGGTTCAGCCGTGGCTGGGGTGAGGTTGTTGTCGCCCATGAGTGAAACAAGGGAAAGGAAAGGAGAAAAAAAAAAACTATTCTGGTGAAACCAGAACAGGGGCGACAAAGCAAAGAGGCAAAGGAGCTATAGAATTTCTTTAGGGTTAAGACTTTATGGCTCTGATACCATTAAAGTCAATGTATTTCGATGCCCTTTCACTGTACAAAGGTGAGGTATAAATACAGAGAAGTCCTAACCAATTGCCTAACATATAGCCAATCACAGCTGACCAATTGCCTAAGATACAGCCATTCACAGTCAATCAAATATCCCTAAATATCTCTACATATTACAAGATATACATGGAATATATTATGCTAATAGTTCCATGTATGGCTATGAATCTCACACTCACTACACCTTAAACGGGTTACAAATATAAGGGGCTGTTTGGTAGCCTCTGAATGGTCATTAAGAGGCTACCTCTTAATGGAACCATTAAAAATTTTACCAATGAGAAGGTAGAAGAATGTGACATGTGATGACTTACCATTCAGATGTTACCTCTTAACCATTCAGACTTGAGGTTACCTCTTATTCATTCAGATGTTTTAAACCATTAAGATGTAACATCTGAATGGTCATTAAGAGGCTACCAAACAGCCCCTTACTCTTCATAACCAATAAAAGTTTGAAGTCATGGTTTGATCCGGTAACTTCATAACCAAATTAAAACATGATGAAATATATTAATAACTTAAAATCTTAAACCATAATATAAAATACCTTAAAACACAAACTCCCCTAAATGTCATGGTGAACATCAAACCCAAAGTCCATACCATACTATACACATGACTCGATCACATCACCAAGAGACTATATAACTTCGTGATCAAGTAAAAAACGCAAACCGCTGATACCATTCGATAGTCAACATTCACACGTGACCAGAGGCGGACCTACCTTATGATAAGGGGTAGCCCTCGCTATCCCATGGTGTTCCGGCAATGATGTAAATTTTGGAAAATTTTGACGTGTTTTTTTATGTTTTTTCGATTTCGTTACCTAATTTTTTTAAAAACGTTAAATCCTACGAAAGATTTTTAGTGTGACAAGATTTCATTTTCCGGCATCCTCTGGTCCAAAAACAACGAATACGTGGGCCAGCTGTAGCACGTTGTCGTTCCGTTTGTGGCGTCAATTCAGACGTGTCTTTCATCGGTACTGCGAACCCTCTCTCTCTCTCTCTCGACTACACACTTCACTTACACCTAACCGAACCGATCCGATCCGTTTCCAGAATATTCGGTTTTAGATGATCAAAATCCAAATCAAAAGCAAAATCCAAAGCAAAAGCAAAGTCGAAATCATTCTCCGCTATGTTGGAGGATCAAGTAGCGTACCTGTTGCAGAGGTATCTCGGCAACTATGTTCGTGGACTCAGTAAAGAAGCTCTCAGTATCAGCGTCTGGCAAGGTATATATAATCATCGTTCTTATCATCATCGTTTTTTCTTCAATTTCAGTGTTATACTTGTTCGCTTTGATCGTTTTACTGGCAGAAGTTTCAGTTTACTGTGTGTATTGTTTGCGTAGGGTTTGTTTATTACAGTTTGTGAGGTTGAATTTTAGGTTAATTGTGTTTGTGTGTGGTTTGTAAAAGTGTTTAGGTTTGCTTGTTTAATGATACGATCAATGTTACTAGTTTCTGAGTTTGATTTGTATGTACCGGTAGGGCGTAAAATGAGAATATAATGGAGTGTTTGTTTGACGGTTTCGTGCAATTTGTGGTTGTGTGCTATCGTTTTGGCGGAGGATGCGAGGAAGTAGGGGTGGCTTTGGGAGTGAATGATAACTGAACTGAAAATGACCTGTTGGTTTAACCGTTTCGTGCAATTCAAAACGAACAGTAGTGTAGTGCTATTCATATTTAGCTGCTTGAGTTAACTGAACTGATAATGACATAAATCGCTGAGAGTGTGTGCTATTCATATTTAGCTGCTTGAGTTAACTTGAAGATAAACCATTGTAGGTTTTTAGAAGTGTTTAAACCCTGATTAAACTTGGCCTAGGTAGTTGTAGACTTGAGATTGGTGGATTTGTCAATCACCTGGCATTTTGTCTTTTGTGCACCGGTGATTACAGTAATGGGATTAAACATGTGGGACGGTTGTGCTGTGGCGAGGTAGTTCATGATGTGTTGGTGCATTAGCGTTACGGACCTTATTGATGACTGTTGTAAATACTGTGTTGCTATCTGTGTCAGTTCCATGCTATATGTATGGTGAAGTCAGCAAGATATGTAACTAATGTTAACTATCTTGTTGGTAATTTGGTATATACATATGAAGTCTCCAAGTTCCATGTTTGAGCTCTCCATGCTATGTTTTATTTATATTTATACCATGTTTGAAATTTGGTTGTTTGTAACAGGTAATGTAGAACTAACAAATATGCAGCTGAAGCCGGAGGCGCTCAATGCGCTGAAGTTGCCTGTCAAGGTCAAGGCTGGGTTTCTTGGATCAGTGAAGCTTAAGGTGACAATTATATGAGTTGGACCTCCTAAATTATTTCCTTCATAACTGCTGTATGCTTTTGTTTCCCCTAGAATCTTATAACCATGGGTCATTGACAATTTGACATAGTTAACCCTTTTACCCTTCCAAGATTCCTGCTAAAATCGTAGGGTAGGTTGGTTAAAAAAGCTAGAAACTAGAACATCAAGTGAGAGTTCTTACTTCTTGCCGAGCGGTATACATATACTTCTCAGGACTTCATTTCACGCAGCTGTGCATGATTGATACCCATGTTGTGTCTGGGGAGGTACAGTATACACTTTTGTTACTAGTATCCAATTTACTTAACCGATGGTCTCCACACATGCGCCCATCTAAGTACAGTATGTTTTCGGGCTTCCAATGATAATCGGCAATGTAGGTGTCATCTATCGGGTCAACAACACTCAAGGCTGATGTGTTTTGTGCCTCTAATCCTCATGTTTGCTGCTTTTTTCTACATTGACGGAAATATTATCTTGTATGCTATTGCCTGAAAAGTTGAGCTCTTTCATATATTTATGTATATCAGGTTCCTTGGAGCAGGATTGGTCAAGAACCGGTTTTGGTATACCTAGATCGTATCTATTTATTAGCTGAACCTGAGACACAAGTTGAAGGTTATAGTGAGGACGTTGTTCAAAAAACTAAGAAGTCCCGAATACATGTAAGATGTTGGCATACTGTTCTTTGATGTCTGATTGATGATCCTCCATATAACCATTTATCTTGAAACAGGAGATGGAAATGAAGATGTTGGAGAGTAGGCGGATACTGACCACAGAAATGGTATATTAATTCAAACCACGCTGTTGAAATAGTAATTGATGTCTGTTCTAATGAAAAGTTTTATCATGTTTCTATGATTCTTGTTTATTTCCCATTAAAAATAACGTACTCTTTTATTGTCTTTAAGAATACATCATGGCTGGGGTCCTTTATAAACACAATAATCGGAAACTTAAAGCTATCAATATCAAGTATTCATATCAGATATGAGGACCTTGAAAGGTAATTAATTTTACATTCTATTGGTTGCCTTGTTACTTGTGCTTCCAGCTAATTCCTTTCGTATTTCAGCAATCCCGGTCATCCATTTGCAGCTGGCGTTACCTTGGAGAAACTTTCAGCTTCGACAGTTGATGATAGTGGGAAGGAGGCTTTCGTCACTGGTGGTGCTTTAGAGCAACTCCAAAAGGTCGTCTTCTTTAGATACATATGTACATAACTTATCATCTAGTTATTACGCATCTACTTACTTTGCTATCTAGTTATTTCCAGTCTGTAGAACTTGAGAGGCTTGCTGTTTATTTGGACTCTGATATTACTCCATGGCACATCACAAAACGATGGGAGGATTTGCAACCTTCCGAATGGGATAAGGTATTATTCATACGTGTTAAACCGATGTAATATGATGTTTTAGCTTTCAGAGGACATGTCATTGTACTAAGATCCACTTCAGGTCTTCAGTTTTGGCACGAAAGATGGAGAGCCAGCCAGTGGTCTTGTTCAGAAGCACACATACATTCTGCAACCTGTAACTGGAAATGCCACCTATGTAAAGCAGCGCTCAAATTCATCTAATCGAGATCAACCTTTACAGAAAGCGGCAGTGAGCTTGGATGATGTGACAATTTGTTTGTCAAAGGTTGATAAATTTCTTTTCTGTTTGTTTGTTCTCATCATTGGCAGCTCTGATGATATTATATATGTTGCTTTAACTAGCATGTATTACAAAAATTGGCAGAGTGGTTACAGGGATTTGCTAAAGTTAGCTGACAACTTTTCTTCATTTAATCAACGATTAAAATATGCTCATTTTCGGCCCCTTGTCCCTGTGAGATCTGATCCAAGATCATGGTGGAAGTACGCCTACAGAGTTGTATCAGACCAGATGAAGAAGGCAAGGTATTCACTTTTTCCTATTATACCTCATCTTCTAATTATATATTTTTGTGTCGTATCAAATTAGCGCCTTTAGAAACCTCCCGAATCAAGTTTTATTCATTTGGGTTGCATTTTCTGCCTATCCGGAGTAGTTTGAGATTAATGCTCAAGTAAGCTGGCTTGACTTATTTGTAAGATGATAAAAAAGTTGTCAAGCTATCAAGGTGGTAGTGGCAGCACATATGTAGAATTATAGATGACTATCAGATTAAATAGTTTGTATATTCTTATTAAATACTAAATTTGGTTTACTCTTTATCAGTTTACCCTTTATCTTTTCATTTGTAAATTTGATAGATGATCTTATGAGCTGTGGTTACCTTTTGAAGATAAGATATGAACTAGAAGGTGTGGTTTAATTTGTTAGTAAATTTCAGTAACGAGTAACCACATTAGCTATTGTTCTTTCTTTTATAGTTACTAAAAGAACATTATGTGTCAAGTGAAAGAGTTTTGTAACCATCGTGCTTCTAGTTTATATCAAGCTAACCACTATACTTGTTCCCTAATAGTTGTTAATTAATGTAAACGATCAACTTACAAGTGGTATCTGCAACAATATGTTCCTCTCTTTGGGAGTGGCAGCAGTTGTAGGGTGTAGTTTGATGGATTTCAAAATATGTTTTAATGCATGGGAAATTTTCCATTATATAATACTGTGTGCTCGCAGTGGGAGAACGTCTTGGGAGCAGGTCCTGAAATATGCAACCATGCGCAAAAAATACATATCTCTATATGCTTCACTGCTAAAATCCGACCCTGGCAGAGAAACCATCGATGGCGATAAGGATATAGAGGAATTAGACCGTGAACTTGATATTGAACTCATTGTTCAATGGAGGTATAGTTCTGTTTCGAGATTTTAATTATGCTTCATTCAGAACTTTCACACTATGATCTTATGAGCTGTGGTTACCTTTTGAAGATAAGATATGAACTAGAAGGTGTGGTTTAATTTGTTAGTAAATTTCAGTAACGAGTAACCACATTAGCTATTGTTCTTTCTTTTATAGTTACTAAAAGAACATTATGTGTCAAGTGAAAGAGTTTTGTAACCATCGTTGAACCTTGTAAAAGCACTTTTCTTTCACAACATGAACACACATGTCTGTATTTATATTATACTCACAGCTTTGCATTACGATTTACGAGTGTACTTTACTTGAACAGGATGTTGGCACACAAGTTCTTGGAGAAGTCCGCGCAGTCTGATATTTACTTGAAGAAACAGAATACAAAGAAATCATGGTGGTCATTTGGATGGTAATACCTTCACCTTTTTTATTGCCATACTTGATGAACCTTCTTGTTATTTTAGTGATTCTATTTCTACTGCGTGACTTCAGGAGCGGTGAATCTGCTGAAGATGGAAATCAACCTGGCCACTTCACTGATGAAGATTGGAAGCAATTGAATGAAATAATTGGATACAAGGAAGGTGATAACAATGAACAGTTGCCGAATAAAGATGACCGGGGGGATGTAGTTCATACCTTAATAGAGGTCCACATGAAACATAATGCTTCAGGACTTGCTGAAGGACATGAGCTTGTTGCTGAATTATCATGTGAGAACCTTGATTGTTTGATGAAGTTTTACAAAGATGCAAAAGTTTTTGACATGAAATTGGGATCTTATCGTTTGTCATCACCCGATGGTCTCCTTGCTGAGGTTTGGTTCGGTTTGTTTTGCTTTCTTCTCTTTTGTAATTACAAGTAGTTCATTTTAGACATTTAAGTTGTGATACTTTAATGTAGAGCGCTACATCCTATGATTCGTTAGTTGGGGTCTTTCGCTATAAACCCTTTGACGCTAAAGTGGACTGGAGTATGGTTGCCAAGGCTTCTCCATGTTATGTGACAGTACGTTTTTCTTTATACTCTTTTTGTTTTGTAATCTCTGGGAAAATGCTGATGAGATGCCTTTGCCTTTGGTCAGTATCTGAAGAACTCTGTAGATAAAATTGTTAACTTTTTTGAAAGCAATGCTGCCGTGAGTCAGAAGATAGCCTTGGAAACAGCCGCTGCTGTGCAGGTTTTGTTTCAAACTTTTAATGATACTTCAGACAGTCTTCTCACTATTTATGTTCTCTGTGTGTGTTTGCATTTACACAAACATTAAAACATGGTTTTTCCAATGATATGGAAGGGTTACCTTCACATGGATTTTCTTATTAGTTGCAAAGCTTATCAGTACTTGTATTAATATCATTATAAATGATGTGATCATTCCTTAATGCATCTCGGACTTCCACATTATTTGTTTAGATGACGATCGATGAGGTTAAGCGCTCTGCACAACAGCAAGTAAACAAGGCCCTGAAGGATCATGCCAGGTGTGTAGTTTTTTTTTTCAGGGGTGAGGGTGACAATAAGTTTTGCCAGTATTTTGGTTGATTATAGTTATTTACATGGTGTGAATTTTACCTCTCTTTAATGTTTATATACGCTAAGAATGTTTCAATTAGCTAACAAAAATTATCACACTTGAATTAACTTGATGACAGGTTCTTCTTGGACTTGGATATAGCAGCTCCCAAGATCACCATTCCAACTGAATTTTCACCGGACAGTTTTCATTCGACGAAACTCTTGCTTGACCTCGGAAACTTGATAATTCGTACTCAGGTTGGTGGATTTTGATTATTAGCTTTAATATCATTATATGATGCTAACTTCTGCAAAAATATAATCTCAAATTCACAGGATGATGATGCATCTAAATATGATAAAGATATTTATCTCCAATTCGATGTGGTTTTGAGTGATGTATCTGCTTTTTTTGTTGACGGTGACTATCACTGGAGTCAACATTCTCTGAAAGGGTCTGTCGGTTCTTCACAGTCTAGTATTGTTAGTTATTTGCCAGTTATTGATAAGTGTGGCGTGACTTTAAAGCTTCAACAGGTATATTATCAGCAAATTTGTTTCTTGCTCAAAGCATTTTCATTATTTATCAATTCATAGCATATGATTTCTCCATTTAGATCCGATCAGAGGACCCATCTTTCCCAACAACAAGATTGGCCGTGCGGCTTCCTTTTCTAGGATTTCACTTTTCTCCAGCACGTTATCATCGATTAATGCAAATTGCAAAGATCTTTCAGGGAGAGGATAATGATATTGAAGATCTTATCCGCCCTTGGGATCTAGCTGACTTTGAGGGGTGGTTATCTGTTCTAAATTGGAAGGTTGTCTGATTCAACAACTTATCGTGCTTTCATCCCAATCAGCATCATGATCTCTCAAACTTACGCAATTTATGTATTCTTTTGATATTTTGAATAGGGTGTGGGAAATAGGGAAGCTGTTTGGCAGAGGAGATATTTTTGTTTGGTGGGACCTTTCCTCTATACGCTTGAAGCACCTGGCTCTAGATCATACAAACAATCTTTCAGGTGCAAATATTTTTAACTTTCAGATGTGTTGACAATTGGAACACATTTCTGATATCTTCTTTGCGTTCTGTATTGCTATAGTGCTAGGAGACAGATTTCGAAACTGGGTCTGCATATGTTGATTTTTTCCTTTTTTTTGTAGCTTGCTTGGAAAACAAGTATATGCCATCCCACCTGATGTTATTGGCGATGTGGAAAATGTGTTGGCTGTCTGTCGTACAGACCGATCCACCAGCAAGGTTGTGTAACTAGTTAGTTCTAGTACGGAACTTTTTGGTTAACCAAAACAATCCTGTTATTCTTTGTTATTAGTTCAATGGGCTGTTTCTCATTTTCATAATTTTGTATGTAGATTGTTGAAGATGCAAATGCCCTAATCTTACGATGTGAATCAGACGAGTCAAGGAAAAACTGGAAAAGCTTGTTGCAGGGGGCTATATACCGTGCATCGGTAACTACTTTTGGTCATTTTTCACTTGGTAGCTATTTTTGTGACAGTGATGTCATCCACATTAAACTATAAGCTGTTTTGGAGTTTAGACTGTAATCTCACTATAAAAACACAAACCTTGCACACACATTATGAAGTGTGCGTTCATATTTTATTGTGTTTGTCTGTAAGATGTTGAAGGATCCTTTCAACTGCTTTCAAACAGGGTTCCGCTCCTATCACTGGTCTATCGGAAACTTCATCCGAGTCGGAAGATTCAGAAGTAGAAGAGGTGAACAAACTTGACTTGAAGGATATTTCAAAAGCAGAGAAACTGTTCATAACTGGTGTTTTAGATGAGCTGAAACTGTGCTTTAATTATAGCACTCAGGTAAAAGTGTTCTCATTTTTAAGTAGTCTGCTGGACTTGCATTGGCACTAGAAAAGCTAACATTTCTTTTGATTTCATTTTGTTTTCTTTATAGACTGATAAGAATTATATAAAAGTTCTTCTGGCCGAGGAAATCCGTTTGTTTGAATTGCGCGCAATAGGTGGTCGGGTAAGATTTGTTTTTAACTTCTCTTATATGTCATTAATTTTATTTTTATCTAACTCTGGTGATGTTTCTGAACAGGTTGAGCTTTCAATTAGAGCAAATGACATGTTCATTGGAACGGTTCTGAAGGCTTTGGAGGTAGAAGATTTAGTATCATGCAAGGGGGTGAATCAACCTTGTTACTTAGCAAGATCATTTATTCGTCACGCAGACGCTCCTCCTGTGTTCCGTACTATCGAAAACCAAAGTGAAGCAGACGATCAGTTTTACGAGGCATCAGATAGCCTAAACGATCCTGGTGATAGTCCAGGGCGAGAATTTGAGTACTCAAGTTCTGTACCATCAGCAAGAGCAATTTTGAAGACCCCAAGTTTTAGCAGGATCGCTGGTTTGTTACCAGATGATGCTAGACATTCTGGGGAAAATAACTTGGAAGTTACCGATACGTTAGATAGTTTTGTGAAAGCTCAAATAGTTTTCATCGATTCAAATTCTGTTTTCTATGACAACATTGATAAACGTGTGACGGTTACTCTAGCAACCTTGTCGTTTTATTGTAGAAGGCCTATTATCGTAGCAATAATGGAATTTGTTGGTGCTATAAGCGCTGAAGATGACACTTGCGAATCTTTTAGTGACCATTCTCCAACAGCCATTGTTAATGATGGTTCTCGGGAGATTG
This sequence comes from Helianthus tuberosus, assembly GCA_030545235.1. Classification (NCBI taxonomy): domain Eukaryota; kingdom Viridiplantae; phylum Streptophyta; class Magnoliopsida; order Asterales; family Asteraceae; genus Helianthus; species Helianthus tuberosus. The sequence continues at coordinate 184,028,731 of CM060419.1, forward strand.
AAGTCGTTGATCAGTCATCTGTTGTTGATGAACCCAAAGTCAGAGGTCTGTTGGGCAAAGGGAGGTCCAGAATTGTGTTCTTTTTGACACTAAATATGGCTCGTGCTCAAATCCTATTGATGAAAGAAGATGGAACTAAGCTTGCGACAATGTCTCAAGATAATTTCCTAACTGATATAAAGGTTCATATAAGTTCTTTCTAGTATGGTTATGGAATAGACTGATTTGTGCTTATATAATATGTTTTTAATTTCCTTTTTAGGTCTTCCCATCTTCTTTTAGCATAAAGGCATCCCTCGGAAACCTGAAGATGAGCGATGATAGCCTTCATAGCAGCCATATGTATTTCTGGGCATGTGACATGAGAAATCCCGGTGGTAGCTCGTTTGTGGAGGTAATCTAAATTCTAATTCGTTTCTTGTTTTCTTGACAGCTGCACACAAACAGAACATTTCACTATTTTAGATCTGATCACAGTTTTTCTATTTGTCAAAATCTTCAGTTGGTTTTCAGTTCGTTCAGTGCTGACGATGAGGACTACGCTGGGTTTGATTATAGCCTTATTGGACAGCTTTCTGAAGTACGGTTGGTGTACTTGAATCGATTTATTCAGGAGGTAGGACGTAAGTCTTCTCTTCTTTTTACGTCTGCTCTCCTTTTGCCATTTCTTAGCTTAGTGTTGTGATGCTTTTAGATTATAAGTTACTTCATGGGCCTTGTTCCTACCAACTCAGTGGATGTCGTAAAAGTGAAAGATCACGTAACAGATTCCGAGAAGTGGGTTAAGACCAGTGAAATCGAAGGCTCGCCTGCAGTGAAGTTGGACCTTTCATTGCGGAAGCCTATTATCTTAATGCCTCGCAGAACCGACTCTCTGGAGTAAGATTTACAATAGTCTATATGTCTATAAGTTTGTTGGACTTGCTGGTTAAATTGGTTAAATCACTTATATTCTCGATGTTTTACTGTTGCAGTTATCTGAAGCTTGATATTGTTCATATAACTGTCCAGAACACGTTCCAATGGTTTGGCGGTACTAAAAAGGACATGAACGCTGTTCATTTGGATGTAATGACAATCAAGGTCGAGGACATAAACTTAAACGTTGGCACAGGAACGGAATTGGGTGAAAGCATAATTCATGATGTGAAGGGCGTTTCTATTATTATTAGCAGGTCACTTCGTGATTTGTTACATCAAGTTCCAAGTACAGAAGTTTCAATCAAGGTATTAACGGTTCCAGTTTACACTGCTGTTATATTGTTGAAGGCTTCACTTAATTTTATATGATGTGTATTTACTATTTTACCACTGATTCAGATAGATGTACTGAAAGCCGCTCTCTCAAATAAAGAGTATCATATCATTTCAGAGTGTGCATTGTCCAACTTCTCAGAGACCCCAAATACCATTCCCGCGTTAAATGACATTGTGTCGGATTCTGCTGATGTGGTGAATTCTTTAGTTCATCAAGGTTCAGAAGCGCATGAATACGAAGCTCAAAATGAACAGGCTTGGATTTCTATGAAGGTGTGTGTTATTGTTGGTCTAGTTGAAATGTCACTCCATTATGGCATGGCGAGGGACGCATCTCTTGCCACACTGCAGGTACTTCCCAACAATTTATATTTTTATGTTTGATTTTGATTGATTTTTTCGTGAGTTCTCATAGTTCTCGCAATATTTAGAGTTCTCAAAATAACCCTCCCCTATATATATATATTGGGTGTGGTTAGAATGGAAACCCGTGAGAACCCTATATAACAACAAAAACTAGGGCATGTAAGTAACACGTTTTTAAGCCAAGAAAACAAAAAAAAAAATAAAAAAAGTGCCGAAGAATTAAAAAAAATATACAAAACCTACGTAACTTATGTTAAAAATAGATATTTGTTGTGTTACACCCATGTAACACTTACTAGTTTTTTATTTATATAAAAAAACCTTCGGCGCTCTTTTGATTTTTTTGGCTGTCAAAACTCTTAAAAATATGTTACATTCCCTATTTTTTTTGTAAAAAAAACTGTTACATAGGGTTTTCACAAGTTTTCTCAATAAGAGTGGATTTCCATTTCAATATTCACCTATATGGCTATATATATACATATATGGTTAGGTTCATGAGAAATTCGCTAAAACTGAGAAAGCTACTACCAACCAAAAGGCCCTTTTAAATAAAAAAATATGTGATTGGTTGAACTCGGTTCTCTTAGTTTTCACATAACTTTGTAGTTCTCATATGATCACTATCCTGTATATATACACACCTTGCACCTCGCGTACATGAAGTTGTGCGGTTTATGCCTCGTGCCTTGGTTCGGGACCTATCGCCTCGGTGCGCCTCACACATTTTTTCAAATTGAGTGAAGAATGCCTTCCAACTTTCTTGGAGTTTATGAATGTCTTTTAGTTGTTTAGTTGATATCTTCTTTAAATATGGTGTTCTTGGTCTTAGGTCGGTGGCTTATGGATACTTTACAAAGCTAATACGTTGGGAGAAGGTCTTCTCTCAGCTACTTTAAAGGGTTTTACTGTGAATGATGATCGTGAGGGGACAGAAGAAGAGCTCCGGCTTGCTGTTAGACAACCGAAGAATGTCCGTTACAGACCAGATTACGACATTGTCAACGATGAGAACGGAAACATCAAGGCAGATGTAAAATACGATGAGACATCCGGAATTCCAACAATGCTAATTCTTGATGCTAAATTTAGTCAGTATACAACATCCATATGCTTATGCATCCAGAGGCCACAATTGCTTGTTGCACTTGACTTCCTAATGGCGGTTGCTGAGTTCTTCGTACCTACTGTACGTGACATGCTGTCAAACGAAGAGGATGATAAAACATCATATCTTGTTGATGCTCTTGATCTAGACAACTCAACTTTTAGTCAAAGCGATGAGATTTTCGCTCTCTCTCCTCAAAAGCCTTTGGTGGTTGAATGCGAAAATTTTGATCATTATACTTATGATGGCAGAGGTGGAACTTTGTTATTACAAGATAGAGAGGGGAAGATGATCTGTTCAACAAGCGTAGAAACTATAATTTATATTGGCTGTGGAAAATATTTGCAATTCAAAAATGTCACCATAAAGGTTTGTTTTTCTTTTTGGCATTGGATACTTGTTTAACTGTTTCTGTTTTTAACTTAATATATTAGTTTGTTGTTGTTGTTGATGCAGAATGGACAATATTTGGATTTATGTGTTTCACTAGGGTCTAGCAGTAGTTACTCTGTTTCAGAAAACGATAACGTGTATTTGGAAGAGATGGATGAAAGTCCATCTTCAAACGCTCAAGAAGAAACGAGTAAGAATTTGCCTTCTACAGTCAATACAGCGACCCGACCCACAGAAACATCCGTTGAGTTGCAGGTGAACATACTATGATGAACATGCTTCTTTTACAAGTCAACTTTCCTTTTTATTTATCTTATTTGATAGCTTACGTGTTCTAATATATATTATATTACTTTGCAGGTTATAAGTCCTGAGTTGACTTTCTATAATTCATCAAAATACATAGGAGAGTCTCCGATCTTTTCCAACAAGTTTTTGCATGCAAGATTGGATGCCTTTTGTAGGCTTGTACTAAAGGGTGATACTGTAGAAATGAGTGCGAATGCTCTCGGTTTAACTATGGAGAGCAACGGGATCCGAATTCTAGAGCCTTTCGATACTTCCGTCAAGTTCTCAAATGCTTCTGGAAAGACAAATATTCATGTTGCAGTTTCAGATATATTCATGAATTTTTCCTTCAGTGCATTACGACTGTTCCTAGCAGTTGAGGAGGATGTTTTGAAGTTTCTAAGAATGACTTCTAGAAAAATGACGGTTTCCTGCTCTGAGTTTGACAAGCTTGGCACATTTCAAAGTAGGTTGACTGTTGATGCTCGACAGAGGCGGTCCTGAGGATTTAGGTGCCCCGGCCGAGCCAAAAAAATGCCCCTTACCCTTAGGCCTTAACAAATTAAATAATGTAAACTAGTTTTTTTAAACGACCATTAAAGTTATAGCAATAAACATAGAAATTAGCAAAATCATGGTATTAGAATGAGTGTATGACATACCATAATAGGCTAATAGCTAACCGGGAATCAACCTATCATGTATGTCACTGTAAATCAAGAATCAACCTATCATATTTTTATATTTCTTTTTCACTTTGAACACGTTAGATACACAAGAAAATCGTCTAAGTTTTACCAAACGATCATTCGCATCTATATATAATCAAGAATTTTTAAAATTTTTGTGCCCGTTGAAGAAAATGTGCCCCGGCCGAGCGCCCACATTGCCCCTCCTTAGAGCCTCCCCTGATGCTCGAGAAGTTGACCTTTTATTTTAACTGATGTTTTGTATTCCACAAGAAAAATAAATCTGATATACTTGACTGTATTGCAGATGCCCACAACAACCAAACATACGCATTCTGGAGACCTCATGCGCCACCTGGCTTTGCCGTTCTGGGTGACTACCTGACAGCAATGTTGGTGAATCTTTTAAAATTTACGTTACGGTTATTCGTTTTCTGTATTATCATCATTTGCCTCTTTGTTACAGTGACAAGCCACCAACAAAGGGAGTCCTTGCTGTGAATACTCGCTACGTAAGAATCAAGAAACCCGAGGCCTTCAAGCTAGTTTGGCCTCCGTCTGATCTTCAAGACGTCAGTCTCCTTGAGTTTGTACCGAGCGTTGACGGGGCAGAAAGCTGTTCCATTTGGTTTCCCGTGGCACCAAAAGGATACGTTGCGTTGGGTTGCGTGGTTTCTCCTGGAAAGACGCAGCCTTCACTCTCTTCCGCTTTCTGTTTACATGCTTCTTTGCTATCTCCATGTGCACTAAGGGACTGTATCACAATCAGCTCTGGCGATACGTATGCGCTTTTTAATTTTTTCTAACTTTAAGTTCTTGCCTCACATGCATACTACGCTCTTGTGCTTTTTTTAACTTTTTTTTTCACCTTTTTTCCTTATATTGCAGTAAATCACCCAACCTGGCGTTTTGGCGTGTGGATAATTCACTCGGTACTTTTCTTCCAGCAGATCCCGGGACTTTGAATGTGATCGGTAGAGCCTATGAATTGCGTCATATACTTTTTGGATTCCGTGGAGCATCTTCAAGATCACTTAAGGGTTCAGACGTTCAAGCACCTCCTTCTGATAGTGATAATATTCAACCGGAGCGTTCATCAGCTGCAAATTCCGGTAGGCGTTTTCAGGCTGTTGCTAGTTTCCGTTTAATATGGTGGAATCAAGGTTCAAAATCAAGAAAGAAACTGTCCATATGGCGTCCTATTATTCCTCCGGGAATGGTATATTTTGGTGATATTGCTGTTAGCGGGTACGTCATACTCCGTTTTTGGTCATTTCATTATTCGGAACATCCTAAGTGAACTAGTGGGTTACCACCCGCGCTCCGCAGCGGGTTCGAAACGTAGATAAAATAAGCAAATCACGAGAGTTAAAGTTGTTTGATGTTTTAGTTAAGGGGCTAAACATGTCATTATTAAAGTTGAGGCGCTGAAGTAGTTTATTAATAAAGTTGAGGGGCTAAAGTTGTTTGATGTAGTTAAGGGGCTAAACATGCCATTATTAAAATTGTGGGGCTAAAGTTGTTTAGTATTAAAGTTGAGGGGCTAAAGTTGTTTTAGTTAAGGGTCTAAACATGTCATTATTAAAGTTGAGGGGTTAAATATGTCTTTATTAAAGTTGAAGGGCTAAAGTTGTTCATTATTAAAGTTGAGGGGCTAAAAGTGTTTGATGTTGACAAAATAGCATATATATATAGTATATATTATATTAGTAAATGCTTTTCCTTACTTCTGTTTTTAACTTTGATACTGTACTTTGATTCTTACAGCTATGAGCCTCCAAACACATGCATTGTTCTACCCGATGATGATGAGCCGTTCAAAGCTCCCATCGGTTTTCAAGTGGTGGGGCAAATAAAGAAACATAGAGGAGCTGAAAGTATAGCGTTTTGGTTGCCGCAGGCTCCACCTGGCTACGTATGTTTGGGCTGTGTAGCGTTTAAGGGAACACCAAAGCAATCTGATTTTGACTCTTTAAGATGCATGCGCAGTGATATGGTCACTGGGGACGATTTTTTAGATGAGAGTATATGGGATACTTCTGATATACGGTTCTCCAGAGATTCATTTAGCATATGGGGGGTCGGTAATGAGCTTGGAACCTTCATGGTGAGAAGCGGGTTCAAGAAACCTCCTAGAAGGCTTGCTGCAAAGCTTGTGGATTTCGACACACCAACTAGTTCGGATGACACGGTTGTCGATGCAGAAATTAGAACATTCTCTGCCGCACTTTTTGATGACTATGGTGGCATGGTATGCATTTTATTTTTCATTGCTGAAAGTTCATTCTTGAAAACTTTAAGACTAAAATGCCATTTTCGTTCCTGAGGTTTGGTCAGTTTTGAGACTTTCGTCCAAAGGTTTGTTTTTCCGCATCTGGATCCAAAAGGTGTGAAATCTTTCCATTTTCATCCAGCTCGTTAACTCCATCCATTATTCTCTGTTATGTAAGGGTATTTTCGTCTTTTTTATTTAGTAAGGGTATCTTGAATACTTGTAAATTATGCTAAATACTTGTACATAAAGTGAAAAAGACCGAATTGCCCTTTAAGTTAACCAAAAAGATGAAAATACCCCTGACTTAACGGAGAAAAATGGATGGAGTTAATGAGCCGGATGAAAATGGCAAAATTTCAAACCTTTTGGATCCAGATGCGGTAAAATAAACCTTTGGACGAAAATTGCAAAACTGGCCAAACCTCAGGGACGAAATTGGCATTTTACTCAAACTTTAAACATGTTAATACATGTCATATTATCTGACGTAATTTTAGCTCATGCAATTTTGTACATTGCTAGCTAGCATTTGACCAAGTGCTGTTTCATATGTTTGGAATTGCAGATGACACCATTGTTCAATGTATCTTTGAGCAGTGTAGGATTTAGTCTCCATAGAAGGCCTGACTACTTGAACTCCACTGTCAGCTTTTCATTGGCTGCCAGATCATATAACGATAAACTTGAAGCTTGGGAGCCTCTTGTTGAACCAGTTGACGCTGTCGTAAGGTTATATCCTCTCCCTCGGTCATGCTAATTTGGTTTTTTATTTTTTATGTCTCTAAATTGATGATGCAGTACAGTCTTCCTTATGAACTAGGGGTCATTTGGGAATTTTCTGTTCAAGTCTTTGTCCCTCTTTGTTTGTGTGTGTGTATATATATAGGATGAGGATCATTTCAGAACTTATAAATAATTTAAGAACTCTTAACAACCAATCCTTTTAATTTTTTATATGATTAATATTATTTGAGGATAGTTTTGTCATACATGATAGTGTTCCATTGAGTTCTCTAATATTGTATGTGGGTTAGGAGTGAGAACAAAATATGTGTGTGTGTGTGTGTTCCCTACCTTTCCCTTAATGATAAAAATAAAGTAGCATACGCGTAGCCAGGAAGTGATTATATAATAATGGTATGTGTGTATATAATAATGTTTTTTTTGTTTTTGGTTTTGTTTGGTTACGATGTACAGGTACCAGAATGATGCCAATGCCCCAAGCGCTGCATCTCAGTTAAGACTGACATCTACGAGGGATCTTAACCTTAATATAACAGTATCTAATGCTAATATGCTTATTCAAGCTTATGCCAGCTGGAATAATCTTAGCCAAGTTCATGAACCCTCTACTGTCAGGGTAATTATTTTTACGTTATGTGACCTAGTAGTTGTGGATTATTGAGTGACTTCTCTTTTTACGTTCTTTTTACCAGGATGCAACATCTCCATCTGGTGGAACACCGATCATTGACGTTCATCACAGCAAAAATTATTTTGTTATCCCTCAAAATAAACTCGGGCAGGATATCTACGTTAGAGCTACTGAAGTCAGGGGACTTCCGCATGTAATCAAGATGCCATCTGGCGAAAAGAAGCCTTTAAAAGTACCAGTTTCTAAGAACATGTTGGATTCCCACTTGAAAGGAAATCTGTTCAAGAAAGTCCGATCAATGGTCACAATAATCATTTCACAGGCACAGGTTTGTTTCTTTGTTATTTTTAGTGATTTTTTTCGACCAAGATACCTGATGTTTTCATGCGAATTTCATGGTCCTCATATTATGTTTCCATAATGATCTTGCATGTTTTTTACTTTGTAGTTCTCTAGGGTAGGAGGGCTCGGTTCTCATCAATATGGGATTGCTGTCTGTTTAACTCCTGTACAAAATTTGGGGAATGGCCTGCTTCTTGGCCGACAAAGTGCACGAACATGTGGTGCCAGCCCAGAAAGTGAAGAATCCTCTAATCTTGAACTGGTTACGTGGAATGAAATTTTCTTTTTCAAAGCTGATCCACAGGTTAGTAATTGAACCCAATATAGTTGATCAACTAATCTTTTCACTTAACATTGTGGATCTTTCACTTAAGCAGTTATAAAAATCTGGGTACTAAACACATTCTTGGACCCTAGATGATGGTTCAGATTCCAACAAACCGCTGTTATAATGTCTATCTTCCCCTGTGCTAGTAATTTAAATATGTATCTTCCTTAAAAGCTGTCTTCTTTTTTGTTTGAGTAAAGTACATGGATGGTCCCCGTGGTTTATCAAAGTTATGAATTTGATCCCTAGCTTTCCAAAAGTACACAGATGGTCCCTGTGGTTTACACTTTGTAACGCATTTAGTCCCTAGCTTGTACCAAAAGTACATGGATGGTCCCTGTGGTTTGCACTTTGTAACGTATTTAGTCCCTAACTTAGACATGCTAAAACCTTTAGATTTGTTAGCTGGGGACTAAATTCGTTACAAAGTGCAAACCACAGGGACCATCAGTGTACTTTTGAAAAGCTAGGGACCAAATCCAAAATTTTGGTAAACTATAGGGACCATCCGTGTACTTTACTCTTTTTGTTTTGTTTGTGGCCGTACTTCTGATTGTTGCAGAGGTATACTAATACTGCCATTATAGCATTATAGACAGATGATCAAGATTCTACATTTTTTTATGCAGGATGACTATATGCTAGAGCTTGTAGCAACTGACATGGGGAAAGGTAATATATTTAACTAAAGGTCATATCTTCTGATTAACGTCTCGATACTGATCTTTACTTTTCTTCTAGGTGTTCCTGTTGGATACTTTTCTTCTTCTTTGAAGGAGCTACATGGAACCCTAGACGAGTCTGCAGAGAACGGTTTTAAGTGGCTTGAGTTGTCACCAGCTGACTCCACTGTGAGATTTTTGGCACTAACATTCAAATCGTTTTTGATTGAATAGTAAATAGTTTTGGTTAAGTCTGTATGTTTATTCTTGATATTGTAGAAAACAAGTAATGTAAACATATCCAAAACGACACGTGGAAGAATAAAGTGTGCGGTGTTTCTTTCACCACGATCAAGAGCGTTAAACACCGGGAAAGGCTTGATTGGGGAAAGAAATTCTGGTTGTATACAAATTAGCCCGTCAAGAGAAGGCCCGTGGACCACAGTGAGGCTAAATTACGTTGCACATGCTGCTTGCTGGCCTTTAGGCAATGCTGTTGTTGCAAGTGAAGTCATTGTCGAGGATGGCAATCGATACGTGAATATCAGATCTTTGGTTTCCGTTTCTAACAACACAGAGTTAGTACTTGAACTGTGCCTCCATCTCAATGCTAGTTCTAACGAGAATTCGGATACGATAGATGATGCTAAAAAAGACTCCCCGACTGATGATAGAAAGACGAATGACGTACAGGAACAGATCTTCATAGGAGAACTGAAACCTGGTGAAAGTCTTCCACTTCCGCTATTTGGACTTGTGCATTCCGGATTGTACGTTCTTCAGTTGAGGCCTTCTTTTCTGAACGATCATAAAGACTATTCATGGAGCTCTGTTGTGGATCGGCATGTGTTGTCTGAAGACGTTGATATCCCGAAAGAAACTTCCGGCATAAACGTCTCAAGTCTGTACGAGTCTGAAGAACTTTTATACTGCCCAGAGACAAGTGGCACATCCACATCATCAAATCGGTTGCATGGAATGTGGTTTTCTTTGGCGATTCAAGCATCTGAGATCTCGAAGGACATTTCTTCTGACCCGATTCAGGATTGGAATATTGTGGTGAAATCGCCTCTATCTATTACCAATTATCTTCCTCTTACATCGGAATTTTCAGTTCTTGAGATGCAAACAAACGGTCATTTTCGTGCATGCGCTAGAGGTGTATTTACTCCAGGAGAAACCGTGAACATCCTGAATGCCGACATTAGGAACCCTTTGTACTTTTCACTGCTACCGCAACATGGGTGGCTGCCAATACATGTGCGATATTACATTTTTTTCTATATTTGACGTATTTTGTTACGAGTAAAATGCCATTTTCGTCCCTAAAGTTTGGTCAGTTTTGCGACTTTCGTCCAAAGGTTTGTTTTTTCGCATCTAGATCCAAAAGGTTTGAAATCTTGCCATTTTCATCTGGCTCGTTAACTCCAACCGATTTTCTCCGTTAAGTCAGGGGTATTTCGTCTTTTTTCTTAACTTAAAGGGCAATTCGGTCTTTTTCACTTTATGCTTGTACATTTATCATAATGTACAAGTATTCAAAAGACCGAATTGCCCTTTAAGTTAAAAAAAAAAGACGAAAATACCCGACTTAACGGAAAAAATTGGATGGAGTTAACGGGCCGGATGAAAATGACAAGATTTCAAACCTTTTGGATCCAGATGCAAAAAAAAAAACCTTTGGACGAAAGTCGCAAAACTGGCCAAACCTTGGGGACGAAAATGGCATTTTACTCTTTTGTTATTGTTGAAGTTTTCTAACTATGTTGTCTTCTATAGGAGGCTGTGCTTATATCTCATTCTTCCATTGATCCTGCAAAAACATTAGGTTTAAGAAGTTCAGTTTCTGGGAGGGTTGTTCATGTAGTTCTTGAGCAGAACTTTGAAATCGAAAGGCCTTTGGCACCAAAGATTCTAAGAATCTATACTCCATATTGGTTGACAGTTGCGAGATGTCCGCCACTTGCATTTAGGCTTGTAGATATTTCCTCGAAAAAAACAAAATCAAAAGTGTCACTCCCTTTTAAGTCTAAAAAGACTAATGAGGTGATTTTAGAGGAGATTACCGAAGAGGAATTTCATGATGGCTCTACTATTGCTTCCGCTTTGAATTTCAAACTGTTGGGCATGTCGGCTTCTATTAGTGACAATGGAAACGATCATTTTGGCGATGTTAAAGATCTTTCTGCACTTGGTGACATGGTATATTAATTTATTTTCCACTTTTTTGTGAACTCTCATTCAAGTGCTTTTCTCTCTTGTTCGTTTAGGACGGATCACTCGGTGTATCTGCTTATGATGCTTCCAAGAATTGCATGCTTCTCTTTGTATCATCTAAACCAACTTCTTATCAATCTGTTCCAACAAAGGTAATCACTGTGCGTCCATATATGACGTTTACCAATAGGCTTGGTCAAGATATATACGTGAAGCTTAGCAGTGAAGATCCGCCAAAGTTATTGAAAACATCTGATGTACGAGTCTCCTTTGTTTTTCGTGAGACCGAAGAACCTAGTAAACTGCAGGTGCATACTATTTACAATTTTTACCAAATCCATATAATTCCTCATCTTGCTTGAATTCTTTCTTAGTAATATGTATCTGGTTTTTTTTGGTAGATCCGTGTTGAAGGGACAGAATGGTCATTTCCTGTTCATATAGAGAGAGAGGACACCATATTTGTTGTTTTGAATAAAGAAGATGGCACTCAAAGTATTATACGGACCGAAATTCGAGGCTACGAGGAGGGATCACGTTTCCTTGTTGTGTTTCGCCGTGGGCCAAAAGATGGCCCAATTAGGTACCAGTCATATAACTTTATATATCTATAAACAGTTAGGATAATTCTGGGTGGCACATGTATTTCCATATTTCTGCCTTATTTTTGATAAAAAAAATTGTCTTAACAGGATTGAAAACCGGACAACAAACAAAGTAGTAAGAATCCGCCAGTCTGGTTTCAGTGACGATGCGTGGGTCCCATTACAGCCCCGTTCGAGTACCAAATTTTCGTGGGTCGACCCGTATGGTGAGAAGTTTATAGACACCGAGGTGCACAGTGATAATCAGGTTTCAGTATGTAAACTGAATATGGAAAAGGCAGGAGTTTGTTTAGAATGTGGTGAAGGAACACGGTTACTCTTTCATGTTGTAGAAATGGGTAATATCAAGGTTGGGAGGTTTGTGGATGACACGTCAGCGGGATCGCGTTCAGATGGACTTAGTAGATCGTTGGCATCGTTTGAAAATTGGAGGAGTGCCAACATGGCACCCGCCGAACAGGAAAACGCAGCTCCGTTGGAGCTCATAGTCGAATTGGGAGTCGTCGGGGTTTCTCTTGTGGACCATAGACCGAAAGAGCTCTCTTACCTTTACCTCGAAAGGGTTTTTGTATCCTATTCAACTGGCTATGATAGTGGGACCACAAGCAGGTTGGTGTTTCATGCTTGAGTGTTTTTACTTGCGGTTTAATTAGGCCTGTAAATGAACAGAACGGACACGAACAGAGGCATGTACGTGTTCGTTCATTTAACTTTAACCGAACACGAACATATAATCGTACACATTTTTTTGTTCATATTCGTTTATTAAAACATGGGCATGTTCGTTCGTTTGAAACCTAAACGAACAGTTCACTAACGTAAACGCACATAAACAAAAAACTTAAACGGACATAATTTAACAAACAATAAACAATACAAATGAACACAGATGAGCATAATTGACTAAACATAAATGAAAATAAAGTATTTCTTATTTGAATTAGTGATTTATTACGATAAAAAAAAACCATTTTTATTACCAGAAAGCCCAATTACCAATTAGTTATATTTATATAAGTAGGTAGAAAGTTCCTTTGATGTTTAATGTTCATATAAATATAACTAATTATGTATTCAAGTTGTAACGAACATAAACAAATGTAAACAAACGAACATAGATGAACGGACACAGCGTGTGTTCGTGTTTGTTCGTTTAATTTAGTGAGCAAGATATTATGTTCATGTTCGTTCATAAATTAAATAAACGAACTTCCCACCGAACAAATGCACGAACAGTTTATGAATGTTCGGTTCGTTTACAGGCCTAGGTTTAATCGACAACATTAGCTGTGATGATTGTGTTCTCAATTCTTATCTCTGTTGGTTACATAATAACGGCAGGTTCAAGCTTATAGTAGGTCATTTGCAGCTTGACAACCAACTACCTTTGACGTTAATGCCTGTACTTTTGGCACCTGAAGAAGTTTCCGATATGAATCACCCCGTTTTCAAAATGACTATCACAATAAGCAACGAGAATGCTGATGGTCTCCAGGTTTATCCATATGTCTACATACGGGTAATGTGTTACTGTTTCTTGTATTCGAACTTCCCTGTATGTGAGTGGAACCGTGGAAGCTATTTCAATGCATAATAAAGTTTTTTATTTTAATATCATAGGTAACTGACAAAATATGGAGATTGAACATTCACGAACCAATAATCTGGGCATCGGTGGAGTTCTTCAGTAATCTCCGACTTGATCGCATCCCCCAAAGTTCAAGTGTGGCGCAAGTTGATCCGGAGATACGTGTCAAGTAATTATCTTTTCAGTTCTTGTCTCTTTCCTATAACTCTTCTGTAGTTGCTATATTAAACACCGTATTTTTTACTTCCGTTTTACAGTCTGATAGATGTTTCAGAAGTTCGACTAAAGCTGTCGTTAGAGACCGCACCAGCTCAACGACCCCATGGAGTTCTCGGCGTATGGAGTCCCATACTATCAGCAGTCGGGAATGCATTTAAACTTAATATCCACCTGAGAAAAGTAATTCACAAAGACAGATATATGAGAAAAAGCTCAGTTGTTCCCGCCATCAGTAACCGCATCTGGAGAGATCTTATCCATAATCCTTTGCATTTAATTTTTTCTGTGGATGTGTTGAGTATGACGAGCTCCACGTTGGCTTCTTTAAGTAAAGGATTCGCTGAACTGTCGACAGATGGACAGTTTATGCAACTACGCTCAAAACAGGTTAGGTTTTTTCATTACATTTCTAGTTTTCATGGTGGAAATTATATTATAACTAGTAAGTTTCCCCGCGTGTTGCGGCAACGTCGAAACGTAAAGTAACTCACTTTAATACCGTCTAATGAAAACGTATTATATTTGACCTGACTTGCTTCCGAACAAAATGTAGACCAACTAAAAACGTACATAAAAAAATAAGCACAAAAGCGTATTATATTTGACCCGAGTTATTTGCGAAAGAAATTTACGTCCAAACGTAATCAAACTTGAATTTATACCGACACGTACATAAAGATAAGCACGTAAGAAAATATTTTTATTTCAAGTTAAAGAATGGTGCAACACTTTGTGGTGTGGTGCGTCTAATCGTAAAATAACTCAAATTTATACCCTCTAATGTAAATGTATTATATATGACCCGACTCGTTTTTGAACAATATTTGTTTCAAAATGCAGACCAACTGAAAACGTACATAAAAATAAGCACGAAAACGTATTCTATTTGACCCGACTCATTTTCAACTTTTTTGTACTTCAAACGTAAATCAACTTAAATTTATATCAACGTGTAGAAAAAAACAAGCACATGAAACTCAATTACGATGTCTTCAGAAAGTTGAGGGGTTATAAGTGTCAATGCTGAAAGTTTAGGGATAAAGATAAAAAACACAAAAAGGCACAGATTAAAAAAACTAACCATTCAATGGATAGTCCTGTAGACCAACCTTGTGATTGTTTGTATATATATATAACGAGGTGGCGCTTACCCGCGCGTTGCTGCGGGCCGTTGATTATGAATATCTTTAAGGTTACAATATGAGATACTAAAATTCTTAGCTTTATTCAAATTTAATTAGATGGATCAACTATAAATATGAAACAACGATCATAGAAGGAGTTAAAAGCGATACAATGGTTGGCCGGAAGTATGATCGCCGTTTCACATTTATGTTATAATATGAGATGCTAAAATTCTTAGGTTTATTCGATGTAATTCCCATAGTGTCTACAATAACAATAACAATAATAATAATTCCTAATTATTTTCAAATAATTTAAATACTTGAAATACATTTAAATATTAGTAATCTTTTGTTTGATGGAGTACGGCTCGAGACAAAACAACATCGTTTATGTATGAAAATCCATCCTATTCTTTCTAAAGTCCAGATAGAAAAAGTTATTTCGCGTATTCTAAACTTTCCTGTATGTATGCCGTTCCTTTACATCTTTTTCTTTGATTTAACCCCATATTTTAAAGTAAGAGCAACTTTGAATAATAATTGTTATATGAATGGTGTAAAGGAGCATATCATACACAATATGAATGAAAAACAGAGAGTTATGATTTTTGGTACCCACATAAATGGCAGATTATCTAAATTGACGCATCCGAATGTGTCTTGAAACAACAGCCACTTGTAATTGATAAAAAGGATTTGAAGATGGGTGGGATTTGACGAAACTAACGCTGTGTTCCCGAGTTAAGTTAAGGGGAGAAAAGAAATGATTCTTTCATTTTCTTTTCTCTTCTCTCCGTTTCTTTCCAAATTGGAAAGATTAAATTTAGGCAAAAAACCTTTCATTTTCTCTTCTCTTCTCTCCTTTAATGAAACTCTGGAACACAACTAAAAATTATTTCCTTCCAAATCTTTTCTTTTCTCTCATTTAATGAAACTCAGGAACACAGTGTAAGCGATGGTTGGCCGGAAAACCCTTTTATATCGTTCAAGAATCCTTTCATGAACCATTACGACAGACGTACTTCTTTTAATACCTTCTATTATTACGTTTTACGATTGTATCACTTTTAACGCCTTCTATGATCGTCGTTTCACATTTAACACCTTCTCTGATTGACGTTTGACATTTATCGTTTCCGGCCAACAATCGTATCGCTTCATCGTCGTTCACATTTACGGCTTCCGATCAATTCATGGCATCGGTGTCGTTTCGGTATGTGTAGAATGGGTGGCAGTTTTTTTTGTATACTTTTTTGTATACTTACCAGAACCGCTGCAAAGGACCAAATCAGAGATAACACGAAATAAAAAATTAACGGTTGAATCATAATCCTTAAAGTCTTTAAAGAATCGAATACACAAAATCATTGTTTGAAAATCAAAATCACAGTTATTGTTAGCCTCTGTTTTATACTAATCCTGTTAACAAATTTTTTTTTGAGAAAAATTCAAACCAAAACTAAAACTTCATAAAACGTTGAAGTACAATAGATTCGAAACAACACCAGAAACATTTTTAAATTTCAAAACCAAACAAAGTTTTTAAGAAAATTAAGATTTTATACTAATCCTGTTAACAAATTTTTTTTTGAGAAAAATTCAAACCAAAACTAAAACTTCATAAAACGTTGAAGTACAATAGATTCGAAACAACACCAGAAACATTTTTAAATTTCAAAACCAAACAAAGTTTTTAAGAAAATTAAGATCAGTAAATTAAAAGGTTTCAAATGGAAAACGAAATTGAGTTTTTACGTTAAACACGTGTTCGTTTCAAGAAGGAAATCTGTCTCAAGCGAATCTAATTCAGATTTCGAAATCGTTCAGGATCAGAGGGAGAGCAGTTTGACTTTTAGAAAAGTTAGAATCAGTTTTCACTTTAATTATCGGAGGAAGAGTTATTTTTACTTTCAATCACAATTTGATATAGGCCAACCATCATATCTCTTCATCTCCTTTTCACATTTACAACTTCCGGCCAATTCATAGCCATGGTGTCGGTTCGGTATGTGTAGAATGGGTGCCAATTTGCTTTTTGTATAGTTACAAGTTGCTAATTGTATAAGGATATAATATAATTTATAGCTAAATAATAACTTATGGGCTCAGGTATGGTCAAGAAAGATAACGGGGGTAGGCGATGGATTTTTACAAGGGACAGAAGCTCTTGCACAAGGTGTTGCTTTTGGGTTGTCGGGTGTAGTGAGGAAGCCTGTTGAAAGTGCCAGACAGAATGGGCTTCTTGGGCTTGCTCATGGGCTTGGGCGGGCCTGTCTGGGCTTTGTGGTACAACCAGTTAGCGGTGCACTGGATTTCTTCTCGTTGACCGTTGATGGAATCGGTGCAAGTTTTTCCAGGTGCTTAGAGGTTATAAACAACAAGACTATCATACAAAGGATTAGAAATCCACGCGCCATTCGTGCAGATAATGTTCTTAGAGAGTATTCCGAAACAGAGGCTGTTGGCCAGGTATTATTAAAATTTAAAACCATATAGTTTGACAAATTCAGATTATGCATATATTTTCGTAAGAACAATATTTTTTTTTTTACCTTTTTCAGATGATATTGTACCTTGCGGAAGCTAGTCGTCGGTTTGGATGCACCGATATATTCAAGGAGCCATCAAAGTTTGCATGGTCTGATCTTTATGAAGACCATTTCATCGTCCCGTATCACAGGATTGTATTGGTAACTAGCAAACGCGTCATGCTGCTTCAGGTACTTGTAAATGTTGTAATTCATCTGATTTCATTTGCCCGTTTCCCGTATTTAAAATGCGATAAAATTTGTATTCTGCATGGACAGTGTCTGGCTCCTGAAAAGATGGATAAAAAACCATGTAAAATCATGTGGGACGTACCTTGGGAAGATCTGATGGCACTTGAGTTAGCAAAAGCCGGTAATCCAAAACCGTCTCATCTGATCCTCCATCTCATAAAGTTCAAAAAAGCCGATAGCTTTGTTAGAGTCATCAAATGTAGCACCGAAGAAGAATCTGAGGGAAGTGAGCCACAAGCTGTTAGGATATGTGCGGCAGTGCGTAAAATGTGGAGAGCCTATCAGTCTAGCTTGAAAAGCCTAATACTCAAGGTAAATAGATATCACATGTGGCAATTTTGAGTTGTATCTGTTTGATAATGGGTCAAACAGGTAAAATCTAAGAATATAGCTGAACTAAAACTTGTTAAACGGCTATTTTAGTATATACATCCTAAGTTAAACAAACATACCCAGTAAGATCCACCCATAGGGTAGGGTCTGGGAAACGGTTAAAAGCATTACATCCTAAGTTGTTTATTATAAAAATATGTTATCATATGAATAACATAGTTTTTTTAATCAGGTTTAATCCATTAAAGTTTTGCTAAACTAAAAAAGTTGGACACAAAGGTGTTTGTTTAGTCGGCCCAACGGGACCCATTTTGACCTGCGCAAAAATTTATATGTTTTGACTTGTTACATAAACATTTATTTTTCCACTAGGGGTATAAACGAGCCGGGTTGAGTCCCAGCTTGGCCACGCCTGAACTTGGCTTGTTTAAGTTAAGAAGCTCGAGGTTGGCTCGGGCTTGTTTATTATTTAATTATTTTTTATGTGTGTGTATATATGATTATTTTTATATATTATTCATCTGCAGGTCCCTTCTAGTCAGAAGCAAGTGTCTTTTGCTTGGAACGAGGCTGATTGGAGAAGCTCACGTAGCCAAAACAAATCCATCATAAAGTCAAGAGATTTCTTGTCCCCTAAGTTTACTTCCGATAAGGGTAGTTTCGTTAAACATGCTATCAACTTTACAAATGTCTGGACCAGTGAACAAGAATCGAAAGGGCGTCACACGTTATCCAAGAAAAACGTAATCATCTCGACTGTAGTCTTTAGTTAGTTTTCTTTTCAGTTTATTTGCTAAGGTACCACGTTGATCACTCTATCCTGCTTTTTGATCTGTTGTCAGGTTGTTGAAGACGGCATGATCTGCAGTATCTGGCGCCCAATCTGCCCAGACGGGTATCATTTAAAATTTATCGTTCTAAGAACATTTTTAATCCTTTATAAATTCAAGAGTAAAATGCCATTTCCATCCCCCGAGGATTGGCCAGTTTTGCGACTTTCGTCTAAAGGTTTGTTTTTCCGCATCTGGATCCAAAAGGTATGAAATCTTGCCATTTTCATCCGGCTCGTTGACTCCATCCATTTTTCTCCGTTAAGTCAGGGTATTCCCGTCTTTTTGTTAACTTAAAGGGCAATTCAGTATTTTGAATACTTGGTACATTATGCTAAATGCTTGTACATAAAGTGAAAAAGACCGAGTTACCTTGATGGATGGAGTTAACGAGCCGGATGAAACTCCAAGATTTCAAACCTTTTGGATCCAGATGCGGAAAAACAAACCTTTGGACGAAAGTCGCAAAACTGGCCAAACCTCTGAGAGACGAAAATGGCATTTTACTCTTAAATTTAAACACTAAATATCAAACAATGGACTTGTTCAATCTTTATTTGGATGCTGGTATATATATAAATTAATTACGCACAAATGCATCTTCCAGTTATATATCAGTTGGTGATATAGCTCGTATCGGAACCCACCCTCCAAATGTTGCCGCAGTGTATCAGAACACAGATAGACTCTTCGCACTTCCAGTCGGCTATGATTTGGTAAGATTTTTTTTTATAAAATCTTACATTTCTAGAATCTGTTGATTAAACATTACATTTCTGTTTATTTGGATGCAGGTTTGGAGAAACTGTGCTGAGGATTACGCAAGTCCGGTATCAATTTGGAGACCACGCGCTCCCGAGGGTTATGTTTCTGGTGGTTGTGTGGCTATGGCCGGTTTTAACGAGCCAGAGCCGGATGTGGTGTACTGCATGGCTGAATCGATTGCTGAAGAGACCACATTTGAAGAACAACAGATTTGGTTTGCACCGGATTCCTACCCATGGACGTGTTGTATTTATCAAGTACGTAGCCCGGCTCTTCATTTTGTAGCCTTACGCCAGCCCAAAGAAGAAGCGGCATGGAAACCTATGAGAGTTGTTGATCGATCATCAGAAGCTTCAACATCATCATCAGTAGCCCATTGATGTCAATTTTACTGTTGATGTTGAAAAGGAAACCGTTATATGTTCTTAAGTGTGTATAGAAACTTTTGGCCCTGTTTTTGCTATTTCGGATTTTTGGTTATGGTTTTGGTATAGGAGCTAGGCGAGCTTTCTCTAACAAAGGCAAAGGCAGATGTGATTCTCATGCAATCTGCAACAACTTATTATTTCATTTAAATGGTCAGAACTTATGCATTAAAAGCTCAACCGAACCATTTTTGCATTTAAATGGTCAGAATTTATGCAATCTGGTTATCATGTTTATGTCAAACGTATTCTTCGTCAGTCGCGTACAGCTTAGCTTGTAAGGGGTGTCAGTTTTTGTCTGGTGGCGACTGGCTGGACCCATATGGGTCGTATAGGCCTATACGGGTAGTATTGCATTGTTTTTTGTTTTTTTTTACAAATTTTTTGTACATTTAAAAAAGGGTATTTTAGGAATTCCAATAAAAATGACACGTTGTTGTCTTTAATACCTCCACCGCTTCATCTTCGCTTTATCCTGCAACACATTAGGTGTCACACCCCGAAATTATCAGAGCTGGCGTGACTGGACTGGTATCTTCATTGCACAGCGAAAGCAAAATATAGCTAAGACTTCTAGAAAATGAACGCCACTAAGTACTCATATCTCCAATGGTTCTCCTATTCCAATCGTGCCATAGTTTTTGAAAAGTAACATGAGAAAGAAACATGCGAAAAAGTCAACATAACGTTCAGCGAGTTCATAGTTTGTTTGTAAAAGATTTGAAATAAATTTTTTGAATAACCGGTTTGTGAAATAATATTGAGAAAACGAATTTAGAAATCATTTTCTTGCCAAGTTATATGGAAACTTTGTATTTGCAACGCATTATGTTCGTAAAACCATGTATTTGTAAACTCTTATATTTGTAAAGTTTGTATAATCGTCAATGCCCACCCTGACTTTGACTCTATGCCCGCAAAAATCTTATGCTTTGAATTTGTATAAAACATAGTCTTTAATTTGTATAAATCAAGTATTTCTGTAAGTATGTATGTATAAACATTTGACATATGATTTGTATGTATAAATGTCCCTGGTATGTAGCAATAAGGAAAAAGAGATCACCATTGGGTTGCAAGACCAATTATATGTGTGAAGTGATGCAGGAAGACTCAAACCTAACAAATTTGTGCGTCGGGCACACACCACCTGGTCCACTCAGCGGACTCAGGAGTGGGGCTCGCTACACCCAAATAGATCTATCACTCATGTCCCTCGGTCCTACAACGAGGATTAATGGCCTCAAGTTCCACCTACCCACTCACATGATCTAAGTAGTAAACCCTCCTTAAGCTAACCATACCATGGATAAAATGTCTGTAATAATTGTAACATGTATTTTACCCTAGCCTCTAAGGTTGAACCTCCCCAGCCTCTATGGCTGACTCCCCAGTCTCTCTATATTATCACCAGACGATCCCATCCCTAGTCATGAAAATCATTCCCATTTCGATAATACACATTAGTTTTATAAAAACCGGTATATTTAGTATGATCCATTTGTAAACCATTTGAGCTCCTCGAAATCCATTCGTAACATGATTTAGAAATATGAGTTTTTGTTCGTTCAAAAATTTGTATGTTCTTGCAAAACATGCTTTGTCTAAAATATGCAGTCTTTGTTAGTCGAAAACTTTGTGTGTTTGATAATCGAGAAGGGGGGGGGTATGCCACTAACCACTCACCGGAGAAGAAAGGGAGCCGGCAACCTCCGGTCACCAAAACCGAGATGAGGGAAGGGGTGATCTTGTTGTCTGTTTGATAATCGAGAAGGGGAATATGCAATGAATTTTGTGTACCATCGTCTTAACACACGATTGTGTTAAGACTGCTTTAATATGATAATTCAAAGCGGATTTAAAACAAATCAATAAATAAATTATTAAATCCGTGCATGAGATATGTAAACGAGTTTAGCGCAAGCTTCAAATAAGTGAAAATACCACCACAAGGTGTCGAAATCAACAAACGACTTAATGGAGTCGTAGGGCAAACAAGTCTACTACGTCTCAGAACAAATGAAACGCTCGTTAAAACGAATATGAATATGATGTTTCCAATACATCATATGGTGTCTTGAATCGAATACGTGTGATGAACAAGTTCAAACAATTGAACTTGGTTTCAGCGCAATCCGACAGTAAATATATACGTATCAAAAAGAAATTTCGGCATGGTTACGACGAAAACCATGTATGTAATCTTGAAAAGAGAATGAATTTCAAGAAAAAGTGTTGACTGGATAACAAAGAAGCCAACAATTTCAATAATGCAGGTCATTCGAATCACAATTCAATAATTAGGTTTAGCGAAACAATATTTGAGCTTCGATGAAACGCTTATTTGAAACGAAACCACATGCGTAACAAACGATGCATGCGTAACATATGAGTCTTCAAGAAACGAAGCAAATGAGTATTCGCTATAACGAAAGAAATGTTCGTGATACAATGACCATTAAGAGGAGTAGAGGTGTAAAAATCTACTCACTAGATGCAAAAGTCGAAATTTCAAATGAAAGAAATTTAAGGACTTTACCTGGGGTTTCATGTGACGACCAGTTGTTAGGTGACATTACCATGGAATGTCGAACATAGCGTATTCGTCGTTATGAGTTAGGGGGGATGCGGAGACATACGTCTTCTCCCTGGCGTGATTCGTGTCGTTGCAGGATCGCGTGACAAGTTGTCGTTTCCTGATCGATAGTTCTCTTGCTGACAGGGATCTAGCGTCGTCGTTGAATTGCGCCATTGTTTCTTCTCAAAGGCCTCGCCTCGATAGTCTTAGGTGCCGTACTTCAACCTCCGTTGACGTACATATTAAGTTTCGCGTATACCTGTGCACCCGCGTTTCGTTTCGCGTGGCATGCGATGTACTCCGACATCCGTTGACGTAAAATTTGAGTTCAATGTATTCTCGTGCACTAACGTTTCGTTATGCGTAGGCTGCCTGCTCGGGAAGTTAGAATAGCATAGACAATATGGATAATAGTGTGTGCCCGAGTTAATAATCGCGGTTCCTACGTGATGACCTTTAATGAACTTCAACATAAGTTTCCGAAGGTCTTAAATGCATGTTTCCTAAGGTATTAGTTTGCATGAAACGCTCGATTGTGATCAGCACAAGCTGCAAGTTATACCGACGCCACAAGGTGTCGTAGTGAATGAAACAATTCGATAATAGCGGTGATCAAACAAATTCACCGTGTTTGAAGTCAAGCGAAAGTTCAGTGAAGCAAATTTGGAAATTTGATTCAAACGACATCATAAGATTTTCAATTGAGGATGGAACATCAAAGAATTAGTGTTTTCGATCGAAGATGAAGAAACAATAAATATCGTAAAATATTCGATCGATGTTGAAAGGACCGTTAGTAGGTACACCGGAATATGCAATGAATTTTGTGTACCATCGTCTTAACACTCGATTGTGTTAAGACTGCTTTAATATGATAATTCAAAGCGGATTTAAAACAAATCAATAAATAAATTATTAAATCCGTGCATGAGATATGTAAACGAGTTTAGCGCAAGCTTCAAATAAGTGAAAATACCACCACAAGGTGTCGAAATCAACAAACGACTTAATGGAGTCGTAGGGCAAACAAGTCTACTACGTCTCAGAACAAATGAAACGCTCGTTAAAACGAATATGAATATGATGTTTCCAATACATCATATGGTGTCTTGAATCGAATACGTGTGATGAACAAGTTCAAACAATTGAACTTGGTTTCAGCGCAATCCGACAGTAAATATATACGTATCAAAAAGAAATTTCGGCATGGTTACGACGAAAACCATGTATGTAATCTTGAAAAGAGAATGAATTTCAAGAAAAAGTGTTGACTGGATAACAAAGAAGCCAACAATTTCAATAATGCAGGTCATTCGAATCACAATTCAATAATTAGGTTTAGCGAAACAATATTTGAGCTTCGATGAAACGCTTATTTGAAACGAAACCACATGCGTAACAAACGATGCATGCGTAACATATGAGTCTTCAAGAAACGAAGCAAATGAGTATTCGCTATAACGAAAGAAATGTTCGTGATACAATGACCATTAAGAGGAGTAGAGGTGTAAAAATCTACTCACTAGATGCAAAAGTCGAAATTTCAAATGAAAGAAATTTAAGGACTTTACCTGGGGTTTCATGTGACGACCAGTTGTTAGGTGACATTACCATGGAATGTCGAACATAGCGTATTCGTCGTTATGAGTTAGGGGGGATGCGGAGACATACGTCTTCTCCCTGGCGTGATTCGTGTCGTTGCAGGATCGCGTGACAAGTTGTCGTTTCCTGATCGATAGTTCTCTTGCTGACAGGGATCTAGCGTCGTCGTTGAATTGCGCCATTGTTTCTTCTCAAAGGCCTCGCCTCGATAGTCTTAGGTGCCGTACTTCAACCTCCGTTGACGTACATATTAAGTTTCGCGTATACCTGTGCACCCGCGTTTCGTTTCGCGTGGCATGCGATGTACTCCGACATCCGTTGACGTAAAATTTGAGTTCAATGTATTCTCGTGCACTAACGTTTCGTTATGCGTAGGCTGCCTGCTCGGGAAGTTAGAATAGCATAGACAATATGGATAATAGTGTGTGCCCGAGTTAATAATCGCGGTTCCTACGTGATGACCTTTAATGAACTTCAACATAAGTTTCCGAAGGTCTTAAATGCATGTTTCCTAAGGTATTAGTTTGCATGAAACGCTCGATTGTGATCAGCACAAGCTGCAAGTTATACCGACGCCACAAGGTGTCGTAGTGAATGAAACAATTCGATAATAGCGGTGATCAAACAAATTCACCGTGTTTGAAGTCAAGCGAAAGTTCAGTGAAGCAAATTTGGAAATTTGATTCAAACGACATCATAAGATTTTCAATTGAGGATGGAACATCAAAGAATTAGTGTTTTCGATCGAAGATGAAGAAACAATAAATATCGTAAAATATTCGATCGATGTTGAAAGGACCGTTAGTAGGTACACCGGAATATGCAATGAATTTTGTGTACCATCGTCTTAACACTCGATTGTGTTAAGACTGCTTTAATATGATAATTCAAAGCGGATTTAAAACAAATCAATAAATAAATTATTAAATCCGTGCATGAGATATGTAAACGAGTTTAGCGCAAGCTTCAAATAAGTGAAAATACCACCACAAGGTGTCGAAATCAACAAACAACTTAATGGAGTCGTAGGGCAAACAAGTCTACTACGTCTCAGAACAAATGAAACGCTCGTTAAAACGAATATGAATATGATGTTTCCAATACATCATATGGTGTCTTGAATCGAATACGTGTGATGAACAAGTTCAAACAATTGAACTTGGTTTCAGCGCAATCCGACAGTAAATATATACGTATCAAAAAGAAATTTCGGCATGGTTACGACGAAAACCATGTATGTAATCTTGAAAAGAGAATGAATTTCAAGAAAATGTGTTGACTGGATAACAAAGAAGCCAACAATTTCAATAATGCAGGTCATTCGAATCACAATTCAATAATTAGGTTTAGCGAAACAATATTTGAGCTTCGATGAAACGCTTATTTGAAACGAAACCACATGCGTAACAAACGATGCATGCGTAACATATGAGTCTTCAAGAAACGAAGCAAATGAGTATTCGCTATAACGAAAGAAATGTTCGTGATACAATGACCATTAAGAGGAGTAGAGGTGTAAAAATCTACTCACTAGATGCAAAAGTCGAAATTTCAAATGAAAGAAATTTAAGGACTTTACCTGGGGTTTCATGTGACGACCAGTTGTTAGGTGACATTACCATGGAATGTCGAACATAGCGTATTCGTCGTTATGAGTTAGGGGGGATGCGGAGACATACGTCTTCTCCCTGGCGTGATTCGTGTCGTTGCAGGATCGCGTGACAAGTTGTCGTTTCCTGATCGATAGTTCTCTTGCTGACAGGGATCTAGCGTCGTCGTTGAATTGCGCCATTGTTTCTTCTCAAAGGCCTCGCCTCGATAGTCTTAGGTGCCGTACTTCAACCTCCGTTGACGTACATATTAAGTTTCGCGTATACCTGTGCACCCGCGTTTCGTTTCGCGTGGCATGCGATGTACTCCGACATCCGTTGACGTAAAATTTGAGTTCAATGTATTCTCGTGCACTAACGTTTCGTTATGCGTAGGCTGCCTGCTCGGGAAGTTAGAATAGCATAGACAATATGGATAATAGTGTGTGCCCGAGTTAATAATCGCGGTTCCTACGTGATGACCTTTAATGAACTTCAACATAAGTTTCCGAAGGTCTTAAATGCATGTTTCCTAAGGTATTAGTTTGCATGAAACGCTCGATTGTGATCAGCACAAGCTGCAAGTTATACCGACGCCACAAGGTGTCGTAGTGAATGAAACAATTCGATAATAGCGGTGATCAAACAAATTCACCGTGTTTGAAGTCAAGCGAAAGTTCAGTGAAGCAAATTTGGAAATTTGATTCAAACGACATCATAAGATTTTCAATTGAGGATGGAACATCAAAGAATTAGTGTTTTCGATCGAAGATGAAGAAACAATAAATATCGTAAAATATTCGATCGATGTTGAAAGGACCGTTAGTAGGTACACCGGAATATGCAATGAATTTTGTGTACCATCGTCTTAACACTCGATTGTGTTAAGACTGCTTTAATATGATAATTCAAAGCGGATTTAAAACAAATCAATAAATAAATTATTAAATCCGTGCATGAGATATGTAAACGAGTTTAGCGCAAGCTTCAAATAAGTGAAAATACCACCACAAGGTGTCGAAATCAACAAACAACTTAATGGAGTCGTAGGGCAAACAAGTCTACTACGTCTCAGAACAAATGAAACGCTCGTTAAAACGAATATGAATATGATGTTTCCAATACATCATATGGTGTCTTGAATCGAATACGTGTGATGAACAAGTTCAAACAATTGAACTTGGTTTCAGCGCAATCCGACAGTAAATATATACGTATCAAAAAGAAATTTCGGCATGGTTACGACGAAAACCATGTATGTAATCTTGAAAAGAGAATGAATTTCAAGAAAATGTGTTGACTGGATAACAAAGAAGCCAACAATTTCAATAATGCAGGTCATTCGAATCACAATTCAATAATTAGGTTTAGCGAAACAATATTTGAGCTTCGATGAAACGCTTATTTGAAACGAAACCACATGCGTAACAAACGATGCATGCGTAACATATGAGTCTTCAAGAAACGAAGCAAATGAGTATTCGCTATAACGAAAGAAATGTTCGTGATACAATGACCATTAAGAGGAGTAGAGGTGTAAAAATCTACTCACTAGATGCAAAAGTCGAAATTTCAAATGAAAGAAATTTAAGGACTTTACCTGGGGTTTCATGTGACGACCAGTTGTTAGGTGACATTACCATGGAATGTCGAACATAGCGTATTCGTCGTTATGAGTTAGGGGGGATGCGGAGACATACGTCTTCTCCCTGGCGTGATTCGTGTCGTTGCAGGATCGCGTGACAAGTTGTCGTTTCCTGATCGATAGTTCTCTTGCTGACAGGGATCTAGCGTCGTCGTTGAATTGCGCCATTGTTTCTTCTCAAAGGCCTCGCCTCGATAGTCTTAGGTGCCGTACTTCAACCTCCGTTGACGTACATATTAAGTTTCGCGTATACCTGTGCACCCGCGTTTCGTTTCGCGTGGCATGCGATGTACTCCGACATCCGTTGACGTAAAATTTGAGTTCAATGTATTCTCGTGCACTAACGTTTCGTTATGCGTAGGCTGCCTGCTCGGGAAGTTAGAATAGCATAGACAATATGGATAATAGTGTGTGCCCGAGTTAATAATCGCGGTTCCTACGTGATGACCTTTAATGAACTTCAACATAAGTTTCCGAAGGTCTTAAATGCATGTTTCCTAAGGTATTAGTTTGCATGAAACGCTCGATTGTGATCAGCACAAGCTGCAAGTTATACCGACGCCACAAGGTGTCGTAGTGAATGAAACAATTCGATAATAGCGGTGATCAAACAAATTCACCGTGTTTGAAGTCAAGCGAAAGTTCAGTGAAGCAAATTTGGAAATTTGATTCAAACGACATCATAAGATTTTCAATTGAGGATGGAACATCAAAGAATTAGTGTTTTCGATCGAAGATGAAGAAACAATAAATATCGTAAAATATTCGATCGATGTTGAAAGGACCGTTAGTAGGTACACCGGAATATGCAATGAATTTTGTGTACCATCGTCTTAACACTCGATTGTGTTAAGACTGCTTTAATATGATAATTCAAAGCGGATTTAAAACAAATCAATAAATAAATTATTAAATCCGTGCATGAGATATGTAAACGAGTTTAGCGCAAGCTTCAAATAAGTGAAAATACCACCACAAGGTGTCGAAATCAACAAACGACTTAATGGAGTCGTAGGGCAAACAAGTCTACTACGTCTCAGAACAAATGAAACGCTCGTTAAAACGAATATGAATATGATGTTTCCAATACATCATATGGTGTCTTGAATCGAATACGTGTGATGAACAAGTTCAAACAATTGAACTTGGTTTCAGCGCAATCCGACAGTAAATATATACGTATCAAAAAGAAATTTCGGCATGGTTACGACGAAAACCATGTATGTAATCTTGAAAAGATAATGAATTTCAAGAAAAAGTGTTGACTGGATAACAAAGAAGCCAACAATTTCAATAATGCAGGTCATTCGAATCACAATTCAATAATTAGGTTTAGCGAAACAATATTTGAGCTTCGATGAAACGCTTATTTGAAACGAAACCACATGCGTAACAAACGATGCATGCGTAACATATGAGTCTTCAAGAAACGAAGCAAATGAGTATTCGCTATAACGAAAGAAATGTTCGTGATACAATGACCATTAAGAGGAGTAGAGGTGTAAAAATCTACTCACTAGATGCAAAAGTCGAAATTTCAAATGAAAGAAATTTAAGGACTTTACCTGGGGTTTCATGTGACGACCAGTTGTTAGGTGACATTACCATGGAATGTCGAACATAGCGTATTCGTCGTTATGAGTTAGGGGGGATGCGGAGACATACGTCTTCTCCCTGGCGTGATTCGTGTCGTTGCAGGATCGCGTGACAAGTTGTCGTTTCCTGATCGATAGTTCTCTTGCTGACAGGGATCTAGCGTCGTCGTTGAATTGCGCCATCGTTTCTTCTCAAAGGCCTCGCCTCGATAGTCTTAGGTGCCGTACTTCAACCTCCGTTGACGTACATATTAAGTTTCGCGTATACCTGTGCACCCGCGTTTCGTTTCGCGTGGCATGCGATGTACTCCGACATCCGTTGACGTAAAATTTGAGTTCAATGTATTCTCGTGCACTAACATTTCGTTATGCGTAGGCTGCCTGCTCGGGAAGTTAGAATAGCATAGACAATATGGATAATAGTGTGTGCCCGAGTTAATAATCGCGGTTCCTACGTGATGACCTTTAATGAACTTCAACATAAGTTTCCGAAGGTCTTAAATGCATGTTT
Source organism: Helianthus tuberosus (assembly GCA_030545235.1). Taxonomy (NCBI): domain Eukaryota; kingdom Viridiplantae; phylum Streptophyta; class Magnoliopsida; order Asterales; family Asteraceae; genus Helianthus; species Helianthus tuberosus. Next base: position 184,058,223 of record CM060419.1, read on the forward strand.
CCTAAGGTATTAGTTTGCATGAAACGCTCGATTGTGATCAGCACAAGCTGCAAGTTATACCGACGCCACAAGGTGTCGTAGTGAATGAAACAATTCGATAATAGCGGTGATCAAACAAATTCACCGTGTTTGAAGTCAAGCGAAAGTTCAGTGAAGCAAATTTGGAAATTTGATTCAAACGACATCATAAGATTTTCAATTGAGGATGGAACATCAAAGAATTAGTGTTTTCGATCGAAGATGAAGAAACAATAAATATCGTAAAATATTCGATCGATGTTGAAAGGACCGTTAGTAGGTACACCGGAATATGCAATGAATTTTGTGTACCATCGTCTTAACACTCGATTGTGTTAAGACTGCTTTAATATGATAATTCAAAGCGGATTTAAAACAAATCAATAAATAAATTATTAAATCCGTGCATGAGATATGTAAACGAGTTTAGCGCAAGCTTCAAATAAGTGAAAATACCACCACAAGGTGTCGAAATCAACAAACAACTTAATGGAGTCGTAGGGCAAACAAGTCTACTACGTCTCAGAACAAATGAAACGCTCGTTAAAACGAATCTGAATATGATGTTTCCAATACATCATATGGTGTCTTGAATCGAATACGTGTGATGAACAAGTTCAAACAATTGAACTTGGTTTCAGCGCAATCCGACAGTAAATATATACGTATCAAAAAGAAATTTCGGCATGGTTACGACGAAAACCATGTATGTAATCTTGAAAAGAGAATGAATTTCAAGAAAATGTGTTGACTGGATAACAAAGAAGCCAACAATTTCAATAATGCAGGTCATTCGAATCACAATTCAATAATTAGGTTTAGCGAAACAATATTTGAGCTTCGATGAAACGCTTATTTGAAACGAAACCACATGCGTAACAAACGATGCATGCGTAACATATGAGTCTTCAAGAAACGAAGCAAATGAGTATTCGCTATAACGAAAGAAATGTTCGTGATACAATGACCATTAAGAGGAGTAGAGGTGTAAAAATCTACTCACTAGATGCAAAAGTCGAAATTTCAAATGAAAGAAATTTAAGGACTTTACCTGGGGTTTCATGTGACGACCAGTTGTTAGGTGACATTACCATGGAATGTCGAACATAGCGTATTCGTCGTTATGAGTTAGGGGGGATGCGGAGACATACGTCTTCTCCCTGGCGTGATTCGTGTCGTTGCAGGATCGCGTGACAAGTTGTCGTTTCCTGATCGATAGTTCTCTTGCTGACAGGGATCTAGCGTCGTCGTTGAATTGCGCCATCGTTTCTTCTCAAAGGCCTCGCCTCGATAGTCTTAGGTGCCGTACTTCAACCTCCGTTGACGTACATATTAAGTTTCGCGTATACCTGTGCACCCGCGTTTCGTTTCGCGTGGAATGCGATGTACTCCGACATCCGTTGACGTAAAATTTAAGTTCCATGTATTCTCGTGCACTAACGTTTCGTTATGCGTAGGCTGCCTGCTCGGGAAGTTAGAATAGCATAGACAATATGGATAATAGTGTGTGCCCGAGTTAATAATCGCGGTTCCTACGTGATGACCTTTAATGAACTTCAACATAAGTTTCCGAAGGTCTTAAATGCATGTTTTATGCACCGTGTATGAAACACCACAATAGCGTATGTTTGAAAACAAGATTTTGACTTTTGTTTTTCGGCAACGGTTGGAGACCATATTCGAGTACTAGGCGTTCTGTATGTATTCAACGTCTTAATAGTCTAAGTCTCAGAGAAAAGTGAGGTTAGAGCCTAGGTATTCTTACAGAAGACCTTATTCGCTGTAACCTATAGCTCTGATACCAATCTGTCACACCCCGAAATTATCAAAGCTGGCGTGACTGGACTGGTATCTTCATTGCACAGCGGAAGCAAAATATAGCTAAGACTTCTAGAAAATGAACGCCACCACTAAGTACTCATATCTCCAATGGTTCTCCTATTCCAACCGTGCCATAGTTTCTGAAAAGTAACCTAAGAAAGAAACATGCGAAAAAGTCAACGTAACGTTGAGCGAGTTCATAGTTTGTTTGTAAAAGATTTGAAATAAATCTTTTGAATAACCGGTTTGTGAAATAATATTGAGAAAACGAATTTAGAAATCATTTTCTTGCCAAGTTATATGGAAACTTTGTATTTGCAACGCATTATGTTCATAAAACCATGTATTTGTAAAGTTTGTATAACCGTCAATGCCCACCCTGACTTTGACTCTATGCCCGCAAAAATCTTATGCTTTGAATTTGTATAAAACATGGTCTTTAATTTGTATAAATCAAGTATTTCTGTAAGTATGTATGTATAAACCTTTGACATGTGATTTGTATGTATAAATGTCTCTGGTATGTAGCAATAAGGAAAAAGAGATCACCATTGGGTTGCAAAGCCAATGATATGTGTGAAGTGATGCAGGAAGACTCAAACCTAGCAAATTTGTGCGTTGGGCACATAGTCACCACCTGGTCCACTCAGCGGACTCAGGAGTGGGGCTCGCTACACCCAAATAGATCTATCACTCATGTCCCTCGGTCCTACAACGAGGATTAATGGCCTCAAGTTCCACATACCCACTCACATGATCTAAGTAGTAAACCCTCCTTAAGCTAACCATACCATGGATAAAATGTCTGTAATAATTGTAACATGTATTTTACCCTAGCCTCTAAGGCTGAACCTCCCCACCCTCTAAGGCTGAACCTCCCCAGCCTCTAAGGCTGACTCCCCAGTCTCTCTATATTATCACCAGACGATCCCATCCCTAGTCATGAAAATCATTCCCATTTCGATAAGACGCATTAGTTTTATAAAAACCGGTATATTTAGTATGATCCATTTGTAAACCATTTGAGCTCCTCGAAATCCATTCATAACATGATTTAGAAATATGAGTTTTTGTTCGTTCAAAAACTTTGTATGTTCTTGCAAAACGTGCTTTGTCTAAAATATGCAGTCTTTGTTAGTCGAAAACTTTGTGTGTTTCTGCAAAACGTGCATGTCTTTCCACCCCGAAAACATTTATAAAAATGTAAAACCGTAAAAAGGTGGGGTTATGAACTCACCTGAATTGCCTTGTGCAAAGCTAGCTATATACGACTTTGTGATGTCGTTTCCAAGACGAGACTCGCTAGCGTGCAATCTACAATATTCAGAAATACGGAATATCTTATAAGTTTCTAAATAAAAGCGGTAACTAGTCTACGTGTCACCGAGCTCTACCGAATCGTTAGTCGAACGATTCAACGGTAAGTAGTTAACTTATCAGAAATGATTAGGTCATATTTGATAAGTGTCGTTTATTGTCGATAATAACCACTAAGTCTTGAAAAGACTTGATTCTCGAGAGATTTAAAAATAAATAAATATTTATATAAAAATATATAAATATATCGGTAGAATCTCATTAGTCGTCTTGAAAAGTCGTTGTGTATGTAATACACATTTTTACGAAAATAACATGTAACAACTCGTAAGCGATATATATGATATATAGTGTGCCGTTTAGGTGTTTGAAATAAATATAAAAGATATATTTATTTTTATAAAAGTATCATCGAGTTGTTTGTGTTTAAAAATAAATATATGATGATATTTATTTTTATAAATGAATACGAGTCGCTTAATGTTTGAAGTAGACCTAAAACTATGTTTATTTTTATAAAAGAATTCGTTATTTCTGATACTTGAAATAAATATATAAACCAGATTTATTTTGTGAAACGAAGCCATTTTGTTTGGTATTCGAAATAAATATATAAATTATATTTATTTTTACAAAGGAATTGTCGAGGTTTCAGAATTTAGAATAAATATAATAATTATATGTATTTATTGTGAATAGTTTCCGAATCGTTGTTTCCGAAAGTCGTAAGGTGTTGTCGATCGCAACAAATATAAACTATTCATTTTCACAAGGAAAAGAAGTCGGGTTATTTGATGTTAAAACAAATACATATATATTTTATTTGTTTTATAAGAAAAATTCGCATTGTTGTATATTCGAAATAAATATAGAATCTATATTTATTTTATAAAAATAATCCGTGTTATCGTAGTTTCTTGTACGCTATAAAGTGTCGTCGAAAGTAAAATCACATTTGTGTACGTATTCATTTGACAGTTTCGTTTCATAATAAGACTCGTTTTATTTTACGGGTTTTCTCGAAAAACGGGCAGAGTTTCCCCTGTTTTTGGACGCCCCGACAACACAAGTTGTCATTATATTTTCAATTTCAACAATATATATATAAACTTTTATCTAATATATCAAACGTAATCTATAATTTAACCGGTTCAAGCTCGTTTAACGTGACAATAATTATAAAACTAACGAAATAAAACGCGCCGTTAATTTTTACCATCTTTGTGTCGGAACGTCGAGCCGTTGACTGGGCTGACCGAGTCGACCTGGACCCGAAATCTGACTCGAACATCGACTGACCCAAACCAAACCGAGTGGACTCGTCTGACCCGAGTTGACTCGCCGACTGAGTCAACCGAACCGCCTGACCGAGCCGAACCCGATCTGAGCCGAGACCCATACTCGAACCCGCTGCACCAAATCTAAACCAAACACAACCTGAAGCTCACTTGAAAACCCGAACCAAAACCCAAGCCGAGCCAAAAACAACCACAGCTATTGTTCAACACCACCATCATTATCAGTCATCATCTTCGGCATCGTTAACCATCGGAAGCTGTCGGATAAAGTCTTGGACCGCCGGACAAACGGTGAAATACGTCGGATAAAAACAAGGTCCGCCAGAAAAACCGTGATACCCGTCGGATAATCACGCCGACCACTGGACAAATGAACCGACCGACGGTCCGAGTCTTCGACCGCCGGTTCTCTCTCTCTCTCGCCTCTCACTCTCTCTCTGTGTCGCACCGCCGCACCACCACCGGTTAGTGGTGGTGGTGGTCCGTTGTGTAAATCGAAAAAAAAGGGAAAAAGGGTTGTGATGTTGTTTGCCGTATGGTTACCCGTCACCGGAGAAGAAAGGGAGCCGGCAACCGGCTCCGGTCACCAAAACCGAGATGAGGGAAGGGGTGATCTTGTTGTCTGTTTGATAATCGAGAAGGGGGGGGGGGGTATGCCACTAACCACTGCCGGGAAAACACCTCCACCACCGCCAAGGCGGTGGCGCCGCCATGAACTACCACCGGCTCCGCCGGTCTTACCGGCCGGAGTCCGGTTATATCTTTCCGGAGAGAGAGAGACCAAGTGTGATGTGTGTGTTTGATTGTTGAAAGTCTGTATAAAATGAGGAAGATCAAGGGTAATAGGCCCTTTTATAAGCTAGGATTTTTGTTAATGGGCTTTGGGCTTGGGCCCAAGGCCCACAAGCCCAAATCTCGCGCTTCAAGTGGCCTGTAATTCTTTACGAGGCCCGTTTTCGCAACCCGAACATCATGCGCGTCGTAAAATATAAATTTTGATTTTAAAAATATAAGATAGTGTCGGTATTAGTTATTAATCGCGTATATTTGTCGGTCTCGTTAAAATCGCGTAATCTGCATAGTTTCGTCGTTTTTAATCCGTTTGCCAATCCGTTTTCAATGACGGATAATAAAAATTAACAACGAAGCTAAATACATCCAAATATATAATATCGAGACGAAATTCGAGTCCGGTGCTTTCGTTTTGTTGTTGTTTGTCGATGCGTTACTGTTTCCGCGTTCTTCGTTCACGTCTGCGTTTTTGTGTCGTTCGGAAGCCCAATAAATTCACAAAAAAATTAATTTCATAAATATAGAATATTCGTAGAAAATCCGCATTTGTTGGCGTTGTCAGTATTTCGTACGGTGTCAGTTCATTGTCGCATAATATTCAACAGATTCTTCCGTAAACCACCGTTCTCGCCCTGTAAAGTCGTATAGACGTTCCTAGGCACTCCAAAGGCCTAATTAAGTTAATTTGTGCTGTAAAAACTATTTATTATTGCGTTAATCACCTGTTAATCACGTAATTAAGAGCCGTAAATCACCGGTTGTCACATTAGGGTTCAGTCTCTCATGAAATCCATCTGAAACAATACCTCAATATCTCCAACTAGTGACTGAACTACCAGATGTTTCTGAGACGATTTGGTACTCTCTCACGACAACCACTAACCCGCGACTCTAGCGATGGTGGCGACTGATGGTGGTCTAACCGAAGATGACCTAGGGCACCGCCGCCGGTTTGGTCAATCGGACGCGACGCGTTGGCGGTGATACAATCTTTAACGACGGCGATGGTGAGGAGAAGTTTGAGGCAAACAGGTAATTTACGACAAAGATTTTTAGAATGATTTATGTTTTGGTAACATGCAGTGACATCTAAATGCTATTTGAGCAGGTGATTTTGATATATATTTAGATCATAATTAAACTGTTGTTGGTGGTTCAGATTAATTTCCAATTTTCAAGTGTTATTGAGTTTTCCCTTTCGGTTTACCTATCCATTTGAATCTGTGTTGTTGTAAACGCAGTGTTTAGATATTATTAATTTAAAATTATGTTAATTGTTGATATTATTAAGACAATGGAGAAGTCCTACTTTTTTTAGGAAAATAGGGCATGTAGAAAGCATTCTAACACAAGTTCACCTATGAATAAGGGGGCATTAATGCTGATTCCAGGATCCGATGAGTTCGACGGAGCTTCGGTCCCGAAACGACGTGTTCGGTTCGTTTATTACGACTAGAAACGAAAAGAAACAAGTAGAAGATAGATAGAACACCAAGCAGTCAATTTCAATCTGGTCTCTATTGATTATTCAACGTTTACAGCACCGCGAGACCAGTTGGACAGCATTTCCCCTCTGGGAACCAAAAGCTTGTCCAAATGGAACCCAAAGGTCCCTATTTATAGACATTTCCTACCATGTGTCCATCCGTTCGGATTGCCATCCGACCGGATGGTCATCCGGCCGGATGGACTTTGACATTTACAAAACCTGTCCAACTATCTCTATTCTATACAATATTCTACACACGCTCTATCTAGCTATTCGAACAGTGGCAGACGTACGAAAAGTGCACTAAGAGATTCCCCCTCGGATGTCACTGTCGAATCGTCTTTAACACTTTGAGAACCTTGAGCCGTGTTTAAATATTCTGTAATCTTCAACTTTTCTGCAACTTCAATCAGGTATCTTGATCTTACAATACAAGTTCCCCCTCGATTGATGATTCGGGTTTGCTTTTGTCACTGTATAAAGCACGAATTCCCCCTGGAATGAATCTTCAGGTCTTCTGCACAGTTTACGACTCTCCTCTGATTTGCTAACTGCAACCTTCACGAACAATCTCCAACTTGAAACTAATCAATGCAGCATCCTCTGTTTCAACTTTAACCGCATCCGAGCTCAGTTTTTGATATCCCATGTAAGCACCACGATCTTCGCATTCCGCCTGCTCGATCTAAGAATGTACAAAAACTCAACCGGCATATGATAGAAGCTTCAAATACCCCACTGGTTAACTTCAAATCCATGATTCCCCCTGAAGATCTGATATCCCGTTTACCGTGATCCACGTTAAAGCACCGTAAGAATGACAGATCCGTGTAAATGGCATTTTCCACAATCAGCAAATCTTCATCGGAAAACAAATCATCTGGTAATGTAATCCGATCTCCGAAGCATTCGTCCACAATCAGATTCATCTCCTCGGATAATCTAGATCTCAGAAGCTATCATCCACGATCACTCTCAGATCTCCGATGCTCGATCAGATATCAACACCTTGGATCATCTTGATCTCGGAAGCTTACACTCACGATCAGATTCACATTCCCCCTAACAATCTGAAGTCGAAACTACCCGAATACTGTTGCAGTGTCACGAATTTCAAAAATGCTGGAATTTTTGAAAAAAATTGATTCCCCCTCATTTTTTCAAATTATGACGTCTCTATCACTGAATTCCCCCTCAAGCTGAATTCAATTTTCTGTTCTCTTCTCCGAAAAACTTGACCAACCCAGAATATCACAATATTCGCCACAATTGTCAGTTTTTCGTCGTTGCGGATTTTACGTTTTGGCCCATAAATAGTCATATACCCTGAAAGATAAACTTTTCGCACCAGTATCATGACTACCCCACTAATTTCCACAATCTGTGATCGCATCATCAAATATGTTCACTAAGGCTCCCGACGGTGTCCCCGAACAACCCAGTTTGGTCGTTAAAAATCCGAAAAAATTGACAATCACCAAATTTTTTATGGAGACTCTCCCCGTCGTTGCATTCAAAAAATGCCTTTTTTTAGGCATATCATCTGGTCGAGTGTCAAGAGTCGGATGGTCATCCGGTCGGATTGCTGTCCAATCGGATTGCCACTCGATTGAAGAACAAGAGTGGGCAAACTTGTGTTTGTGGGTCAGATGGTCATCCGGTCGGATTGCCATCCGACTGGTGAACAGTCAACATAGTCAACTCTTTTAGTGAAATGTAATGAGTGAATTTGAGTCGGATGGTCATCCGGTCGGATTGCCATCCATTCGGACTGCCATCCATTCGGACTGCCATCCGGTCGGACTGCCATTCGTTTGGAAATCTTCTAACAGCTCAAGAACACTCCAAATCACGTTTTTTCGATCCAGAATCTTTATTACTGTGAATTTGATGATGAAACTTCATAGGATTGTTCGCGAGTCAATTCCACACAGATTGATGTATTCAATTCCAAAATCCATCCGTGAATCGACCTTTATTTTGATGATTTTCTCTGTTTAACGTCAAAACTCCCGTTTAACCCAAAATTGATGAGCTTTGGGTGATTTAACCGACTGTTAGATCGATTAAATCGGTACCGTAGCTCTGATACCACTGCTGATTCCAGGATCCGATGAGTTCGACGGAGCTTCGGTCCCGAAACGACGTGTTCGGTGCGTTTATTACGACTAGAAACGAAAAGAAACGAGTAGAAGATAGATAGAACACCAAGCAGTCAATTTCAATCTGGTCTCTATTGATTATTCAACGTTTACAGCATCGCGAGACCAGTTGGACTGCATTTCCCCTCTGGGAACCAAAAGCTTGTCCAAATGGAACCCCAAGGTCCCTATTTATAGACATTTCCTACCATGTGTCCATCCGTTCGGATTGCCATCCGTCCGGATTGTCATCCGGCCGGATGGACTTTAACATTTACAAAACCTGTCCAACTATCTCTATTCTATACAATATTCAACACACGCTCTATCTAGCTATTCGAACAGTGGCAGACGTATGAAAAGTGCACTAACAATTAAGAGTTCAGAACTTTGCAGTGATATTCCACATCGGCCATGGAGACACCAACAATCGAATGACGGAAGGATTTCGTAATGGTCAGGTTTTTTATGGAGAGGAACACAAGATTTCGGCTATTATTAGTGGCGACGGAAGGATTGGGGCGCTGCCATATCCCCTGCGTGTCTTTCTTCCGATTTTCCACAGATTAGAGAGAGATCTGACCATCGATAGCGGTATAAGCAACAACGAGATTTCCGTTGAGCCTGAGGTAATTTTGTTCTCTTACAACCCCTAAAATTATCGCTATACGTTTATGTTGTTTCAAAACTATATAATCATCGTAATATTTTCTCTGTAAAAAGCAAACGAGCGGAAAATTTCAAGAAAGAAAGTTGAAGTGTTGCCATGGATGAGAATTCTGGTTGTTGTTACCGTTGGTGGTTTTATTGTTAGAACATTTAATTTCACATAATTTTAATGATGTTTCAACTCAGAAATATGTGCATCCTTTTGAGCACAATGTGAGAACCATGTGATGTTGGTGTGTGTTGCTGGTTATAGTATAATGATGTTTATGCCTTTCATTATGACATCAAGTGAAATTGGGTATTTGCTGAATTTTGCGTTAGATTCTTTGAAACTAAAACTGATTATTTAAATTTAATTATATATACTACATTTACTGATTTCACGGGGAGATGCAACTATGATGAGGTCAATATTCCAAAAAATATGAGGACCTGAGGGCACGCGTTGGCAACTACGGATTTTAAAAGGTTCACTGACATAGTACATTGTCGGTCCATTTCCTTTTATGGTGAGTTTTTTTATTTAACCCGTTTAGTTTGCGAGTTCCATATGTTATCCAAATCAACCCATTAACATGAACAATGATGCTAACCTGTTATATTATGATGGCACACCAGATTCTGAAGAAAATACTCATAATATGGGGTGAGCAAAAGAATTTGATAGCAATCTAACAATGGTTAGTACCTTTATATAATAGAGAAGACATCGACAAGAGAGAGAGAGTAACCTGCGATCATACCATAGGATGACCCTGTGCAGTCGTTGTTCGGTTTACATGTTGGAAAGCCAGGTTCGGTTTACGGATTCTTGACACTGATTTAATTTTCTGAGGGTTGCTTACAAAATGTTGAGGCTATGATCCGTAGGTGAGCCGTATACACAAGCTTTTCTATTGAGGCCATGATGCGTCGCTGAGCCTCAACTGCCATTTATCGCAAACATGTGTTACCATGGCTTGACTTAGCTTTTTTAGTAGTTTAGTTGTTGCCTTCGTTATATTTCGCATCTGGTTTACATAAGTTGTGACAATGATGTTGACCGATTTGGATTGGCGCCTGAGATGGGTTGACAAAAGCAACCGCGTCTCCTTAGTTCTGAGCCTGGGCTTATACATATCGTATGTGTGACTCGGTACGGTCAATTATAATTATATTATATTATAATTATATTATAATAATACCTGGTTTTAAAAAGCGCGCTTGAGGCGCACTTAAGCACAAGGCGCACACCCTCGGGCTTTTTCGCTTAGCGCCTAGAGTAATTACAAGAGGCGTCAAAAAGGCGTTCTTTTTTGGGATTTTTCTCGGCTTTTTTTTTTGGCCTGAGGCGAGCACCTCTCGTACCTGGGGTGTTTTTATGCGTCTAACAGTTGTACCTTGGGTTTTTTGGCTTCTACGTGCCGCTAAAATCATACAAAAACCTTACTTATAGCTTTATTTTAGGTAGGGAAACTTAAAAAACTATGGGATATATATAAAATATATATAATTAGCTTGCCAACTGCATTCTTTCATGGATCTTGTAATGTCATATTCTCCACCGATATTCGTCGATGTTGGCTGAATGTCGTCGCCGGCTGACTACAGGCTACTAAGAAGAGGTGATTTCTGTTAACCGGCTGTGATGACTGAGGTCGGGATCGTTGCTTGGTGTGGCATAATCGAAGGACAGCAAGTGCAAGGTTCTCCACTTGCAACCTCGATTGCAGCCATGGCGGTCCAATACACAGATCTGAGCAGAATCGTTTGGCAAAACCTCTGTAAAAACCCTTGCTACAACTCATGTCAGCAAGAAAAAAAACCCGAATGGCGATACAGAAGTCACACAAAGGCGAGGCAGGCCCACATGATGTAAATAGTTGCTTCGTATGTTTTTAGTGGCTCAGAAGTTAAAAATATGTAAACCATTGGAGTGAGTTTTTTTTAATCATTTGGTATGGAAGGCATGTAACCTTTAAAGAAAGAAAGGTAAGGGAAGAGAGAAATGGATGTGGAAGAGGTTGGTTTAGGGGTTTAAGAAGTCATATGGATTCAAGATATGATAATTGAAGCTGTGTAATCTAATCACTTTTAACTATTTTGTATGAATGTGATAGTTCCAAATCCAATGTTGCTTATGGTGTGTTTGCTCATGGTTGTTCATGTCTATAATTTAGTACTAGAATATATATTTCTTAAGATTTGTTGTATTCTTATAACAATCCTTATCTGACACTCTAAATTTAATTATCCAATCCCCAAAGGAGGATAATTAGTTTCTTTTAGCTGGTTATGAAAAGTTTTCTCTTGCAGGCCAGGCCAGTAAGCTTCGGAAAAGAAAACTAAGGTGGATTCAAAAAAGAAAAGAATTGGTAAGTAATTTCAACATGAGTTTAATTTTTTTAATTATATATATATTTAGTTCTTTTCCTGTAGTTGAAATTACGTGGATATACTGTTATGAAAGAAAAGACATGTAAAAGTTGAACCTTTTCCAGTCTCACATGAAAAACTACTCATAGGAATTGCTACAAAGGGAGGTAAACTTTATATTAGGTCTTTAAAATGAGAAAGAGGTTGAGGTTGGTGGTTAACATAGTGACGGATGATGCCAGTGGTTAGTGGTTACGGTGTGGTGGCCCAAATCTTACTTATTTGCGCTTTGTTTAACAATTCAGGTGGTGTTTACCGATGCCGACTTATTAGATTTCCCAATTTTTCTGGATCCATTGAGCATCATTGTTTTTCCTGTCACAACTCTCTTGCTTTTGACTTCAAGTAGATCTTGGATAACATTAAGAGTAGAAAAATTGTTTGTCTAACCTTATTTTTTGTCAAATTTGTTTACTGTTTCATTCCAGTTCTTGAATGCAAGGCTTCTTAGAGTTAATGAGCCATTTGAAGTACTGAAGAGATTCAATATGTATGTACTTTTTTTGTGAAGTGTAGCAGCTTTAGGAATCACTGGGAGTTTTTTTTTTTTTTATGAATAGAGTATCTCCAACAAGATAAAAAACCATGTGCCATTTCTTCTATTGGTTTTCCGAATTATGGAGTTCAATGTCCATTCATATACAAAAATTAAACATGAAACCAAACATGTAATACACGAGATTTGAAAAAAAAAAAAACTTTTTAATACTTTATAATCACATATGCTAACCGCGCAACGCGCGACTAGGGAATCACCCTAGTACCTTTAAAATTACAAATTAACCTATACGATACATATACGAGACCTTTACTACACCTATATATGCTCATACGAGACCTATACCTCACCTATACTATACTATACTACATTATAGGGGTGTGCAAAAAACCGAATTAACCGAACCATAACCGAATTAACCAGCAAAACCGAACCAAATAAAAAAACCGGTGGGTCGGTTAATGTTTTTTTTTTTTGAAAATCGAAAGTAGCGGGTTGGTTATGGTTATCATTTTTTCCATACCCCCATAACCGAACCGAACCAACATGTAATAAATCTTTGTAGGATTTAGGACTTTTCACCATATTTTTAATATTTGATGTTTTTGAATGAAGATTTTTAGTTCTTATGTGTTTTTCATATCATTTTGTGGTTTTGGTTGAATGTTTATTTGAATTTATGGAATGTATCATATCACTTTATTTGAATATTCGATAATAATTGGTATTAATATTATAGATTATATGTATTTTTAATACTATGTAATATACTAATATATACAAATATGCAATAACAATTTATTCTATGTTAAAAAAATTAAGCTATTTTTAGCTAAGCTAAATACACGGTTAACCACCTATAACCGACCCGCTGTAACCATCGAACCCGAATAACCATAACCACCATAACCGATCGGTTATGGTTATGGTTATGGTTATCCAATAACCGACATCGCGGTTATGGTTGTGGTTTTTTGGTCAAAACTGACTGAGACCGACCCATGCACACCCCTACTACATTCTACATGGTATTCTTAAAAAAAAATTAAGGAAGTTTTTATTAAAAAAAATAAATATTTTTTAGAAAACTTTGTTAAAACCATAGACAAGGTTGTATGTGGATGATGTTGTTTCATGTTTTGATAAAGGTCTTTGGGAGGCAATAGAAGACATTGTCGTATGTGGGGGGTCCTTTTTTTGGTGATCTACAGTGGCGAACCGTGACCTTGCCAATGAGGCTTGGGAGTTGCTGCCTATGCCTTTGTGGCTTCCAGGTCTCAATCTTGGGAGTTGCAGGACTACATCTTACGTAACAGTGGGGTTGCTAACACTGATCCGGATTATGCCAGCGCCTTGGAACGCTTGCATGAATCTCTACCTGACTTTGATCTCGGCGGTTTCTCTAACAAGGACACCGCCCCCAAAAAGCCACAGAAAACTTTGGCGAATGCCCTTTGTTGTCGAATCGCACAAAGTTTGGGAGAAGATTTCCATTTGTCACCCCGCCAGAAAGCTGTCATTGAATGCCTACAGAGGCCTCACGCTCAGGATTTCTTAACTGTTATTCCTATTGAAGGTTTGGGTCAACGTATGTCAGCGGTGGAGTACCGGTCAATCCTTAAGTACCGTTTGATGATCCCCATGTTCCCGAGTGATGAAACTTGCCCAGTCTGCCGTAAAGCATGCTTGGATAAATACGGGGAGCATGCATTACACTGTAGAGAGTTGCCGGGGTTTAAGTATCGCCATGACTTTGTGCGAGACGCGTTAATGGATATTCTCAGACGAGCAGGGATCTCGGCGAAGAAAGAGGCACCGGTTAATTTTCTTACAGACCCGTCGGAGGGGAGATCCACCCTACGCCCAGCTGACGTGCTAGTTTTTGGTTGGGAGGGCGGGAAACATGCTTGTGTCGATCTCACATGTGTATCCCCACTAGCCGAGTTCCGGGAAAATGGGTTTGTGGCGGGGCAAGCGGTACTGAAAGCAGAGTCAAAGAAGGTGGAAAAGCACGCGAAAGCTTGTGAGGATAATCAGCATGCCTTTGTCCCCTTGGCGTTTGACACGTTCGGCTCCTTGGCGCCGGAGGCAGTTCGGTTCTTGTCTAGAGTTCAGCGTGTGGTCCATAGCAACTTTTCGACCCCTCAGGGGCGGGGCTTTGTTTTTAGTAGATTAGGGTTTTCTATTCAGAAAGGGATGACGGCGCAGTTTGTTGCTCGTCTACATGCTATCCTTATATAATTTGCCCAGATGATTGGAATGAAATAAAAATCTTTCCAATAAAAAAAAAATAGACAAGTGTATAAAAAATTGTAAAAAAATAAAAATAAAAAATAACTCAACCAATACGACACGTATATACTTATACGACCCGTATACGTCCAGTCAAATAAACAAAATCTAACACATCAGTCTTTATTGAAAATTGAAACAGTAATACGACCCGTATAGGCCTATACTTCTCGTATTAAAGGTGTCAATTTAAGGATCTAGGTGTGCCGATAACACGACCGTATAGCATTAAGAACTTTGTTTATTTGTGTATGTAGGCCTAGTTCAGCAGCACATGATTCGCGGTCTACCGACTGGTAAGCATATGCACTTTTGAGTTTCTACAAATATCTCCCAAATTGAAATCTTTTGCTTTCCAAAATAAGTAATTATGTCGTGAAAGTGACTGTTGGGGGGCACAAATATCTACAGGGATATGATATTTCTGTTCCTTCAACTTTTGAGTTTCTACAAATATCTACAAAACACTCCCAAATATTTTGGTTAAAATTCATCTAATAACTCTTTAAAGAACGCGATTTTGCATTGGCATAAGACAACATTATTTTGAATGACTTCATTTGTCTAATTCTCATCCCTTAATGTCATCAATATCATGCACTTGATTCGTTTCTTCATATCAAAATAAATCGATCTTCTCGTCGGTCTTTGAATACTTATAATATGATGTTGCCGTGAGCAAACATATTAATGATGAGGAACGTGTTTTTGTTACGCTACTAGTATCTGCTATTCTACCCCATCCTGGCTGAGGCGGGTACTGATACCATTAACAAAACACCCAATAATTTAATGATGGTTTTAAAACCGCTAGGCCTACGTTACATGCAATCATGCCTAGAATTACTACTAGAAAAATATATAAAAGATTGCTGGGCCATGTAGGCTCCCTGTAAAAGTTATGACCGGTTATGATATTTGTGTGACGTGTCTGGCAGTGAATCTTGTGTTTCAACGTGTTGAGAACGTATTGATCAATATACACTTATTACCGACATGGTGTTTTGTCTTTTGCCAAATACTTCCTGTTGCTATGTTGGTGATTCGTCTCAACATGTAGATATTATGAGGGGCTTATGAGATTTTATTAGCGAAAAAAAGTTGTATGGAACGTAGAGTGTTTACGTCTCCTCCTTGAGGTAGCCACAAGTTCAAAAAGCAAAAATTTAGTGGACCATTTTCTTATTCAAAAGAGTTTGAAAGCGTTTAGCAAAATTAATTTTTTTTAGAGAAAAAAATTGGTGTACTCTCACACAAAGCGTATATGTCGACGGGCTAGGTAGGGCCTTTGCCCCGTGAAACTTCCTATGGTCTTGATGACACTAAAAACACAAACAAAGGCGTATTTGATTAAAGTTAATACAGTTTAGATGGTACTAATCACTAATATATCTGATCCTAATAAAGAGTTCCAACTAAAATTTTTCTTAAACACGTTGTACAAATAATAATAAAAAAATATTAGTGATAAACTAGATTAACGGATAATCAAATAAATTAACAAAAAATCTTATAAACAAACAAACAATTGAATTTATCACAAGGAATATTTAAAAAAATAAAATAAATAAAATAAAATAAAATAAATATTTAAATAATATTATTATAATTTATAAACAAATGATATACCGATCAACAATACACGATATTCAACCATATGATAACATTTTTAACCGTATTACATAGTTTTATAAAATGGCAAATTGGATTTAAATAATCCCAACTTGCTCAATTTGGCCGATAATAATCCCAACTCAGTTATTGGCCGATAATAATCCGAACTGGTCCACTTTTGGCCGATAATAGTCCGCCGTTAAAAATAGCTTAACGCAGTTAAGCTTTTTTCCGAATTACAAACCGATGTTTTATGGATTTTGATCAGAACGAGGATACGGGTTGATTGATATAAAATTTACCTCGAAATACTGCCCTAAACGACGAAAACGGTGCTTCAATTCGGGTGTTTAAACTTCCAATTAACAAAAATCAAGTCGTTTGAAGCACCGTTTCGAGGTAAGTTTTACATAAATCCATAAAACTGAGTTCTGATCAACCCGTATCCTCGTTCTGATCAAAATCCATAAAACATCGGTCTGTAATTCGGAAAAAAACTTAACTCCGTTAAGCTATTTTTAACGGCGGACTATTATCGGCCAAAAGTGGACCAGTTCAGATTATTATCGGCCAATAACTGAGTTGGGATTATTATCGGCCAAATTGAGCAAGTTGGGATTATTTAAATCCAATTTGCCTTATAAAATTATAGTTTATATTTCATCAACCCATGTAATAAATATTATATACAAATTTATGACCTAAATTATGTAATACACGGGTTTGTAACACCTCTAACTTAAAATAACTAGGATTTAGTCCCGCGGGCGTTGCCCCGCGGGCTAGTACATCGTGTGAGCGAGTGTTGTCTTCATATACTTTGCTTTATTTATAATGTCGACTTAACTTTTAATTAGCAATTCCTAATTATAATGCTGAGTAAAGGACTTTAAAGAATCTACTCAATGACTAAACATGCTAGTTGAAGACTGCTTCTTTTACATGGAGCATTTTCAAATCTATGAAATCCAACTAAGAAAGTCCAACAGGTAACTTGTAATGTTAACGCTTGAACCACACAAGTCAAACAAAGTTAGCACATAAAGATGAGAGTTTCGAGCTAATCTTTTGATCAAACCCACAAAACCTAACGAAAACAGTAAGAAATCAACACATTGAAATTAAAAAACTTGAAAAACACGTAATACTATATAGATTTCAAGTTTTTAATCTATCACATATCTCAATTTCTCCATTAATCAAATTAACCTTAACATCAATAATATCAGTCACAAATGACCAGATTGAAAGTCAAACTTTCACAAACACATAAATACATACATACATACAAAACGTGTAATTTCTCTTAAATAAACGTTCGAACCTAATAATCTTTGGAAAGTTTCAGATCCGACACATGAACCACCTTTTCAACAAAACTCAAGCCTTAAGTACCGAGAAACCGAATTGAAAATCATGCCAAAAAATTAAGAATCACTAAAAAACCACAAAACAAACATCATTTTGAAACCGAAAACCGACATCCAACAGATGCCTGGCTGTGTTTCTAACACTCACCAGAAAATCAAGAAGGACTTAATCGTACACAAACCCACTTGTCCAAGATTCTATTTTCATAATCAGAAATCTCATCCATGTGCAGATAAGTCAAAACTAAATCAAAAGAGGCTCAAATATGAATTGACAAAAAAGATGCGGGTTACCCCATGGCTGCAAATACACGGTTGCATAGTCACAAAATATCAACTATGCCATCCTAATATTGCCTCGCCAAGATACGGGTCGGATCTTTGATGTCCACCTTTAATACCTATCATCACAGCCTTTAAACAAATGTACAAACAAATATTGTTGCTACCACAACAACGAAAATCACCACCATAAGTATTGTGAGCAAGCACGAAAACCAAATTGACTCAGGTATTAAACACCATCATCGTCACCAAAACCCATAAAATCTAAATCGAATCAGGCATAAAACATGAAACCACATTGAAGGTATGCCGGAGTGGCCATAGACGGCCGGAAATAGCTCAGAAAGCTGCCGAAAATAACCGGCCAAACCCCCCTCTGTCGATCTGTGTCTACATAATCCGAAACACACACTCGTTGTTACGTCATCTTCACCGTCACCGAACACAACGAAAGTGCAGAGCGAGAGGAGATGGTGATGCAAATGTGGTGGTGGTGATTCCGGCGTTCATGGTCGGCCGGTGGTTTTCCGCGTGTGAAGTGGCTGTGGTTGCAGCTCTCTCACCCTCACTTTCTCAAACTTATAAAACTTAAACATTACCTGATTTAAAGAGAATACTGAGAGACTGGGCAGAAGATATATTTTATGAAAGAAAGTTTGTATGGTGGGGAGGAAGATGGTAGAATGTAGATGTGTGGACACATGTTTGAAGGAGAAACCGTATACTTTTTTTTTTTGAAACACACCCCAAGCTCAAGTTACAACCACCCAAAGCCAAAAGTAGTTGCTTCTTTATATAGGTTTTAATATTCAATACAGATTTTAATATTTTTCGATAGTCAACCCGTGTAATACACATGTTTGTAAGCTAGTAACTAGATATATAGAGCTCTATTGTGATCTACATGGTCAGTATCACTAGGTAAAGAATAAAGATATCATACTAGACGTGATATTAACTTAATTGTGAGACTTGCACTATGTTTTCGAGTCTCATTTAACAGGGGGATGGGAAGGAAAATTTTCTCTCCTAATTTCTTCAATTTTGGAGGATGAATATATGGTCATATTTTCTTTCTTTTTCCCTCCCCTCCCCCTGTTAAATGAAACTTGGGAACATGGTTTTTTCATATTTTCATCTCTTTTCCCTCCCCTCCTCCTATTAAATGAGACTCGGGAACAGAGTGTTAGGATCACAGTCTGTGTAAATTAACAAAATTAATATATACCGAGAATGAGGCTAGAGTTTAACTATTTAAGAAAATAAAAAGTCATGGAAAATAAAGAAAGACTAAAAACATATAGAAAATCCTAAAAGCTCAAAACAATATAAACCAATAACTTATCATGCAGGTCCATATCATATCGTTGAACGACTCTGTCTTAAAAAGCGTTATGCAAACCGGAAATGTTTTAAAAATCGGTTTATACTGGTCGGTTAATCTGGATGTCAGAAGTTTGGTCGGTACGAATTATACCGCTAAACTGAGGGAACAACAAAAGAATTTGTACCGCCGGTAAATTGGGTTATACCAGTTTAAACCAGTACACCGGTACCGGGTCAAAAGTTAAAATTTGGACTTTTAATCTTTTATTGGCCCAAAAAGGTGACGATTTACCTTCTTAGTAAAACCTAGGTTCCAAAAAGGTACCAATAGTAAATTTTTGGATTATTTTTTTTATTATGGATTAACTTTTGGAATATTATTTTTATTATGAAATGATGTAGTTTTAGATTATTTTTTTTGGTAAAGTTGTATTATATGGATTTATAGGGTTAATTAGTCAACTCGGTTGCATCGCCCCTTACAATCTGGTTCAACCGGTTGAACCATTTCTGTGCCTAACGTGGTACAATTTAAAAACCAGTTTCTAAAACATTGTGCAAACTAGTAGTGTGCATGGGTCGGTTTTGACCCAAAACCAAAACCATAACCGCGATGTCAGTTAATGGATAACCATAATCATAACCGACCGGTTATGGTTAATTAGTTTTGATGGTTATAGTGGGTCGGTTAGGGGTGGTTAACTATGAATTTAGACCTCGCTTAAAATCACTCAAATTGTTTTTTGAACATGAAATAAATTGTTATTACATTTTTTTAT
Organism: Helianthus tuberosus; assembly: GCA_030545235.1. Classification (NCBI taxonomy): domain Eukaryota; kingdom Viridiplantae; phylum Streptophyta; class Magnoliopsida; order Asterales; family Asteraceae; genus Helianthus; species Helianthus tuberosus. The sequence continues at coordinate 184,078,348 of CM060419.1, forward strand.
ATATTTGTATATTACATAGTATTAAAAAAAACGTACAATATATAATATTAATATGGATTATTACCGAATATTCAAACAAATTGATATAATATATTCTATAAATTCAAATAAACATTCAACCAAAATGATATATAATAACCCATAAATACTAAAAACGTTCATTCGAAACATCAAATATTAAAAAATGGTGAAAACTCCTAAATCCGACAACGATTTTACTATATGTAGGTTCGGTTCGGTTATGATGGGTATAGAAACATTGATAACCATAATCGACGTGCTACTTTCGGTTTTAAGAAAAAAAATTAACCAACACACTGGTTTTTTATTTGGTTCGGTTTTGTCAGTTAATTCGGTTATGGACCGGTTAATTCGGTTTTCTGCACACCCCTAAATTGCAAAACCTACAAACATGGGTCGTCTGAATGGGGTAAGTGAAAAAGGGTAACAAGCAGGGACGGACCTACCCTATAGCGTGGGTGGGCGGCCGCACCCCTTGGAAAAAAATAGTGGTATTTTCTGCGAACGACCACACCCCTTAGAAAATTCCGACCGCACCCCTTGTAAATTTTCGTCCGCACTCCTTAGAAAAAAATGTTAGGAATTTAAATAAAAAATTGTGAACACGGATTGAAACCCGACCTAATTATGTAAACAAGTTAGCCCACTAACCCATTTAATAAAACTTGAATTCATTCCATCAAGCCCAATAAGTTAATAAAATTCAAGCTCAACCCAAATACATCTTTAATTAAACAAAATCAGTCCAGTTTAAAAAAAAACTCAATCGACTACCAGCTTTGTACGACTCCCGCCCTCCCCTCTGTCTCACCTCAAAATTCCGTCCATGAACAGGTACATGTTTTGTTTTTGTTATTTTGATGTTTATGTGATTTTGATGGGTTAAAAAAATTTGAACTTTTATGTGTTTTGAGGTAGTTTGGGGTTGTTCTAGTCTTTATAGGATGAGTTTGTTGTCTCTTAATATCTTATTGATTATATGATTCTAGTATAGGGTTTGAAAAGTTGAAATTCAAAACTTTTACGTGTTTTGAGGTAGTTTTTATGGTTTTTTTTTTTGTGATGATTTTAGCTGATATTATAGGATAAAAAGGGTAATAAAGTTCTCAAATATGTTTGAAATTATGTATGTTTTGACGTTGTTTATGGTTGTTTAGATGATTTTTAGGGTGATTATGTTGTTTAGATGATTTTTAGGGTGATTACACACGATTTATAGAGCTTGAATAATTGAAAATTAAAATTGAAACATTATGTTATGGAGCAATAAACTTATGGATCAAAAAATGATGATTAAAATTGAAACATTATGTTTTGGATAGATTTAAAAAAATGAAAACCCATAGGGCGACGTTTTAATTATGTTTGTAATAAGGTTTGACGTGTTTTTGATAATTAAATAAATTTAGTTTGATGTTCTTTTGTTTTACATGACCCGACCCGAACCTACCCGATTTTTTTACTTATATACCTAGGGGCCTAAAATTTTTAAAAATCTTCCACACCCCCATGGAAAAATTCCTGGGTCTGTCACTGGTAACAAGTTTTACATATAGGATGCCTTCAGTTATACACATATATCAAAAGGGCCCCCTAAGTTTTGTTATAATTTTTTTTGAACGGCCAACGAATCATTCAAATGGGTTACTAACGAAATTCACCACATCGGGATACACTCGCCTTTGAACTGGGGAAAACCCTCACCTAGGGCCAAAGCCCGTGAACACTCGTCCGAAGGCACGACAGTACAGTGAGGTAAAACCCACTCAGTTCAAAGATCAAACTAGTGATCTCCACCTATTCGTCTAATCTCCCATTATCATCAGGTGCCGCATAAAGTTTTGTTCTAATTGAAAGCCACAAATAAAGTCTAGCCCGAGACATATATGTGGATGCGAGTGATTTAGAATGAATGGTGCATGGCAGACGACTACCCACCATGTGAGAAATTCATTTTATCATTATTCGGAAAAAGTGTCATGTTTTTCAAACGACAACAAACGATGTGACCAAAATTGTAACAAATTTTAAAAATAATATATTAACTTTCCACGTAATATTTCAAATTCTAGCCATTCAAATATCTCTAAAATTATTTATTATTATTATTATTTAATTCCACGATAGCCATTCAAATATCTCTAAAATTAGTTATTATTATTTAATTCCACGACAATGTGTATGGGCGGAACATACAAGGGGCAGGCTTCCCCTAACATTTTTGCTTAGAAGTGTTCAGATTGGCTCATTAGGTTTAGATAATATTAGTTCTATGGGTGTATATCGAATTGAAGGACGAATTTTCGAAACAATTTTTTGATTTTTTTTACTTGAATTCGTATTCGATCCGATTAGTATTTGAAACTCGAATTCGAACTGAATTCAAATTCACCCTAAACAATAAATTATTTTACTTTCATTTTTTTAAACTACTACAAACTAACTATATTCAACATAAAATATAATAATCTGCAAAATTAGTTAACTATCAATATATCAAAACACCAAAATTAGAAGATAAGTTGGTTACTGTTGGCGATTTAAGTTAGGTAAAAATTTAGAAATAAATAATATGTACTATTTGTCAGCAGGTTTAGTAATGTTATGAATAATAAACTTATCACTTATGTATGTAGTTCATACTTTAGCCAAAGTTAGAAGTTGTGTGTGTGTATATATGTGTGTGTATACATATATTAAAAGAATATATGTAAATTAATTCGAACTTCGAATCGAATCAAAAATCATAAATTCGTATTTGATTTCGTATTCGATTTGAATTTGATTACTGTACTCGAATCCGAATCAACTCGAATTCAAACTTTATTAATCGAATTCGAATCGAGTCGAATTTCGAATTTTTCGAATCCGAATTGAATTCTGAACACCCTAATTAGTTCTATGTGGTTGGGCCCCTCTTAGGGTATGTTTGGCAAAAGTAGCTGGTGGTTGGAAGCTGGTAGCTAGTGGCTGTAGCTTTTTAGATATATTTAGGTGTTTGGCAGAGTAGTTTGAGCTTTTAATAAAATGTATAAAACGACCAAAATTGACATAACTAAAAAAAACATAACTAAAAAGTTTATTATCTTTAGAGGTTAAAATAATCATTTTTTCCCTAAAAGTTTGTAGCTCCTTCTAAACGCTACTAGTATGAGCGTTCAACCAAAAGCTTCAAGCTCCTAACCTAAAAACTAGAAGCTTCTAAAAGCTCCATGCTAAACATACCCTTAACCTAAAAGCTGAAATGTAACATGTGTTTTCAAAACTAAATAAACTAGAGAGTTGGATCTTTGGAGCGCGACCATTTGTTTCTCGCGGCCTACGCAATACACATACATACCATCTTAAATTTGAAAATGTATAGGTTTAGATGATCCATTGCTACTTGCGATGGAATTCAAATTATCTGACGTCGAGAAAGTCCGTAATCGTTGTTCTCATGTGAACCTTGTTCACACAATGGCAGGTTTGAACCATTTAGTATTTGATGATTTAAATGTTTGATCTTTGTAATACTTCATTCTTATCGTTTTCGTGTAAGAACTGTTTTTTAATTATGGATTTATGGTCTTTATTTGATGAATTTTTTTATGTGTAAAACTATATAACAACGAATAACATATGGCAAATTGGAAAACAATAATCCCATCTTTCTGAAATTGGCCGATAATAATCCCAAGTCAGTTATTAGTCAATAATAATCCAACCTCGTCCATTTTTTTTTTGTAAAATAGTCCGCCGTTAAAATAGCTTAACGGAGTTGAGTTTTTTTCCGAACTACAAACCGATGTTTTAGGGCTTTTGATCAGAACGAGGATACGAGTCTATTGATGTAAAACTTACCTCAAAATAGTGCCCCCAACCCACGAAAACAATGCTTCAATTCGGGTGTTTAACTTCCAATTAACAAAATTCAAGCCATTTCGAACACAATTTCGATGTAAGTTTTACATCAATCGACTCGTATCCTCGTTCTGATCAAAAACCCTAAAACATCGGTTTGTAATTCGGAAAAAAAACTTAACTCCGTTAAGCTTATTTTAACGTCGGTCTATTTTACAAAAAAATTGGACGAGGTCGGATTATTATTGGCTAATAACTGACTTGAGATTATTATCGACCAATTTCAGAAAGATGAGATTATTATTTTCCAATTTGCCATAACATATTTGTGTCATATATTGTAATAAAACTGAAATGTGATTATATATGGTACTTCATTTTCTTTGGTAATTGCAATTTATATATATTAGGATTAACGAGAGATCTATATTTATATACATAGTCTTAGGATCCTGTAAAAAGGACATTTTTCGTGAGAAGTGTGAGAAGTCATAAAAATTCATATGTAGACATCATGTTTTGGACTTGGGCATAATGTTTTGGGTTGTTTTGGCAAGATAAACACTAAACATAATAATTTAAGACACAATGCAATGAATTCTAGGCTTAAAACTTAATGCCTAAAACGTTAAGTAGTGTGTTTTAAGTTTTAAGGGTTAAGCAGTGTGTGTTAAATTTCACGCCCATAATACGTTGCATTGTGTTTTAAATTGTTATGTTTGGTGTTTTTCTTGCCAAAACAACCCAAAACATCATGCTTAAATTTAAAATATGATGCCTACATGCCAAATTCTATGCCTTCTCACATTTCTCACGAAAAATATTTTTTTTTTTACAGAAAACTCACCCTGCATACATATATGTATTTTATGATGAAGTGTTTTGTGTGGTGTGGATATAAGATGAAAAGAAGATAAAGGTCTTATTAATATCCACCAACCAAAAACAAAAGTGACAACACAAATCCACGTAAGGGTGATAAGAACATTATATACCAGCTGTTAATAAATAAAAAAATGTGTAAAAGGGATGGAATAACCTTTGACTTTACACTTGTAGTAGAGTGGTGGAAAGAACTTAAGGTCTCCTTAGAGACCAAGGGTTCGATCCCCACCTACTACATTTGGGGGAAGAGGAAATGATGGGGAAAGGGCCGGGTCATCGGTTCGACTCCTGATCCCAACACGAGTTTCTAGTACAGTGCATTTACTCCAGAGAGCCTCGGCTCTTGTGGAGGGTGCAACTACCAGTCCCGGTAACGGGGGCACTGGGGGCTGGAAATTTCTCGTGGAGAGCCATGCCAAACTCTGATGCCAGGCCGTGGGCACGGTTAAGACACCACACTGGCCGGAGTGGGGTTAAGGGACTATCATGTCGACTGATAGTTGCGGCCCTATCGTTTGTTGTAGTACCCGCCTCTTAATCAAAAAACATATTTCAAATCCTATTTATATCTATAACCGAATTAACTGCCTCACTAATTATATCTATAACCGACTTATAACTTTAAAAAAAAAAAATTAAACTTCATTAAAAAACAAACCTTCGACCCAAACGGGCAAAAGACCAATAAAAAACCACTCCCCCAACCCAAACGGGCAAAGGGACAATTACAACATATACATAGGATATTTACACCACTCATTCCAACTAATAAATTTACATAACGATCTATTCCTTAACCAACCGAATTATAACTAATCTTTCTTATTTTATTAAACCCTAGTTACACATTTTTTTCTAATATATATAGTTGACCCTCCTAAAGTCTATAGTTTATATATACATGTTTACATACACATATATATGTACATCAGTTTACTTGGCTAAAGGTTCATTTAATTAATCGAGCCTGATAATAATAAATTAATTGATAATACAAGTTATATTATTTATATATGTTGCAAGAAGTAATTTAATAATCTGTGAATCATGTTTGAATAGATAAAGGTCACAGAAATATCCCAAACACACCACCGTTGATGCACGTGGAATATTCTATAATTGGAAAGAAATATCTCAACAAGTTTATGAACCAAAAGAAATTGATAATCGACGTTTTTTTTCCTTTTCTAATACAGATTACGATATAGTTTCATGCTACTAATTAATATATATATTTGTGATATGAAATTTTTAAATCGAATGTCATCAAATTCAACATCCTAGTGTAACATGTGTTATTTTTAAAATATTTAATTTCTCAATTTTGCAACGAATTTTGTTATGAATTTATTTTTTGTGACTATAGAAAAATATCATTGCAATTACTTTGTAGTAGTGTAAAAATGCTACTTGAAGCATACCACTTTTCCTGTTTGTGTCGGTAACACATTCTTCGGTCACAAGATGTTGTGATTGCCGAACCCTCGTTGATCGTTCCAGGCGCTTGCATACCGAGATAACAGCCTTTGGTCTTTGCCTGCTTATAATGACTCGGTCCGGAAAAGCGATGACAAGGAGCTAGGAAGAGGTCCATGTGTTCATGTTAGGAAGGAACAAATGAATCATTGACAATTATGTATCAAATACTTTTTATATTTTTCACAAAAATTGTATTATTATTATTATTATTATTATCACTAATTTAGAAACTAAAAGGTTTAAAACTTACTATAACTTAGTGTTATAATTATGATATAATTATGATATATATATAAAATTAAATTGTAAAATTTGTAATAAAATGAAAATTTATAACAAAATTAAATACTTGGGCTTCATGCTTCCGCGTTTCTTGAAATTATAGGCTAACTAATGTTGATATTTTGTGCACTTTTCTCTACCACAAGGACCCACACATATTGTCTTCTATCCATATTTCACTTTATAAAATACCTACACACCCTTCATTCAATCCCACATTCATTTCCTTTAAAAAAAATGGCTTTAACTCTTCGTTCTTCCACATCTTTTATAAGTTCAAAAGATATCAAGACACTAAAATCCCTAGAAGATTTCCCCGGCACCGTTTGTTTCGCTCATATCAAGCCTACACCACGTCGTTTGAGGGCGAAAAACTCGTTACAAGATGCCCATATCACACGTGAAAAGATCACATCACCTTTTGAAGGGATGTTTGATGAACAAAAGGAAAAGTTTCACGCCTTATCGAGCAGCCACCATACGAAAAACGACTCGAGGGTCCCGGTCTATGTGATGTTGCCTCTTGATACGGTGACTTTAGGTGGCCACTTGAACAAACCAAAGGCGATGAATGCGAGTTTGATGGCGTTGAAAAGTGCAGGGGTTGAAGGTGTAATGGTTGATGTTTGGTGGGGTCTTGTTGAAAAAGATGGACCTATGAAGTATAATTGGGAAGGTTATGTTGAGCTTGTGAATATGGTGCAAAAACATGGATTAAAGCTTCAAGCTGTTATGTCTTTTCATCAGTGTGGTGGCAATGTTGGTGACTCTTGCAGGTATCATTTAATTCATTAAGTTTAATTAACTTATAACATGTTTCTTTCATTCATATTTTGCTTCAAATTGTTAATAGAGTAAAGTACACGGATATAGTTTATGTGGTTTATCAAAATTTTGGATTTGGTCCCTAGTTTATTTTTTTTTCAAAAGTACATAGATGGTCCCTGTGGTTTGCACTTTGTAACGCATGTAGTCCCTAGCTTTTTTCAAAAGTACATGGATGGTCCCTTTAGTTTGCTATTTGTAACGCATTTAGTCCTTAACTTGGACACGCTAAAACCTTTAGATTTGTTGGTTGTGGTACAAAGTGCAAACCAGAAGAACTATCCGTGTACTTTTGGAAAACTAGAGATCAAATTCAAAATTTCGGTAAACCACAGGACCATCCGTGTATTTTACTCTTGTTAATAATAACTAGTTGAGTCGTGTAAGAAATAGGTATACAACACGTGAAAAGAAAATGTTTTCCAAGATCATTACTTTAACTTTAAGAACCAAGTTATTGTAATTATTAAATAAATCTTAACAACTTTCAAGTTATTTAATAAGATTAATTGTACTAGTATGTAATAGTTTATGACATGATCATAATTAATTAATATTGTGTTTTGAACATTTTAGCATCCCGTTACCACCATGGGTTCTTGAAGAGATCAGCGGAAACCCGGATGTTGTGTACACCGATAGATCGGGCCGGAGAAACCCCGAGTACATCTCCTTAGGTTGCGATTCATTGCCGGTGCTTTGGGGAAGAACACCCATTCAAGTTTATTCCGATTACATGAGAAGTTTCCAACAAAAATTCAAGAATTATTTGGGAAACGTTATTGTGGTAATTTAGAACTTAATTTTGTTATTTTTATTTTTTAATATATATTGAATATTTAATCCATGTATAAAATGATATAATTAAAGAACTTTAAAGTAATAAAAAAATTATTTTGAATATTCAGGAAATTCAAGTGGGCCTGGGTCCTTGTGGGGAGCTGAGGTATCCATCTTATCCAGAAAGTAATGGAACATGGAGGTTTCCTGGAATAGGAGAATTCCAATGTTATGACAAGGTAATTGTGCTTTCCTTAGTTGTACAGTACAAGTGATTGATGCACGTTGCTTTCATCCTAACCCTAAGTTTCCTCTTTTAGAAATTATTTGGTAAAAGCTTAGGGTATACATGAGTTGCATTCTTTCCAAAGCTAATAGAGTTTGACTTGGTAAAAGCTGAAAAAAAGCCGTTCTTAAACAAACTCGAGTTTGAACCCAAACTTGATTTGGTAAAAGCTCAAAAGAAGCCGACCTTAAATAAACTCGAGTCTGCATCCATACTTAAAAAAATGAAGAAGCTCTCAAGTACGAGCTTACTTATCAAGCTCAAGCAAACTACGAGCTTAAATAAGTCTATTATTTACATAATTCTTTGTTTGATATACAAAAATATTAGGTTAGAAAATCAAAATGCGCGTGCTGAACAAAGGTTGTATTAGTAGTAGTTAAAATTTCGGAATTAGAAAACGATATTTTGAAATAAGATATATTTACAAAACTAAGAGATAGAATACGAATGGAGGAAATTAATAAGAATAAATACATAAAACATATAAAATTAATAATTATAAATGTATATAAATTCATATATATATATATATATATATATAATAGCTTGACTTGTTAGCTACAGTGAATTTGACTTTCTTTTTGTTAACTTCACCCTTATTTACGCTTACACTCTTTAACTTTTTAAAAAATTTATAACATGCCATTTTGACCTCCCCCCTCGAATTTTACGTACTTATTTTTATGAAAGTGTCGGTATAAATTCAAGTTTGTTTATGTTTCGACGTAATTTTTTTCCCAAAAAACCAGACATGTTAAACATAATATGTTTTTGTGCTTCTTCTTATGGACGTATTGAGTTGGTGTATGTTTCGACGTAAATTTTGTTTTGAAATGAGTCGAGTCAAAATGTCAAATATAATACATTTTCATGCTTATTTTTTTGGACGTTTTCGATTAGTATATGTTTTGATCGATAAGAAATTACTAAAGAATTCAGCAAACTCAAATCAAGTTTAAAAAAAAAACCGCCTCACAACAAGCCGATCTAAGTCAATCTCGAGCTTTAAAAATAGAGCTTGAAACGAGCCGAACCCAAACTCAAACTCAATTCCTCAATAGTTAATCCACAAGTCTAATCAAACGTGTTTTTCATCTAACAGTATATGAAAGCATCACTGGAAGCAGCAGCAGAAGCAACCGGACAAAAAGACTGGGGAAAATCCGGTCCACATGATTCCGGCAACTACAACCAGTTCCCGGAGGACACCGGATTCTTCAAAAGAGACGGCACATGGGACACTGAATACGGCCGTTTCTTTATGCAATGGTACTCCGGCAAACTCCTACAACACGGCGACCGAATCCTCAACTCCGCCAACGCCATTTTCACCGGAACCGGAGCTAAACTCTCAGCCAAAGTCGCCGGAATCCACTGGCACTACAAAACCCGATCACACGCAGCCGAGTTAACCGCCGGATATTACAACACACGTAATTCCGATGGGTATTTACCCATCGCCAGAATGTTGGCGAAACACGACGCCGTTTTAAACTTCACGTGCATGGAAATGAGAGACCATGAACAGCCACAGCATGCAGAGTGTTCGCCGGAGGGGTTAGTCCGGCAGGTGAAGATGGCTGTCCAGGCTGCCGGAGTTGAGTTGGCCGGAGAAAATGCATTGGAAAGATATGATGGTGCGGCTTATAAGCAAGTTCAAGAGACTAGTCGGTCGGATTCGGGTAACGGGTTGTGTGCATTCACGTTTTTGAGGATGAACAAGCGGTTGTTCGAGGCGGAGAACTGGCGGGAGTTGGTGAACTTTGTGAGGAGTATGTCGGAAGGGGGGCGGGTGCGGTTGCGGGAGAGTGATAGGAGTAGGACGGATTTGTATGTCCGGTTTGTTGATGATAAGAAGATGAAGAAAGGAAGTTTGAAGGGTGATAAGGAGGTTGTGTTGGTGTAGATATGTGTAAAGGATGATTATTGATTAGTGAAGTATATAGTGTCACAAACATGATATTTAGTATAAGGAAATGTAAGTATGTGATGTTACAATAGCGAGGATATGTCACCGCTATTATTAATAGCGGCGACGATCTGGATTATTAGCAGCGACAGCCGTCAACTCTATTGCCCCGTTTTCTTGTAGTGTTTAAAAGGGTGACTTGTGCTATTATTATTCTTTTTGATACATGATGAATTATATAATGGAAGTCATGTATTGTTTCATTATGTCTTGGCTTGTGTTAATCCTAGTTAATGTCAATGTACCTATTTTTGTATTTTGATGTTATAAAACTTACCACTACATGAAGATAAGAGAGTATTATCCGCACACTTATATATGTTTTAATTATTCAACATCTTCATCTTTTGTCTTAATCTTTAATATTTTGTAATGTAATATAATTTGTATATAATATATAGAAATGTAATTCAACTAATTTGTAAGATGTGAAAATATAAATATATAATATGGATTTCATAAGCTAAAGTCATGCCAAGTACCTATACATGACAAAGCCCATTAAAGACCCAATTGTTATAGTTAATCATAACCATGTCTTAAACACTAAAATAACTTGAAATGCCTAATTTGTCAAGGAATACAAAAGGCTTTAAGCATCCATCAATAAGCTTGTCAATTTATTAGGTCTTGATCTAGAGTGCATTTAAGAATCCCTTTCTTTTTGTCCACACATCTTAGTTGGTTTAAATATGTTCTTGTTTATAAAACAAAGTACAAAATCATTACATCATTATACCATGAATATACCCGTCCACCGGACTGGTATAGAACTAGTATCATATGCCCTCGATCGAAAACTAATTTTCCTCAGTCTAAAAGAGACTTCATGAGGCCTTCTATATTTTGCCATCATCAGCCAAAATCCACTCAAAATAATGGACTAAGACTTTATTGGACTTCACCATCTAATTAAAATATATAAATGTCTTTTTTAATTTAAAACTCATCCATCATCAGCCCATATAATAACGTAAAATGAAAACAAATTGTAATGGGCATTCTATTTTATAAACAAATCAATTTTCATCTAAAATATTTTATGGGCTTTAGCAAAACAGTAATAATAATATTATAATATGCATTTAATTTTTAATCAAACGCATAGTTAATTAAAATGCCCAATAACATTCGTGTTAAACGAGCCCGCATGTCACACCCTGGCTTTTGCGGAAGCTTGGGTTTATTTTGTGTGACTTCTTAATACCATAGCAACAATCATAACAATGTTATATGATAAAAACACAAGATGTTCATCCATTCATTTAGTTTAAAAGTACCACAACATCATTGTTTGAAAATGTCGACACTTAAAATAAGTTACAAACCATACTTGTCTACAAAGTGTTCATGAGACACAGCAAAAGACTTTAATTAAAACGTGGTTTAAAGACATGTAACCCGTCCAGGTAAGGGTTACACCTCCTAAACCTACTACCCTGGATGACATCTTTATTCAACGCAGCTAAACACATGCATACCCCGCCAGATCCGCTAGTTCCCTGAAATACATGTAGTTTGAAAAATCAACAAAAAAGTTGAGCGAGTTCATGTGTATGTGAGTATGTATAAACCTTTGTATTCCATGTATGTATGTATGTATGTATGTATGTATGTATGTATGTATGTATGTATGTATGTATGTATGTATGTCCCGGTATGATTGCAAACAAGGAAAAGATCACTAATGGTTTGCAAGGCCACTGATATGTGTGACGGTGTAGGAAGACTCAAACCTAGCAAAGTTGTACCGGGCTCCCGGCTGGAAGACATAGTTCACCTCTATGGGTCGCCCCGGCCTCATGGGTGTGGGCTCGCTACACCCAAATAGATCTATCACTCATGCCCCTCGGTCCTGATACGAGCATTAATGGTCCCAAGTATCCGCCTACCCTATCACATGATCTATGGTTCGTTCCTAGGCTAATCATACCAATAGTATTGTAAGTATCCCTTTGTAACATGTATTTTACCCCCGAAGTAAGTAAACAAAACAGTTTAAGGAAAAAGGGGGACATGAACTCACTGTAATGCGTCTCCTGAATCGTATCGTCAACTCAAACTTGGTCCGCTACGCGACAACCTACAACGTACTATTGTCGATTAGACGAACGGACCGTGCCTTGCTTTTGTATTTACGTGTTTGAGTTACGTTATTTTGATATTATTCCAAGTTGCAGCTTCTTGTTAAAATAATAATTATTATTTTAACTTAAGTTTTGTTTTTAGGGTTTTGGAATAATAGTTAGGCAACTATTTCGTATCCATACTTCTCAAGTATTTTATATGCGTAATTCCTTCCCAAGGATGGGGGTATTTATACATGTCTATTTGTAGTTTCAAAAATATATTTTAAGTCCCACTTAGAAAAATATATTTACTCATTTGTCCAAAATAACTTATTTCCAAAATATATGTATTCCAAAATATATATATTTTTCCCAAAAATAATATATTTTACTTCTTTAGTTTCCAAAAAAATGTTTTACCAAAATATATGTGTAAGAGTCTTTTCTGGAATATTTTGTAAGTTACGTCTTTGCGTTTGGTTTTACAATACCAAGTGTGTAACTTAAATATTTGTTCTGTGGGATTTTTTGTATTATTTTGGAGTTGTAAATGTCAAGGTATTTTGTTAAGTTATATTATTTTACCCTAAAATAATATAACTAGTTCACCAAATATACAAATAGGGGAAGGTTCATTTGAGAAGAAATTTAATGTGAGAAGAAAAAGAAGAAAGGGCATAATGGTAAAATATTAAATAGCTTATAACTCCTTCCATTAATTATGTTATATCTCATTAATAAAGCAAAAAACATTTTATCCTACACATTTCAAAATTTATCCTACATATATCTTACACTTACCGAAATTTACCCTACGCATAGCTAAATTTATCATACACATTTAAGAAATTATCCTACACATACTAAAATTTATCCTACACATGTCGAAAATTGTCCTTCATCCTAAATTATTTTATCTTGAAAAAGTATATTTAAAAGTGAGTTACAATTTTAATTAGTTAGCTAATTAATTACAATTAGAAATTTACCTATATGCCCTTATTAATAACATTAAATACATATATTAAATGAAGTAAAATTGAGCATTTCTATTGGTTTAAAACTTATTCTTTTTATTCTTACAAAATTTTTCTTCTCATTTGAACCCTCCACTATACAAATATTCACACAAGTGTCTTAGTATAAAATATATATTCTAAATATATATTTACCCATTTTTATTTATAAAAACCAACCTTCGATACTTTGTATTTCTGTGACAAAACCCATGGCGAAGTTTATATTCGAACACAAGTTGTAAAATATACTTGTAACATTTGTAAAAAAATATTTTCTAAGTGTTGGAATTTTAGAAAATTTCGCCAGAGTTTCCTTTGTAAATGGAGGCGTCCATGCTTATAGCATATCATTTTCTTTTCAAAAATCATTTAAATCAACCAACAACAAATTACTAAACAATATTACACTAGTCAAGTGCAAAAACAATGCACTTTACATGACAACATAAACTTGGTTTTTCATAAAAACACGTAGTAACTTTGTAGGGTGTTTAGTGGGTTTAGTTACCCTTCAAAATGTGTTTATTTTTGTAAAACTCTTGTTCTCGGGATTTTTAGATGTTCACAACTTGTGAACTTATTTTACAAAAATATCCATTCACAACATTTTCATATCTTACTAGTATTCATATACTTATTTCTTCCAAAAATAGTGTAAGAATTATGACTTTTCAAAAGACCCGTCTTTTAACTTGGTGTGTTTAGAAAAATCATTTGTAGATCTCGGGTCCATACGACCATCTACTCACTTAGTTTGTTTATTTTTCACGAACTCACTTTGTTACCAAGTTTATGTTAAAACATGGAGGTGATTCTTTTATGTAGATCACTAATCACCTCCTAACTTGTTAACTTAAGTTTTTAATCCTACTTTAACAAGTTCATCCATGATGTTAAACACCCTATTACTAGCAATCACCAAATAAACAACAACAACACCGAAACAACTTTATTTTTTCAAGAGTTCATCTTATTTTATCATCATATTAGCTTTATGTTCAAGTTTGTGTTCATGATCCTTTAGTGTTCTTGTATTTACATCATAATATAATCATTAACCACCATAAATATAAAATAAAAGATGATCAAAGAAGCTTACTACTAGCTTTTAAGCTAGGGAAGAAACAAGCTTGAAAAATGAGTGGATAAAGGCAAACGAGGGAGGTCCTTGACGATCCGTGAGCTCCACACTCCGTGATTTACCTTTGTGCACCTTGTAGTGGGATTAGAACACTTGAATAAGAATTGAAAATAAAGATGGTGGTGACAAGGGTTTCGGCCGTAGCTTGTTTGGGGAGGGAGAAAGAAATTTTGTGAAGAAGTGTTGAGGTTAATGGTGGTGCTTATAACCTAATTTCCTTTTAACCAATGGATTATATGTCTAGGAAGTACCATACATAATCATCCATAATCTCCATAGAGATTACATGGGGAATGTACAAAATTCAAATAAAATATCTTATGGGGCCATGCTTGAACCGAATCCAGCCATGTGGGGGGGGGGGGGTTAAGTGTAAGATTTGGTGGGTATTTGGTGATTAGAAGGATGTTATGTGTAAGTGTTAATGGTGAGTGCAAGTACAATCATAATCTTCACATTTCCTAGGTAGTCACACCCCGATATTTCCACGTTTGACCGGTGGGCCTGGTGGGGAGTATCGTGACGTAGTTGGTAACATTACAGTCAAACAACACAATATTTAATATGCACAGCGGAAGCAAAAGATAGATATTCATTTCAACCAAATAATATTGTAATATTAAGTATCACAAATAGTTGAAAATAATCCACAGGCGGATCAAAAAAATATGGAAACATTGTTCAACAGTTTTGACATCCAAGCTTGCGAGACTTATTGTGGACGCTAGGAGAAAGCCAGCCTAGTTCGCGTAGTACCTGCACTTAACCTTTTTGGGAAAATACGTCAGTTTACACTGGTAAATACATTCAACCGACTCATTTTGAAAAGTTTAATAAAATTGATTTGAATGCACGTGGCACAAACTTTTTATAACTTGGGATAATTATTTGAATATAATCTTGTAAAAGAATTACATGTTCCTTATGCGTTCAGTAGCCCGATCCGTAGACCGGGTTAAAGATCAATAGACACACCACATTATTTATTTTGGCACTGACGGGAGTACGCCTACACCCCGTGCTTAGGTCGTGGCCATTTCGTAAAATGATGCCAAGGATATCCGGGACATGGTCATTAACCCCCCAAAGGCTTTAAGCAAACAAAACATTTCAAAACGGAGCATATCAATGATTTAACCACTATTCGATTAAAGATTCAATGCCCGACCAAGCGGTATTTTATATACCATACCCCAAGCCCGTATAGGGAAAATAAGTTAAAAGTATTTACCTTTGCAAGTATCAATCACAAATAGCAAGTGCGTGTAGCTTTTACCGGGTCTCCTATTCTGGAACGAAGGTTTATAATAACCTATTAGAATCCTAACGGGTCTTTAATTAAGCCTAAACTTAGACCGGTTAGTTTTAAGGAAAGATACGGTTCGAACGCATGATTAAGCGAATACCGGAATAGAATGTGATTTAGACCCGACAAGTTTGAAGACTTGCATAATATGGGTAATCTAACCACATTCTGGATTTTGAGATAAAAACGATAAAGTTTGACCCGTTTCGGCTAATTTATGCAAACTAGTTACATAAACCGAACCGATCGCGCAATAAGTGTAACGGGTAACCATGAGAGTCATTTACAGGTTCCTTAAGTTAATATGTCTTAAATATGTTGTGATATCAGTAGGATACCTTCCATTATGCCCAAAACGAGTTTAATCTCAATTTAAGCCCCGTAGGGGTATTTTGGTCATTTTAAAGGTTATAAAAGAGATTAAATGAAATTCTGAGATTCGGGTCCGAATACATCAGTAAAATAACTTATTTTAATAGGTCATATCAGTTGGTGATAAGTCTTATATGACAAAATGGTTTTAAACCCATACTAGGTGTTTAATACGCGTAAAAAGCCATTTTAAGCGATTTCCGGTTTATACAGGAAATCTGAGTTTTCTGATCAGGTTATAAAGTTCAAAATACTTCATTTATTATATAAAATCAGTAGCAATTGGATTGGTGTCAAAATACTATGTAGAACTCATTTTATAACCAAAAAGGGTATAATCGGTATTTACCGAATCAAGGCCATAACCTTAGGTTATGGGCAGGTTAAAAATAATTAAAAATCCCAAAATATTATATTACATCAGTGGGTAAAAGGTTTGGTGTCAAAAATTGGGTTTAGATAGGCTTTATGCTAATGACGCCGTTTAATTACTAAAAAGCGTTCTAATTACGTCATTGAACATAACTCCTAATCTAGACCTCAAACTGATGTGAAAATTTAGGGACATGTTTATAAATCAGCAACAAAGATTTTTGTCCTTTCACATTTCTTAAATTCTCGTTTTATGGTCAAAAGGGCATTATGGTCAACATTTGGCATTTAACGGAAACGTGTAAACGAAACGGATAATCAATGAACCAATCACAGAGGGTTATACCATCATGTAGCCTGGTCCTAAGGAAGCTCTAAGGAATTTCCAAATCATACTAAATCGGGTCAGAACTGAAGTCAAAGCAAAAGTCAAAGTTTTGCGACTTTCGGTTCCGAACCGGGTCTAAACAGAAAATTGTCGGGTCGAACATGTTTAGACATGTTCTTACATTTATTACTAAGTTATATGAGTGGTAAAATAGGTTACATGCCTTCTACATTGCTAATTACATGTTAATTCGCAAATTAAGTTTCTGTTGACTTTTTATAAACAACTTTGACCCGACATTTGATCTAGTTAGAGCGGGAATCAGAGGGTGCCCTTTTAAGGGTTTAATGCCCACATAATTACCAACTTATAACTACCTTCAATTCGACTAATCACTGGACCATTAATGATTAATCGCTAAGTCAAACGTTAATTACGACAGTTTGACTTTTAAGCTAATAACTAAGTAAAAATCAATTAAGGAAGGTCAAGGGTGCTTACCAAAGTCTAATGCACTATTAGAGATGCTTGGGGACTGATCTTAAGCTCTAGGAAGCTCCACAAATGCAGATGGAAGGTGTGATCAAAATGTTGCAACATGAGGGCCTTTTATAGTGAATTTTAGGCCTTGTGATCATGACAAATCATGCTACAACTGATCATGGATCATCCACAAGTGTCCCTAAGGTCTAAAAGCATGTAGGGGTCGCCCAAGGAGTGGAAAATATCTTTCTAAGTCGGTTATAATGCACTTCGCAGACATCAGCCAAAGTTTTAGGAATCAGAGGGCCCCTCGCGTCACGCGTAGGCCCCCTAGGGGTCCCTCGCGTCGCGCGACGCCCCCTCTGATTCAAATCTATTTTCAGATTTTGCTGTTTTGGTCCCTGGCCCATAAAAAGTTGTTTTGACAATTATTTCTTGCATTATGAGCCCTCTAATTGATTTCCAAGGACTCCAAGATATAACCAATCCTTGTGAAGCCCTTGTTTAACTTGGTTATTACCCGAAAAGTCATAAACTTTATCGTTGACGCTTTTAACCCCTCGTGTACGAATTTTATCATAACTTTCTCATACGATAACGAGACTTGGTGAAATTTATATCATGTATTCTAGTGAGCATAATTAATCGTTACAATGCTTCGGGTTTGCTAAAAGGTCACTCAGAGGTATACTTTAAACATGTTGACACATTTAGCCCCTGTAGTTTGTAATTCCTCACTTTCTTTCACATTTAGCTTCGTATGATCCATGATTTATTTGTTTAAGGTTATAAACATTGTGTAGGGTTATTGTAAAGTATATTTATCCGTTGTTGATGTTTTGAACCCTTACATTATCATACTTTCCTTGTCTGTCAACTTTAGTTCCTTTAGAACTTTCTTTCACACGTTCACAGCTTATGACACGTGTCAACACATTATGGGACGTGAATTTTCAAGGTGTTACATCCTCACCCCCTTAAAAGAAATCTCGACCTCGAGATTTACTGAAATAAATAAGGGTACTTTTCTTTCATTGTGGATTCAACCTCCCAAGTGTATTCGGGACCTCTACGGTCATCCCATTTAACCTTTACTATTGGCACATGCTTCCTTCGAAGCTTCTTAAGCTGTCGATCCTCGATCGACACAGGTTTTTCAACAAACTTCAAGCTCTCTTCTATGTGCACATCTGTATGTGGTATGACTAGTGATTCATCAGCGAAACACTTCTTCAGATTGCAGATGTGGAATACATCATGAATACCACTGAGCTCTTCAGGTAATTTTAACTTATAAGCAACTGATCCGACACATTCGATGACCTCGAATGGTCCTATGTATCTCGGGCTTAACTTACCTTTCTTACCAAATCGCATCACTCCCTTCCAGGGTGATACTTTGAGCAACACTTTATCACCTACCTCGAATTTCAGAGGTTTACGGTTTAAACCTGCGTAGCTTTTCTGCCTATCTCGAGCAGCTTTCAAGCGGTCACGAATCTGGACAATCTTGTCCGTCGTTTCAAAGACTATTTCAGGTCCTGTCAATTGGACATCTCCAACTTCCGCCCAATAAACGGGCGTTCTGCATTTCCTACCATACAAGGCCTCGAAAGGCGCGGCTTTGATGCTCGTATGATAGCTATTGTTATACGAGAACTCGATTAATGGCAGGTGGTTATCCCAACTACCACCTAAGTCAATTACACATGCACGAAGCATGTCTTCCAATGTTTGGATAGTACGCTCACTCTGGCCGTCAGTCTGAGGATGGTAAGCCGTACTAAAATTTAAGCGCGTGCCCAAAGATTGTTGGAAACTTTTCCAAAAATGTGACGTGTATCTAGTATCTCTGTCAGAGATAATAGCTACAGGTACGCCATGCAGAGATACAATCTTATCCATGTACAATTGGGCTAACATGTCGGAGCTATAGGTCTCCTTAATGGGTAGGAAATGTGCTGACTTAGTCAGTCTATCCACTATCACCCATATTGTATCATTTCCTTTCCTTGTCTTTGGCAACTTGGTAATGAAATCCATTGTAACCATTTCCCATTTCCACGTAGGAAGTTCAGGCTGTTGTAGCAAACCTGACGGCTTCTGATGTTCAGCTTTGACTTGCGCACATGTCAAACATTTAGCTACATAGGTAGCTATAGACTTCTTCAAGCCTATCCACCAGAAATTTGCTTTCAGATCCTGGTACATTTTGTCAGCTCCTGGATGAACGGAGTATTTAGAACTGTGGGCTTCCTGGAGGATTACATCCCGAAGTCCTCCATAAACAGGAACCCATATTCGTCCATTTAATCTCAGTATTCCGTCCTTGCCATGGGATAACTGTTCTTCAGTTACTCCTAGCTTTTCATTAGGATAGTTAGCTTCCAGCACAGCTTCCTTCTGCGCTGCTAATAACCTTTCATTCAAACTATTCTTGATCTCAATGCTCTTGGCATTGATTCTTATCGGCTTCATCCTTTCCTTTCGACTCAAGGCATCGGCGACTACATTCGCCTTACCCGGATGGTATCTTATCTCACAATCATAATCATTCAAAGTTTCCATCCATCGTCCCTGCCTCATGTGTAAATCCTTCTGATTGAACAAATGTTGCAGGCTCTTGTGATCAGAATAGATCACACACTTGACACCGTACAAATAGTGCCTCCATAGCTTCAGTGCAAATACAACGGCACCCAACTCCAAGTCATGGGCGGTGTAATTCTTTTCATGCACCTTTAACTGTCGTGAAGCATAGGCAATAACTTTGCCTTTCTGCATAAGCACACATCCCATCCCGGTGTGTGATGCATCACAATATACCACAAACTCTTCTATTCCATCAGGCAATGTCAACACATGAGCATTGCTCAACTTTTGCTTGAGAATATCAAAGGATTCTTGCTGCTTAGGACCCCAATCGAACTTTACTTTCTTCCTAGTCAAAGAGGTTAGGGGTGCAGCAATTCTTGAAAAAATTTCAATGAAACGCCTGTAATATCCTGCCAATCCCAAGAAGCTGTGAATCTCAGTAGGCGTCTTCGGCTCTTGCCAATTCATGACAGCTTCAACTTTAGCGGGATCTACTTGGATACCACGCTCACTGACAACATGTCCAAGGAATTGGACTTCACGAAGCCAGAATTCACACTTCGAAAACTTGGCATAGAGCTTCTCCTGCTGAAATAATTCCAGAATACATCGAAGATGCTTCTCATGGTCAGCCTGACTCTTGGAGTAAATGAGAATGTCATCGATGAAGACGATGACGAATTTATCTAGGTGAGGTTTGCAGACACGATTCATGAGATCCATGAATGCGGCTGGTGCATTAGTGAGCCCAAAAGGCATCACTAGGAACTCGTAATGACCATAACGAGTCCTAAATGCAGTCCTGTGCACATCTTCATCTTTAACCTTCAATTGATGATAGCCTGACCTTAAGTCAATCTTAGAGAAGTAGCTTGCCCCTTGTAATTGATCGAACAGATCGTCGATTCTGGGCAAAGGATACCTATTCTTGATAGTGACTTTATTAAGCTCGCGATAATCGATGCATAGACGCATCGATCCATCCTTCTTCTTGACAAAGAGGATTGGCGCTCCCCAAGGAGACGAACCAGGTCTAATGAAACCTTTGGCTAGCAATTCATCTAGTTTTGTCCTCAATTCCTTCATCTCTGTTGGTGCCAACCTATAAGGCGCTCTGTTGGATCTGAGTTTGTTTTTTATTGTATTTTCGTTTGAAATTAAGATGAAAATGAAAGAGTTGTGCAGCGGAATTATGATGAAAACAAACTTTGCATACAATCAAACGAGAGTAATACTTTAATCAAACATCTTTCCACAATGAATCGAAAGATTGAATTTGTTTCAACAACGATTACAATGATTGATGAATGAATGCAAACTCCCCCTCAGCCAGAGCTCAGTAGTTTGTTCGTGCAAAGAAGACGATGTTGCGAAAGAGCTAATAGAACAGTACAAAGTACTGAACTATTTATAGGCACTTGCAAACCACTGAGCATCTTAGCTGACGTCACCATGAAAGTGACATCTAACCTCCTAACAAACTCTAACCTCTGATCTATACAAACACTGATGTACTAACTATTGCTATTACATTTCTTTACATAAAAGACACTTAAACAGCTGCTGCATCCTTCCACTGCTGTGAACCCAGCAGTGCTTGTCCGGATCAGCAGTACTTGACTCAAGGCAGTAGATTGAATCAGCAGAGCTTTGGTCTTCCATCAGTCTTTGACATTGGTCAGTAGATGCAAAGCAGCAGTTATAGGTCAGCACTTAGTAAAATCAGCAGATAGGAGGTCAGTAGATATGAAACCACTTTCAAGGGGAGAGATTTGTATGAACCAACTGTAATCGTCTGCTTATTTTGGATCCACTGCTCTGATCCAGTTTTGGCTTTAATTATCTGTTCCTCTGATAGGTTTCAATCCCAACAATCTCCCCCTGGAACAGATAATGCCAAAACTCTTCATTATTTGTGGAAGACTTTATTGCCTCATCAACAGTTCCCTTATCTGACCTTTAAATTGTAATTTGAAGTCTAGGGCATCTGTATCTTCATCATCCCTGCTAAGTGGAAGATCAAGGAGATCCTGCAAATGTTCAAGACTCAGGCCAAGAGCTTGTTCCCTTGATATTTTCTCCACTTCTCCACCAGACCTGAGCAAAGTCAATACGCAGGTCTGTTTGTCAGTTTCCCACTTTTGTATTTTTGAGCCTGGTGGGTTTCTTGGGAGATGTTTATTTGCTGAAGTATTTGGTGAGGCTGGCCTGTTCATGACTGACTGAGCAGCACTTGCAGATTGTTCCAATTCAAGATCTTCTTTTATCATTACTTTCGTGCCTGCTTTTACAATGGCATCTCCAGCTAAAAGATCTTGAATTGTTTCCATACTAAACTGGTTTTTGCTCCTTCTTTTGTAGATGGCAGCACCAGCTGGAGCAGTGGTTCTTTTGACTTGCAGCTTTGGTGGTCTTTTAGAAACCTCTGCTTTAGAATAGTCAGGCTTTTGAGGAACATTTGGGTCTTTCTTTCTTAGTTCCTCCAACCTTTTGTAGGTGGCCCTGACTACATCTTCTTTCCATCTGGCAATTTGTCTTTTGTTTCCATATTCAGCAGCAACCAGTTCCTCTTTCATTCTTTGTAGTTCTACCTGTTTGTCAGGTACATTCTTTCTAAAATTTGCCCAGTCAGGAGGAGTGTGAGTGACCTTCCTTTTTATCATGTCTTGAATTCTTGCAGCTTCATCTTCAAGCTCAGGAACAGTCCACTCTTTGTACATGTATCTCTCTCCTTTATACTTTTTGTGATCCATGATGCTTTCAATGTAGTCTTTCTTCAAAGTTTCAGCTGCTCTTTCTGAAATTTGTTGACTGGCATTTTTTGCAAATTGTTCTAGGGATCTGACTTGTGTGAGCAGATATTGATAATTTCTTGAAATTTCTTTGTCAGATTTCCCTTGTGTGTTTCTTTTTGAGATATCCTCTGCTTGCTTTGATCACCTTGAGCAGTGGGCTCAGCAGCAGATACCTGAGGAGCAGTTGTAACTGCTAAAATCTGCTCAGGCACCTCTGCTTGTGTTTTGCAAGGTGCTAACATTCTTGAAAAAGTTTCAGCTGTTAAACTGTTTATTTGAGTAGAATCACCTTGGTTTATTACAGCTAAATCATCCTTACTGAATTTCTTTGAAAAATAGTAACTTAAAAACCTTGGAAACAGTAAGAATGATTTTGTTTCAACATTATTAACCAAATCTTTAAAAATTTCCCGAGAATAGTTAAAATTTTCTCCTTGAAGAATAGCATATCCCAGATTTTGAATCTTTAAAGGGATTTCATTGAAAGAAGTGGTTTTGTTTGAAACACATAGTAGGAGGGTATGAAATAAAAATCTGGTTGCTGACGGAAAATAACCTTTTTCTAAGGTAATTTTCTTCATCATTATGGCTTCATACCCTCTCTCAATGAAGTCAGTTTGTAACTCGTTTTTAGTGAAAGAAATTTTACCTTCCTGATCACCGAGTTGAAAGACCTCTGAAATAGATTATGGCGTGATTTGGACAGCTTTACCCTTTATAGAAGAGTTTATGGTGGTTGCAGTGTCTCCTTGTTTTTCAAGAGTTGCATTCTTCCAGAACTCCCTTTGGGTCGCCAAATAGATTGGTGCATCGACAGTGAACAAAGTTTTGTACTTTGATTTTGCCATGGTGTCAATGATGGAATCGAAAACATTTGTGGTTCCTGGTTTTGTGAGAAGACCCAGGAGATTGTGAGATGGTTTATGTGGAATTTCAGTGGAGATTGCCTTTTGAGAGGCTGTTTTCGAAGATGATTTGGAGGAGGGTTTTGAAGATGACTTCGATTTTGTCATTTTTAAGATGAATGATCGAATAAATTTGTGAGAGATGAGAAGAAAAACTGCTTTGAGAAGAGAATTTTTAAGAATTAAATTCGACAGTAAAACCCTGTTTTGGTGGTGAGTGGGGGATTTTATAGGGAATAAAGTGAATGCTGAGGTGGCAGCCGTTACAAAAGGTCTGACCAATATGTACTGCCCACGTGACAACCCCTGGTGAAAGTGAAGGACAGTACTTTTGTGAAAGTGACTGATGAAGGCAGTGGTATGAAAGCAGTGGATGATTTTCACTATCAGTGGATAGCATATCAGTGGATAAGACACTGCTTTTGAACAACAGAGTTTATCAAAGGAATGAGAGAGCAGGGGTTGACTTTCAGCAGTGGACAGACTTTTGAAGTAGAGCAGACTTTTGAACAATCAGTGGTTAATGGCAGACTTTTAAGGATTTTAATGAAAAATATCATTTTTAGCTATTTTTAAGGATGGAGTTTTGATTTTCTGAAAACATTTTGTTGCTTTTATTCATAGAAAAACAAGATGTTGCTTGTTATTCCATGTTCAGCATCCCAATTCTAGAGACCAAGCTTTCAAAAGTGGCTGTATCAAGTGCTTTTGTGAGCACATCTGCCAGTTGATCTTTAGTTGGGACATGATGCAGAGAAATCAAACCTTTTTCATAGCAATCCCTCACAAAGTGATGTCTGATGTCGATGTGTTTGGTGGTTGAATGGGAAACTGGATTTTTGATGATATTTTCTGCTGCCTGGCTATCCAACATGAGTGGTGTCTTTAAGGCAGTGATACCAAAATCCAGTAACTGATTTTGAAGCCACAGGAGTTGGGCTGTACAGCTTGCAGCAGCAATGTATTCAGCTTCAGCAGTGGATGTTGAAACAGCTGCTTGCTTTTTGCTTTGCCATGAAACTAAGCAATCACCTAGAAACTGGCACCCTCCTGATGTGGACTTCCTTGTGGTGTGACATCCAGCAAAGTCACTGTCTGAGAAACCTGAAAGCTTGATGTTCCCATTAGCTGGATACCAGATACCAAGTGTGGGAGCACCTTTTATGTATCTGAAGATCCTTTTTACAGCAATGAGATTTGATTTTCTGGGAGCTGATTGACTTCTTGCACAGACACATGTTGCAAACATAATGTCTGGTCTAGATGCAGTTAGGTACAATAAAGACCCAATCATGCTTCTATAAAGTGTTTGGTCAATCAGCTCATCCTTTTCATCAGACATGACCAGCTTATTTGTTGCCATGGGTGTGCTGCATGGTTTACAATCATTCATATCAAATTTGGTTAAAAGTTCTTTAGCATATTTGCTTTGATGAATGAAAGTTCCATTTTGCAATTGCTGGACTTGGAGACCAAGAAAGCATTGCAGCTCACCCATTGCACTCATTTCAAACTCTGCTGTCATGAGTTCTCTAAACTCTTCACACATTGAGTTACATGTGCTTCCAAAAATAATGTCATCCACATAAATCTGGACAATCATTAAATCCTTCCCTCTCCATTTTAAAAACAATGTTTTATCAATGGTACCTCTTTTGAAACCATTTGAGAGTAGGAAGTTGGAAAGAGTTTCATACCAGGCCCTTGGTGCTTGTTTCAGGCCATACAAGGCTTTGTTTATCCTGTAGACATGATCTGGATAAAATGGATCCTCAAAACCTGGAGGTTGACAAACATATACCTCTTCTTGAATTGTACCATAGAGGAAAGCACTTTTGATATCCATTTGAAACACCTTCATATTGTGGTTGACAGCAAAGGCCAGGAACAGTCTAATGGCTTCCAATCTTGCAACTGGGGCAAATGTTTCATCATAATCAATCCCCTCTTCCTGTCTGTAACTTTGAACCACAAGCCTGGCTTTATTCTTGACAACAATACCCCTTTCATCAGTTTTGTTCTTGAAGACCCACTTTGTGCCAATGGGACTAACCTCTTCTGGCAGTGGTACAAGCTCCCATACTTGTTGTCTTTTAAACTGTTGGAGCTCCTCTTGCATGGCTTCTACCCAGCTGTTGTCTTTCAGTGCCTCTTGGTACTTGACTGGCTGATGGAGTGATAGAAAACCAGCAAAAAGACAAATGTTTTGGGTTTGGCTTCTTGTGAGCACCCCTTCATTTATGTTGCCAATAATTTGACCAGGTGGATGAGATCGCAAGAAGATTAAATCTCCTTGGTATGGTATGATGGCATTTGTTGGTGAAGGCTGCAAATGTGTATCATCTGAGCTAACCACTGCTGGGGACTTTGATGATCCAGCAGTGGCTTCAAAAGGTGGTGGAATAGGAGGTAATGAAGTGGACAACTGCTGACTTTTATCCACTGTTTGAGGACTTTTGTCAGCAGTGTTTGAGGATGTGGAAGCAGTGGTTGATGGGCTACTTTGGTCAACAACTGTTGAGGTAGCAGTGGTTGAGCTTTGACAACTGTTTTGAACAGCTGGTGCTTTTCCCTTTGTGGCAGACCTTTGAGGAATGATGATTTCATACCCATAGTCTGGTGTTGTATCCTCTGATGGACCTGCGCTGTTAGTCTTGACAACAGTATTTTCAAAAGTAAACTTTTCAAGATCAAACAGATCTGCAGGGTTTGCTGGGATTTTCATTGATGAAAGTTCATTGAACTTAACATTCAAAGTCTCATCCACTGCCTTGGTCCGTGTATTGAACACTTTGTAGGCCTTGGCAGTGGTTGAGTATCCCAGATGATAACCACAATCAATTTTGGCTGCAAATTTTGAAATGGAATCTTTTAAGTTCAAAATGAAGCTTGGACAGCCAAACACCTTGAAGTATGAAATCAGTGGTTTAATTTTATACAGAATTTCATAGGCAGTCTTTTTGTGCCTGGGGTTTATTAAAACTCTGTTCTGAACATAGCAAGCAGTGTTTACTGCCTCTGCCCAGAAAGTTAATGGCAAACCTGAATCTGCAAGCATGGTTCTGGCAGCCTCAATCAGAGTTCTGTTCTTCCTTTCCACTACCCCATTCTGCTCTGGTGTTCTAGGGATGCTGTACTGCCTTACAATCCCTTTCTTCACACAGAAGGCATCCAACTCCCTATTTTTGAATTTTGTGCCATTGTCACTCCTGAAGCTTTTCACTGGAAGGTCAAATTGCTTTTCAACCTGTGTTACAAAGTCTTGCAAAATGCCTGCAGTCTCATCTTTTGAGTGTAAAAAGAAAGTCCATGTAAACCTAGAAAAGTCATCAACAATAACCAAACAATATCTTTTCTTTTTGAGGCTCATGACTTGAACTGGGCCAAACAAATCCATGTGTAGCATTTGCAAGCACTGGGTTGTTTTGGACTCTTCAATGGACTTGTAAGAACTTTTATGCTGTTTTCCTTTTAAACAGGAAATGCAATGTTCAGGACATGAAAACAATTTTTGTGGTAGGCCTCTCACCAAACCATTTTTTGAAATTTCTGTGATTGTCTTAAGATTTGTGTGCCCCAGCCTTCTGTGCCAAAGTTCTGTCTCTTTGTTAGAGACAGCTGAGAACAGACAGGCATCAGCTCTGGGACACTCTTTTGACATATCAACAACATAAACATTGCCACTTCTTTGAGCAACAAGTTTAGTTTGACCAGTTTTGATTATTGCTTCAATCTTTTTTACCATTTTTGGTCCAACAATCCTACAACAGTCTTTTGTGAAGAATGACCCAAATCCCTTGTCACTCATTTGGGACACACTCAGAAGGTTGAATTTTAGATTGTCTATTAGATTGACATTTTCAAATTTTATATTTCCAGATTGCACTGTTCCAGACCCCATAACTTTCCCTTTACTATTATTCCCAAAGGATATATCACCCCCTCCATGGATTTTAAAGTCTTCGAGGAGGGCTTTACATCCTGTCATGTGCCTGGAGCCTCCACTATCTACATACCAAAGACTATCAAAGCATGCAGAAGCTCCCTGCACATGTAGTAAAAGGATTAGTTCATTAAGGTCTCCAAAGCCAACAAGGCTTTGGATGGGGTCTCAACAGTGTCTGGGATGGATGCAGAGTGATGGACAGTGGTTAGGTCAGGGGTTTGAACTGTTTTAGGACAGTGTTTCTCTAACCACTGTTGTGGGTCCTGACCAATCATCTGCTGGTAACCAAAAGGATGCCTGTTCACTTTGGGTTTAGAGGGCCTTTTGTAGGCCTCATAAACGTGTGGAATCCTTTGGTAAGACTGTTTTTCTCTGCCTTTTCTGAACTGATTGGCAGGGGGTGCATCAGTAACCTGAACATCTCTTTTGACAGATGTTTGGTTCAGTTGTTTTGTAACAGCTGTTTGAACTGGCACAAACAGTGGTTGTTTCTTGGTGAATTTGACAGATGTTGATGATGATGATGGACTCAAGGATCTTTTAGCAATGTACTCATTCTTTTTCACATCAAAGTTTTTGAGATACACACATGCTTGAGTTTTGTGGTTTGTTTTACCACAGACAATGCAACCTTCAGCTGAAACAATGACACTTGTTCTGTTTAAATCATAAGCTTTTAAGTGGAAACAATCTTTTGTTAGATGATTCCTTTTCTCACAGAATTCACAAAACAAGTTATCAATTTTTTCTTTCTTCTTTCTCTTTTCAGACTCCTTTGCAGCAGAGGTTTTAACCACTGCTGGGATGTCCTTGAGAGGTATGACTTTAGCTTTTGGAGCCTTGACACCATCAGTTGATGTAAAGTCCATTGGCTTGAAATTTTCAAGAATGTCACACTTATCAGACCATTTTGGTTTAAACTGGTATTCTTCAAGCTCCTCAAAAGTAGAGGATCCCATTGGTCTGTCAAGTGTGATTTTGTTACCAAGTTTGTCAGTGATTTTCACTTCTTGGCCATTCTTGTTTGTGGGGATGAAGTCAGTGGTTACATCAGTGGTTTGACCAGATTTTTCAAAAGCAGTGTTTTCATCATCATGTTTTCTATAGCCAACCCCAAATTTCACATTGCTTTTTCTCTGTTTTTCAAGCATAACCTCATATCCTCTGCAGGATTCCACCCATCTTTCACAAGTAATCCGGGTGGATTCCAACTCCTTTTTACAAACTTGGTATTTTTCTACCATAGTTTGAAGTTGAGTTTTGGTTATGCTTTGCTCTTCTTTTAGACAGCTGATCTCTTTTTCCTTTTCAGTCAATTTGTTTTTAAGTTCTTTTAAAGACTATTCAAATTTAACCTCATCAGTCAAGATTTTATCCCGAAGGTTTTCATTCACCTCTTTAATGTTAGCAAAAGCAATTATGCAATTGTCAGAACACAGTTTTTCAAGAACTTGAGGAGATACCTTGGCAGCTGCCATCATTGCACAATCACATTGATGATCCTCTTCATCAGCAGCTTTCACTTTCTTTTCACCAGCCTTTTCTTCTTTCTCTTCTTCTTTGTCCTCTTTGGACCATGGGTCTGTCAATGGTTCAATCAGGGTACCTGAACTTTCTCCCAACAGTAGTTCACCAGCCACAGCAGTAACCACTGCTTCAGTCACCTCTTCCACTATTTCAAAGCTCTGCTGTTCCTCCTCAGTTTCAACCCCCTCCTGTATTGACTCTAATGCCATCAAACAAAACTCATCATGTGAAGAATCATTAGAAGCATAGAGTGCAAAATTTTCATCGCTAAGATCTTCAGGCATACTGCTCCAGTCAACAAACCCTTGAGTGAAAAAACTTTGTTGATCTGGTTGTGCTGCTGCTGGAGCAGTGGTTTGAGGTGCAACAGGTTGCACTTGTACCTGGGGAGCAGGGGTTTGAACATATTGGATTTGTGGAACAGTAGTTTGGACATAGTGTACTGGCACAGGGGCAGCAGCATAGTGAGCAGTGTTCACTTGAGCTGCTGGGGTATACTGGGCATAGTGCGCAGTGCTTTGGTTTTGAGGTCTAGGATTTGAGCTAGGATGAGTAATTATGGGACCAGTAGTTTGACTCCTACATTCCCTAGCGAAATGTCCCAACCTATTACACTTGTAGCACTTGATTTTCTATTTATCCAACCCAACCCTTAGATTCCCATGCAACCCTGGGAATTTTCGCCCTGTTCTTTTGTAAAATTTGCTAGTTCTAACACTTAGCAAGGCCAGTTGGTGCAGGATGTCCATTTCCTCTAAGTCAGTGGGATCGAAATGTTGTAAATCATTGAGTTCAAAGCTTAGATTATCTGACATCTGGTTTTCGTTTGCAGTGAATGCATAACTTGCAGAGTGAGGATCAGGGTTGTTGAAATTTGCACCAGCAGTTATGTCAATGAAGTGATCATAACCCTGATCCTTACCACTGCTCCCAGATTCTTCTTGACCCAGAAGAGCAGTATTATCGAAAGTGTAATCATCGGTAACTTTTCCTGACTCTTGTAACCTCCTTTTCTGGTTCAACTCCCTTTCGTAGGTCAGGAGTCGACCGTGGAGTTGGGTCAAGGTCAGATCCTTGAATTCAGGTGAATTTCGAGTAACAAAAGCTATGGTGTCCCATTTTTCTGGCAGTGACCTGAGGAACCTGCTATTTTGAGTTGAGTTTGTAAAAGTGGTGTTAACAAGCCTCAGTTCACTGATGAGACAACTGAAACGCTCAAATTGTTGCGTTAGTGATTCACCTTTAACGTAGCAAAATGTTTCATACTGTTGGTTCAGGATTTCCCTGTTGTTTTCTATGACTTCTTCAGTCCCCCCAAACTGTTCCTTAAGTGCGTCCCATAATTCTTTGGCACTGTTACAGTGTAACAGTCCAGCATATATCTCATTGGGCAGCGCTGATGCTATGATGCTAAAAGCTTTAGCATCTAGTTCGATCTTTTGAAAGTCGGTTTCGGTATAATTTTCAACTGGTTTTGGAACGAACTTTTTAGCATCTTCAGCGCTTGGCACTAAAGGAACATGGGGACCATAAATGACAGACCTCCAACAACCTGTGCTTTGTTGAGCAAGGATGTGACCCATCCTTCTCTGCCAGATGTTGTACTCATTTCTTTTTAGCATAGGTGGTTTAAAAAGTGAGCCGATGTTGTTTTTATCATCCTGAGATTGTGACGTCATTCTTGTTGTTTTACAGACACTGAGAAATCAACTTTAATGGTGATTAATCCTTGCTCTGTTTTTCAACGGACGAACAAACGATCAGTATCAACTGTTATGAGCTGAACTATTTACGTCAAAATGATTGTTAAATCAAATTTGACTGTCCAAGCTCTGATACCAATTGTTGGATCTGAGTTTGTTTTTTATTGTATTTTCGTTTGAAATTAAGATGAAAATGAAAGAGTTGTGCAGCGGAATTATGATGAAAACAAACTTTGCATACAATCAAACGAGAGTAATACTTTAATCAAACATCTTTCCACAATGAATCGAAAGATTGAATTTGTTTCAACAACGATTACAATGATTGATGAATGAATGCAAACTCCCCCTCAGCCAGAGCTCAGTAGTTTGTTCGTGCAAAGAAGACGATGTTGCGAAAGAGCTAATAGAACAGTACAAAGTACTGAACTATTTATAGGCACTTGCAAACCACTGAGCATCTTAGCTGACGTCACCATGAAAGTGACATCTAACCTCCTAACAAACTCTAACCTCTGATCTATACAAACACTGATGTACTAACTACTGCTATTACATTTCTTTACATAAAAGACACTTAAACAGCTGCTGCATCCTTCCACTGCTGTGAACCCAGCAGTGCTTGTCCGGATCAGCAGTACTTGACTCAAGGCAGTAGATTGAATCAGCAGAGCTTTGGTCTTCCATCAGTCTTTGACATTGGTCAGTAGATGCAAAGCAGCAGTTGTAGGTCAGCACTTAGTAAAATCAGCAGATAGGAGGTCAGTAGATATGAAACCACTTTCAAGGGGAGAGATTTGTATGAACCAACTGTAATCGTCTGCTTATTCTGGATCCACTGCTCTGATCCAGTTTTGGCATTAATTATCTGTTCCTCTGATAGGGTTCAATCCCAACACGCTCTAGCAACAGGTGCTGCTCCAGGGATGATGTCAATTCTGAATTCTACTTGTCTATCTGGTGGTAAACCAGGTAATTCTCCAGGGAAAACATCGGGGTATTCAGAAATGACGGGGATGTCTTCAATCTTAGGCTTCGGCTCGTCAATAGTCACTTGTGCCATGTAGATGACACAACCCTTCTTCAAACACTTAGAGGCCTTGAGCATAGTCACTTGCTCAGGCATTCCATACTGGGTATCTCCCTGAATGGTAAGTGATTCACCAGACGGAGTCTTGATCACCACCTGCTTCTTATTGCAGACAATTTGGGCCTGGTTATGAGATAACCAGTCCATACCCAAAACTATGTCAAAACCGGCTAACTTAAAGGGAAGTAGGGACAAAGGAAAAGAGTGGTTCTTAATGGATATAACACATCCATCTAACACAGTTGAGACGGTTTCTATGGTTCCATCAGCTAATTCCACCTCGTACTTCACACTTAAGGTTTTAACAGGCAATTTCAACAATTCACAAAACTTATTATCTACGAAAGACTTATCAGCGCCTGAATCAAAAAGTACTCTTGCATAGACATCATTTATGATGAAAGTACCTGTGATCACATTGTCGTCCTGTACAGCTTCCTTTGCATCCATCCTGAAGACCCTAGCATTAGTCTTCTTTCCTTCATCAGCTTTCTTTGCATATTTTGGGCAATTTGTCTTAATGTGCCCTTTTTCGTTGCAACTGTAGCATGTTGTGTCCTTCAGCTTCTTGCATTCTAGGGTCTTATGTTCCGAAGATTTGCAAATCCCACAAGGCCTCGGCTGAGATTGGGATTTTGAGTCAAGTCTACACCTCCCAAAGTGGTGCTTCTGACAAATCTTACACTTGGGCTTATCTCCAGATTGATGCCCATCCTTCTTAGAACCAGACCCCTTCTTGTGGTCATTGTTTCCCCTGTGCTTCTTATCTGACCGTCGTGAATTGTCATCTTCACGCTTCCTTTTCTCGGCATCCGTGTTCCTCAGCGATCTCTGTCTGACCGCGTCCAGTGTGAGGGACAAGGATATATCAGCTGCAGACCTGAATGTAGCTGGCCGAGAGGCTTTTACACTTGCCTTTATCTCTGGGGCTAAACCCCCAATGAAACGAGCTATTCTTTTGGGTTCCG
The DNA here is from genome assembly GCA_030545235.1 of Helianthus tuberosus. NCBI lineage: Eukaryota > Viridiplantae > Streptophyta > Magnoliopsida > Asterales > Asteraceae > Helianthus > Helianthus tuberosus. The sequence goes on from CM060419.1 coordinate 184,111,340, forward strand.
GGGTCACCAGGTAAGGAACCAACCTTGACATTGTATTAAAGCTCGTAAGGTAAGCTTGGCAATCCAGATTCTTCATCATCAAAGACAGAAAATCCGACTCAATCTTTTCTACCTCATGCTGAGGACAGTAGTTCTCCCTGATGAGGGTAATAAATTGTTCCCACGTCATATTGTACAGTGGAATCTTCCCAGTAGCCTGTATCAACGATCTCCACCAGGCTAAGGCCTCACCTTTGAACGATTGAGACACAAACTTTACCACATCCTTATCAGCGCACCCGCTGATATCAACCACAGTGTCCATCTCATCCTGCCAGGTCATGCAGTCTATAGCTCCTTTCTCCCCAGTGAAATCCCGGGGTTTGCATGAAACAAAATACTTGTAGGAGCAACCCTTGTCACGGGGTCCTTGGTTTTGTACGATCTTTTGAGATGGAACACTTTGCTGAATTGAAGAATGACGATCGTCATCACCTTTCTTTAGCTCATCCTTCTTGGAGGGTGGCTTGCTATGACCCTCAGAATGAGTCTTAGGCTTGGAATGCGGTGCGGATAGGGTCCTACTCCGAGTCCCGCTATATTCCTGATACTGCCGCTCTATGGCTTTTGTAACTGCGTTGTCAAATAACGCTTGGAGCTCTGCACCCGCTATATTAATCCGGGTTTATCATGTTCCTCCCTCGGGTGACTGTTGACTTCGTCCGAGTCAGGCATTTTGTCTGAACTGTTACATAAGATATTGACAATAATTTATTTGGGAGTTTATTATGGAATTGTCCTTTATGGCAATTCTTTAACCATGGTAAACATAGACCATATTGGGTTAATTTGTTTAATTATATTTATTTAGGATTTTTATTATAATTTATCCTAATTATAATACAATAACAGTACTATTAGTGGCACAAAAGGCCTGGTCACAGGGACATTCTAAATTATAAGCCATGATTTCAGAGAATCAAGGCATTAAGGTTTGAACATAGTTCTTTACCTCTTTCGGACAGGGAGTCGTAGACTACTACTGTCTTTTGTCTTATATGACAATGAGTATGGCCCGTAGGCACTACATCACTAATGGATGTTTAATACGTGATCATCTTAATTGATGATTTAAACCCATGATTTATAGATCATTAAGTTAGGTTAGGAATATTTTGAAGAATCCTTAAATAAGAATGACTTGTGTGATTTTTAACGAATCACGTCTGCCAGGAGCGTTAACATGTTTTCAGATGTTAACAGGGATCCGAATCTTTTAAACAGGTCTTACCATCTTGGCCAAGTCTTATAATGACATGCAGGCTAGGTTATACCTTTAATATTCTTATTCAATATTTAATAGGCAGATTTTTTTTTTTTAAAGGAATGATTTTTAATTTATTTATTTCATGTATAATATATTTATGCATATAATGGCAAAAATGAAATTTATAAACTTAACATTCCATTAATTTTTAAAAGATTACACATTGCCCTAAACGGGACTTTTAACAGAACAATTTGCCCACGCAGGGGCTAAACCGATAACACAAGTCCACGCAGGGACCAAGTACTAGAATAGACGTCCACGCAGGGACTAAATACACAGATAAATGTCCACGCAGGGACTTGATTGAAATAGGAAATACAACAATAAATAGGGATTTAATGATCCCTCTTTTTCTTCCCCTTTAGCAAGCTCGCTAGGCCCTTGAGGAAACCACGGTTGTTCCTACGCTCCTCTTCAAAATCTCGTTCCACCCGGTTTCACCTGTGAAGGATTTCTTCTTGTTCCGGTGGGGAAAATCGTGGTGGCTGCGACTGCTGCCTAAGCGGAGGTCGAGCAGGTATTTGATACCCATGAGATGGATATCCCACTCCCCAAGGAGCTCCATACGGTCCTTCCGGATGTAGGGCGTTGTAGTTTGCCGCTACTAGGTACGGGTCGGCTTCAGCATAGTTATAATGAGTGTGAGCCAGCTGCTCAAACGGATTGTACGCCATTGAACCAGCGTACGTAGGAATCGGGTTATCAAAACCCATCGGTGGTGGTGGTGGTGCAACTGGTGCAGAATTCACCTCTGCAACTGGGTTTGAAGGCCCACTCATTTGTGGGTCTTCATGTAGTGGCGGATAGTGACTGCCACTTGAGTGATGAGGGGTGCTAAAATGAAAATCCCCTCCTCGCGCGGATATTCGGGAACCTGTCCTCCTACGTCTTGGTGGTTCTGGAGGTGCTTGATGAACTGGCGGCGGTGGAGGCGGTGGCGTGACTGCCACAAAACGGGAATCCTCGGAGGGATCCTGCTGCTGTTGTTGCTGTGGGTTATGAGAGGGTGTAAAATACCACTCATGCTGATTAAACCTTGCTTGATAACTGTCTGGACCACCGTAGGGTGATCCGTGGAAGGAAGATCCATCGAAAATCTCGATGGGATGGTTGGGGGTACCGCTTGCAGGTTCGACGGGATCCGTGCCCTCGTCCATGTCCATTGCATTGTCTCCTGAGAAGTGGTCCTCAGGTCCTAGTGGGTTAAAACCCACTGGTTCTTGGATATAGTTTGCCGGGTTGAACCGGCCCTGAAAGACAGGAGTAGGGTCGCCAAAGGAACGGTGCAAAACGGATCGCTGTAAGGGTATATATGAAGGTTGTGGGTTATCGGGCTCGTTTTCCGAGTGCAGCCCATAAGAGTGACGGTAAGGAGGCGTTGAGCTGTGAGAGACAGACCGTCTAGCAGGCTCCAATTGGTTCCTCCAGTTTCCCTGAGGATCGACACTCATTGTAGTAGAAGGAGTTCGCCGGAGTGAAGGCCCGGCCTCGTGATCGTTGGGGGCGGACATTGGCCCCTTGCCTCGTCCTCCTCTTCTAAATCTTGGTGGCATTTCCTGTTTAAACAAATAAAGATACAACAAAGAAATATAAATGACAAAGTAAAAATTAAAAACAATTTGGATTATTCCTATGTTCCTTGTCTAGACTCGAAAATTTAGGAATGTGCAATTGTGTCATTGAGATTAAACACAAAAGGCTAGTGTTTAATTCACTCAATGTTGGCTCTGATACCAACCTGTCACACCCCGATATTTCCACGTTTGACCGGTGGGCCCGGTGGGGAGTATCGTGACGTAGTTGGTAACATTACAGTCAAACAACACAATATTTAATATGCACAGCGGAAGCAAAAGATAGATATTCATTTCAACCAAATAATATTGTAATATCAAGTATCACAAATAGTTGAAAATAATCCACAGGCGGATCAAAAAAAATATGGAAACATTGTTCAACAGTTTTGACATCCAAGCTTGCGAGACTTATTGTGGACGCTAGGAGAAAGCCATCCTAGTTCGCGTAGTACCTGCACTTAACCTTTTTGGGAAAATACGTCAGTTTACACTGGTAAATACATTCAACCGACTCATTTTGAAAAGTTTAATAAAATTGATTTGAATGCACGTGGCACAAACTTTTTATAACTTGGGATAATTATTTGAATATAATCTTGTAAAAGAATTACATGTTCCTTATGCGTTCAGTAGCCCGATCCGTAGACCGGGTTAAAGATCAATAGACACACCACATTATTTATTTTGGCACTGACGGGTGTACGCCTACACCCCGTGCTTAGGTCGTGGCCATTTCGTAAAATGATGCCAAGGATATCCGGGACATGGTCATTAACCCCCCAAAGGCTTTAAGCAAACAAAACATTTCAAAACGGAGCATATCAATGATTTAACCACTATTCGATTAAAGATTCAATGCCCGACCAAGCGGTATTTTATATACCATACCCCAAGCTCGTATAGGGAAAATAAGTTAAAAGTATTTACCTTTGCAAGTATCAATCACAAATAGCAAGTGCGTGTAGCTTTTACCGGGTCTCCTATTCTGGAACGAAGGTTTATAATAAGCTATTAGAATCCTAACGGGTCTTTAATTAAGCCTAAACTTAGACCGGTTAGTTTTAAGGAAAGATACGGTTCGAACGCATGATTAAGCGAATACCGGAATAGAATGTGATTTAGACCCGACAAGTTTGAAAACTTGCATAATATGGGTAATCTAACCACATTCTGGATTTTGAGATAAAAACGATAAAGTTTGACCCGTTTCGGCTAATTTATGCAAACTAGTTACATAAACCGAACCGATCGCGCAACAAGCGTAACGGGTAACCATGAGAGTCATTTACATGTTCCTTAAGTTAATATGCCTTAAATATGTTGTGATATCAGTAGGATACCTTCCATTATGCCCAAAACGAGTTTAATCTCAATTTAAGCCCCGTATGGGTATTTTGGTCATTTTAAAGGTTATAAAAGAGATTAAATGAAATTCTGAGATTCGGGTCCGAATACATCAGTAAAATAACTTATTTTAATAGGTCATATCAGTTGGTGATAAGTCTTATATGACAAAATGGTTTTAAACCCATACTAGGTGTTTAATACGCGTAAAAAGCCCTTTTAAGCGATTTCCGGTTTATACAGGAAATCTGAGTTTTCTGATCAGGTTATAAAGTTCAAAATACTTCATTTATTATATAAAATCAGTAGCAATTGGATTGGTGTCAAAATACTATGTAGAACTCATTTTATAACCAAAAAGGGTATAATCGGTATTTACCGAATCAAGGCCATAACCTTAGGTTATGGGCAGGTTAAAAATAATTAAAAATCTTTAAAAATCCCAAAATATTATATTACATCAGTGGGTAAAAGTTTTGGTGTCAAAAATTGGGTTTAGATAGGCTTTATGCTAATGACGCCGTTTAATTACTAAAAAGCGTTCTAATTACGTCATTGAGCATAACTCCTAATCTAGACCTCAAACTGATGTGAAAATTTAGGGACATGTTTATAAATCAGAAACAAATATTTTTGTCCTTTCACATTTCTTAAATTCTCGTTTTATGGTCAAAAGGGCATTATGGTCAACATTTGGCATTTAACGGAAACGTGTAAACGAAACGGATAATCAATGAACCAATCACAGAGGGTTATACCATCATGTAGCCTGGTCCTAAGGAAGCTCTAAGGCATTTCCAAATCATACTAAATCGGGTCAGAACTGAAGTCAAAGCAAAAGTCAAAGTTTTGCGACTTTCGGTTCCGAACCGGGTCTAAACAGAAAATTGTCGGGTCGAACATGTTTAGACATGTTCTTACATTTATTACTAAGTTATATGAGTGGTAAAATAGGTTACATGCCTTCTACATTGCTAATTACGTGTTAATTCGCAAATTAAGTTTCTGTTGACTTTTTATAAACAACTTTGACCCGACATTTGATCTAGTTAGAGCGGGAATCAGAGGGTGCCCTTTTAAGGGTTTAATGCCCACATAATTACCAACTTATAACTACCTTCAATTCGACTAATCACTGGACCATTAATGATTAATCGCTAAGTCAAACGTTAATTACGATGGTTTGACTTTAAAGCTAATAACTAAGTAAAACTCAATTAAGGAAGGTCAAGGGTGCGGTGCTTACCAAAGTCTAATGCACTATTAGAGATGCTTGGGGACTGATCTTAAGCTCCAGGAAGCTCCACAAATGCAGATGGAAGGTGTGATTAAAATGTTGCAACATGAGGGCCTTTTATAGTGAATTTTAGGCCTTGTGATCGTGACAAATCATGCTACAACTGATCATGGATCATCCACAAGTGTCCCTAAGGTCTAAAAGCATGTAGGGGTCGCCCAAGGAGTGGAAAATATCTTTCTAAGTCGGTTACAATGCACTTAGCAGACATCAGCCAAAGTTTTAGGAATCAGAGGGCCCCTCGCGTCACGCGTAGGCCCCCTAGGGGTCCCTCGCGTCGCGCGACGCCCCCTCTGATTCAAATCTATTTTCAGATTTTGCTGTTTTGGTCCCTGGCCCATAAAAAGTTGTTTTGACAATTATTTCTTGCATTATGAGCCCTCTAATTGATTTCCAAGGACTCCAAGATATAACCAATCCTTGTGAAGCCCTTGTTTAACTTGGTTATTACCCGAAAAGTCATTAACTTTATCGTTGACGCTTTTAACCCCTCGTGTACGAATTTTATCATAACTTTCTCATACGATAACGAGACTTGGTGAAATTTATATCATGTATTCTAGTGAGCATAATTAATCGTTACAATGCTTCGGGTTTGCTAAAAGGTCACTCAGAGGTATACTTTAAACATGTTGACACATTTAGCCCCTGTAGTTTATAATTCCTCACTTTCTTTCACATTTAGCTTCGTATGATCCATGATTTATTCGTTTAAGGTTATAAACATTGTGTAGGGTTATTGTAAAGTATATTTATCCGTTGTTGACATTTTGAACTGTAACAACCCTCATTAAAAGTCCTATTTATATTATTATTTTATTCAATAGGAAACCCTAATTAAGAAACCCAAGTGATTCTGCACAAAACCAACAAATTTCAGAACAATCAGAATCAGGATCAGGGCCCCTAAAACTCAGGGGGGGTATTCCCTACTCGATGATTATCCTTATAACTTATTATAAAAATCGAATTTAATCGAAACGTCGACTCACCTGCACTTCAAACACACGTGGCAACAATATGGAGAAAAGGTGTCCCTTACAGACCATAAGGGAACATTGTTACGGTCCGTAAGCAAGAAAAAAATTGGGTATAAATAGCAGGCTTTGGGACTGGCTTCTGTGCGTTTGTTCGACGAAGGAATTCGCTTCAGGCACGGAGTTATGCTCTGTTTACCACAATTAACACACACAAATCACTAATTGATGCTGCAATCAGGGTAATAACTCGATCGCTACTACGATTCAATGTCCGATCGATTAAACTATCCAATGGATGTTTAAGTGCCGCTCAAATTGAGTTTATACTTTGTTATTCATCGTGATTTCGACTTGAATGTTTGAGTGCTGTTCGAAATCGGACTATACTCTGTCATTCGTTGTGAATCCGCTGAATTGTTAAGTATTGCACTTTGTCATTCGTTGTGAGGGTTTTATCTCGTGAGTTATCGTAAATGCTGTATTAGTTAATTACCTAGTTTGTATGCACTAGGTTACAAGGCTAAGAAATAGGCTAAGCTCTGCTCAAATTAAATCTGCAATATATCAAGGATTATCTGTAGACTAAGCTTTGCCCGTAGAAATCTGCAATGTGAGTTCATTTCTCTTTTCTCACCGTTTGTGAGTCCACTCTATTTTCTCACAGTTTTATCACCTTTTTGTGATACAATTATATTTACAAAGGCTTTTCAAAATCCTAAAATGTTTATCAGTTATACTTACAGTAATTAAAGTTATATATTCTATAATAACTGCGGGTATGAGAGATTTTATACATTATTTGATTCTCGTTATTATTTGCCAGAAAGTTAGTCAATACTAGCATGATTACAATAACAGTGGAAATTATGCCCCAGTAATCATAACATATAACTAAAATTATTTTAACATCAATTAGTTAATAAATTTAATATATGTTTGAAATAAATCTAAATGGTGTATACCATAACAAAATAGTCAAATATAATGTATTCTACTAAGATTATATTTTAGTCTTAGTCACGTTAATATATTAAATAATGATATTACAATTATTTAATTAACATATTATATTTGATAAAGTTATTGTAGTTTGATATAAAATGATATATGTCATTTTCTGGATTAAATGGTTTTATGCCATAAGTAATATATTTGACAAAGAAATGTCACGGGACACAATTAAGTCCGGAGTCACTAGTTAAGAGAATGATTAACAGTGACATATCCAAAGACACTAGTTGAGAGAATGATCAACAGTGTTATGAATAGAAATTACTAGTTGAGAGAATGATCAACAGTCTTATAGAATCACTAGTTGAAAGAATGATCAACAGTGATATGACCAGAATCATTAGTTGAAAGAATGATCAACAATGATATGATTATAGTCACAGGAATCGCCTAGTGACAGATAAATTGAATAATAGTAAAATATAATTATTTGATGATTATAGTCACAGGAATCGCCTAGTGACAGATAAATTGAATAATAGTAAAATATAATTATTTGATAAATTCACTATTTGATGAAAGTGAGCCAATAATTAATATGATTACTGTTACATCGGAACTGTCACCATGTGACAAATACTGATTGAGTTGAGTAAATATAAATAGATATAAAAACCTTAATACTGTAAGGTATAGCAATATATTTTATAAAAATAGGAATGAATTCACTCAGCATTTCCGCTGACAAAATTTTTTTCAAACATTTTTCAGGTAATTACAGTAGATTGGAATAAGAGCTGAATACGACACTGAAAGGCTTCAAGAAGTGGCTTATTTTATTAATTAAATCAAATTAAGAAATATTGTTTTATGTAAACAAATTTATCTTATAAAACATGGGTTATCCCATCTATTTAATAAATAAAATCCGGTGTTTCTAAACTCTGATATTTTTCCTAACTCACGGTCCTGATGAAATTTCCACTGCAATGTTTTATAAAATTAATCACCGGTACCACTGGACTGTTCACGGCTTCTGATTCCGTCCAGGGTGGGTCGGGGGTCGTGACATGAACCCTTACATTATCATACTTTCCTTGTCTGTCAACTTTAGTTCCTTTAGAACTTTCTTTCACACGTTCACAGCTTATGACACGTGTCAACACATTATGGGAGGTGAATTTTTGAGGTGTTACAAGTTACATGGGGATTAGTAAGATTTATAAAAATCTTGTGGTGTGGGTCCCATGGGGACGGTCACAACATGAGGGGGGTAAATTGTAAATTTGTGGGTAAATAAGTTAATTAGTGGGAGTTTAATGTTGTGTCTAGCGTTTAGCGCGTACCGGGTATTATGTAAGGTGTTATAGTGCTCGGGGACCATAACTAGCTCAGAAAAAGTGTAACAATGTTTTTAATAATGTTTTTGTGTTCCGGGTGATGTCCGGTTGTCCGGTTATATACCGTCCCGTTAAAGTGCTAAGTGACAACGTAAAGTGTCCTTTTTGTAACTTTTAGTGACCTTTTTAACTCCCAACACTTAGGAAAGCATACAGGACCATTTTGCCATATTTTTGGAAGTGACTAGCATTTTTAAATGCTGAATTTTGTTTATAGATGCAGAATTCTGCATTTTAAGTGAGTTTTAGGCACTATCCGGCACCTAAACTATCACCTAGTGACGCAGTTTTATGGTCCTTACTTCCCTACACACTACCCTAGTGTGATACTTTATTCCCGGCTCATACTAGGCCTTAAAATATTGTCTGTCTATGTGCTGGCATTGTCAGCATGTGTCTGAGTTATCCGCTCACTGTGCTAACTGTGCTTTGTGCATCAAGTTTGTCACTAAAGTCTGTGTGTAATAAATGGAGTGACAGTATGAATGTGATGCATATGTATGTATGTAACAGAAATCAGAAAGCAGTTTAATCATCAGTTGAGATCAAGCACAGTCATTTAGCACAAATTAAATATTAATTAATTGTACGGATACCTGAAATTTTGAGGGTTGTCACATTCTCCCCCTGTTAGAGAAATTTCGTCCCGAAATTTTAGTTCTGCTACTAGATGCAGGGGTCTTGGGGAATAAATGTTGGTACTTTTCTTTCATGCGATCCTCACGTTCCCACGTGAATTCTGGCCCGTGTCGTGCATTCCATCAAACTTTGACGAGTTTGACACTACCCCGGCGTGTCTTGTTAATCTTCCAATCCGTAACCTCGACGGGTTCTTCAGTAAAGTGGAGTGTGTCGTCAATATGAACTTCGTCGGCAGGAATGACAACTGTTTCTTGAGTTGGACTCTTTTTCAAATTAGATACATGAAATGTATCATGAACGCCATTAAGTTCAGCATGTAAGTCCAATTTGTATGCTACAAGCCCAATTCCTTGCAGGATTCTGAATGGACCAATGTATCGCGGATTCAACTTTCCACGCTTCCCAAAGCGTGCCACACCCTTCCAGGGTGAAACTTTCAACAAAACCATATCACCAACCTCAAATTCCAGAGGTTTCCTCCTCAGGTCCGCATAACTCTTTTATCGATCACGAGCCGCTTTGATGCGCTCTCGGATCTGTGCAATCTTGTCTGTCGTTTCCTGGACCAATTCCGGACCAACAAGCTGTCTATCACCCGCGTCAGCCCAGCATAAGGGTGATCGACACTTGCGTCCATAGAGAGCTTCGAACGGTGCGGCTTGAATGCTTGCATGGTAACTGTTGTTGTATGAAAATTCAACCAATGGTAGGTGAGTGTCCCAACTCCCACCTAAATCCATTACGCAAGCTCGCAACATGTCTTCTAATGTTTGAATCATTCGTTCGCTCTGTCCGTCTGTCTGCGGATGAAAAGCAGTACTCAGATTCAACTGAGAACCAAATGCTTCTTGAAAGGATTGCCAAATCCTTGACACGAAGCGTCCATCTCTATCAGAGATAATTGAGAGAGGCACTCCATGTCGTGCAACAATCTCCCTCATGTATATTTCAGCAAGTTTACTCGTGTTGTCTTTTTCCTTGATTGGCAAAAAGTGCGCAGACTTTGTTAGACGGTCTACTATTACCCAAATCGTATCATGGCCCTTGGGCGTCCTTGGCAATTTCGTTATGAAGTCCATTGAAATCTGTTCCCATTTCCATTGGGGTATTTCAGGTTGTTGCAAGAGACCTGAAGGTTTCTGGTATTCGGCTTTTACTTTGGCGCAAGTTAAACATTTACCAACGTATACCGCTACATCACCTTTCATTCTTGGCCACCAATAGAAATCCTTAAGATCTTGGTACATCTTATCCGCTCCTGGATGAATCGAGTACCGTGACTTGTGTGCCTCATCAAAAATAACATTTCTCAAACCACCAAACAAAGGAACCCAAATTCGTTTCATGAAGCACAAAGTTCCTTCCCCGTTTAGTACCAACTGCTTCTCCATCCCACGGAGATATTCATCCTCAATATTCCTTCCTTTAAGAGCTTCTCTCTGCGCGGCACGAATGCGCAATGAGAGGTCTGTCTGGATAATCATTTCTAAAGCCCTAACCCTTATAGGCTTGATTCTTTCCTTTCGACTCAGTGCGTCGGCGACCACATTCGCCTTCCCCGGGTGATACTTGATCTCACAATCGTAATCGTTCAGCAGTTCAACTCAGCGTCTTTGTCTCATGTTAAGCTCTTTCTGATCGAATATGTGCTGCAGACTCTTATGATCAGTGAAGATTGTACATCGCGTGCCGTATAAGTAATGTCGCCAGATTTTCAATGCAAACACCACCGCCCCAAATTCCAAATCATGCGTGGTGTAATTTTTCTCGTGGACTTTCAACTGGCGAGATGCATATGCTATAACCTTTTGTCTCTGCATCAGCATGCATCCTAAACCTTGACTCGAGGCGTCGCAATATACCACGAAGTCGTCAGTGCCTTCGGGTAGAGATAATATCGGTGCGTCGCAAAGCTTGTTTTTCAATAGTTGAAATGCTTCTTCTTGCTTGTCTCCCCAATCAAACTTCTTGTCTTTCTGAGTGAGAGTGGTTAAAGGTTGAGCGATTTTTGAGAAATCCTCAATGAATCTGCGGTAATAACCAGCCAAACCTAGAAACTGTCGAATCTCGGTTGGTGTCTTAGGAGTTTCCCAGTTCTTGATTGCCTCGATCTTTGTGGGATCCACATGAATTCCATTTCCATTAACCACATGACCAAGAAACTGAACTTCACGTAGCCAGAACTCGCACTTCGAGAACTTAGCGTATAACTTCTCCTTTTTAAGTAGCTCTAGAATAGCTCTTAAGTGCTGTTCGTGCTCTTCTTTCGTCTTTGAATAAATCAAAATGTCATCAATAAACAAAATCACAAACTTATCGAGGTACGGCTTACAAACTCTGTTCATCAAGCCCTTGAATACTGCTAGTGCGTTTGTCAGACCAAACGGCATAACCAGGAATTCGTAATGTCCATAGCGAGTCCTAAAAGCAGTCTTGGGAATACTTTCCTCCTGAATACGCAGCTGGTGATAACCCGATCGAAGATTGATCTTTGAGTAAAAACTTGAACCTTGCAACTGATCGAATAGGTCATCAATCCTTGGCAAAGGATATATGTTCTTGATTGTCAACTTGTTCAGCTCCCGGTAGTCGATACACATACGGAAACTACCATCCTTCTTTTTGACGAACAAAACTGGGGCTCCCCAAGGCGAGAAACTTGGTCTGATAAATCCTTTATCCAATAGTTCTTGAAGTTGCGTTGACAACTCTTGCATTTCTGACGGTGCAAGTCGATAAGGTGCCTTAGCTACAGGCGCGGCACCTGGAACTAAGTCAATATGAAACTCGACTTGTCTTTGTGGCGGCAATCTTGGCAAGTCTTCTGGAAAGACTTCAGGATACTCCTTCACGACTGGAATATCTTCTATCTTTGGCTCAGCTGCTTCTTTATCCACGATGTGTGCCAAGAAAGCAACACATCCCTTCTTCAAACATTTTCTAGCCTTCAAGCAACTAATGATTCTCAGGGGCGTATCGCGCTTCTCTCCGTGTACCACAATCGTTTCTTCATCCGCCAATGGAATGCGAATGGTCTTCTCGTGACATACAATTTCTGCTCTGTTGCTTGACAACCAATCCATCCCTACTACCACATCGAAGCTTCCCAACTTGACTGGCAGTAGATCCAGTGTAAACTCGTGTTCTCCCAGCTCTATTACACATCCTCTGATGACTTCATTCGTTTCAACTAGCTTTCCATTAGCCAGTTCAATTGAGTACGGAATGTCTAACTTACTAGCAGTTAACCCAAGCATTTTCTTAAATTCTAGCGATACAAAACTATAGTCGGCACCAGTATCAAATAGCACAGATGCAAAGCGTTGATTAATAGGGAACGTACCAGTGACAACGTTAGGATCCTGGCGAGCTTCCCTCACTCCAATATTGAAAACTCTTCCTTGGGCCTGATTGAGTTTTGGGCATTCACGCTTGAAGTGCCCCAAGTCTCCACAATTAAAACATCCTGGTACTCGACCATTATCACCTTGAGCGTTGTTCTGGTTGCGATTCCCACTTCCAGCTTGGTTCGCAAAATTACCACGGTTACCATTGCCTCCATTGTTTCCTTGTGGGCGGTTCCCAATTCCATTACCACCCCGGTTATTGTTTCCAAAACCCCTTTGCCAACCCGGCCTGAACCAACCCAACAAGTTTCTTTCGAGTGCCCAGCTCTACCACATGCTTCACATTTCCCAGATCTGCATCGTCCCTCGTGATGCAACTGACACGCGTTACACTTGGGCAAGGTGCCCATATACCCTTTTCCCTTTTCCTTAGCCGGTGCGCTTGTGTCACCCTTCTTGTTCGAACTGCCGGTACCTTGCTTAAAGTTGGAGAATTTTCGTTTGTTTTCTCCAGATGACTCCACATGAGTCTCCTTCTTTTTCTAATCAGCATTTGAAAACTTGTTTAGCCTGATGGCTTCTTCAGTTAAGGACACGCTCAGGTCGATGGCTTTAGTAATGGTTGCAGGCTTTGAAGAGGTTACCATGCTCATAATCTGGGGTGCCAACCCCCAGATGAAACGCTCCACACGTTTGAATTCAGGCGTAACCATATAAGGTACCACATAGGACAAATCATGAAACCTCTTAACATACTCGGCAATCTTCGGGCCATCCATTCTAAGATTCCAGAATTCAGTTTCTAATTTCTGGATTTCCGCCCTGGAGCAGTATTTCTTTCTCATGAGCTCCTTTAGCTCGTTCCACGTCAATGCGTAAGCCGCTGCTTCTCCCAGGGTTTGGACCTGGAGATTCCACCACGAGAGTGCTCCATCAGTAAATAGCCCGGAAATGTAGGTAACTTGCTGATCTGGTGCGCATTTGCTCATCCTTAGCACCGAATCGGTCTTCTCTGCCCATCGAACAAAACCCACAGCACCTCCGGTGCCATCAAAATTTAGCGGTTTGCAGTCTAAAAAATGCTTAAAAGTACAGCCTGTACAAGTAACGTCATTCACAGGAAGCATTAGAAATTGCATATGGAATGTCCAAATGTAATGTAAGGTGTCCCAAGCGACTTAAACATTACCATGTGGTGGGTTGTTCCTTGAGGTACCCCGCTAGATTCAGGGCGGGAGACCTCATAATCAGCTATCGCTTTTGAAATTTGTTCCTGTAACTCCTCCTTTGTGGTGGGCAAACGTACAGCTCTTCGTGGAGGCATCTTCTAGAAGAAGATCATATTGGTCAGGTCATAGTAAGTATAGTACGTAAGTAATATGCGTATGTAATAACATTCGTCCACACAATAACACATAACATCCCATGTTATATTATAAAACAAAGAATTTAACAACGCATATAATGAGAATACTGCGATTGAGCTATTATATAATCAAGACCACAATACAATGTTTACAAGTTTTATAACTGTATCGTACATCAAAAGCGACTAAGGGCCACATCACCCCTGTCTGAACTATCTAGTCATATACAACAACCAAAAATCAGATATCAAAAGTCATCATGTCAAAATGCGGTCTTCAAAATGCTGTGTAGTCGGCTCAATCGCTGTCTTCTCACCAAAAGTAACACTACCTGCAACAGACCAAAAATCCTCATGCTGATAGGGGAGGATGATGAGGGAAGAAAATCAAACGGCGCAAACGCACCCAATCCTCCTCAAGTGCATGGATAACGCGCAGCAAATAAGCAATCTGCTGCTCAGGAGTAAGGAAACGAACATCAGAATCAGGGGGTAGTGGAGGAGGAGCTGGTGGTGTAGCAAAAGGAGACTGACAGTGACAAGGTGGAGGACGCGGAGTCCTCTCCAGCTCCAAAACGCGTCTGCTCAATGCGTCCTGCTGCAACTGTAGGGATATAAGTATGTCCTCCGTGGAATATCCGACATGGAACGGGTGATACGGGTCTGATAAGGGCATGACGTTGGGCGATGACCACAAAAATGGCTCGCCCGATGGTACAAAAGGTGATGCAGTACGAGGAAACTGAGACATGAATGGTACAGCTGACAACATAGGAGGGACAAAAGTAGGCTGCTGTCTCGAAGATCCCTCCCCAGGACGAGGTGGAGGAATGTCCTGGCGAAAAGTGATAGGAAGGTCGGTGCGATGGATATCAGATAAGTGCGGGTGCAACTGGGGAACATCGAGAGGTGCAACAACAGGTGCAACAGAGGGTGTAACTGGTACAACAAAAGGAGGATAATCATCATCCTCGATCCACCTGTTACGGGTGTCGGCATATCTCGGATCGACATGTGTGGCAAAAGGTGCACGGTCAACAATCACCGGCACAGGATCAGGCAGTGGTGCATCAACAATAGGGACATCAGAAACTGGTGGTACGACGATTGGTGCCTCCACAATAGGTGGTGCCAAGACTGGTATATCAATGTGATCAGGCTCTGGTAAAGGATCTGGCAAAAGAGCAACAGATGGAGCATCAATAGGGTCATGAGCAATGACAGGCTCTGGGCCAACTGGAACAGGCTCAGCAGGTACGAACTCGACCTCAGGATCTGGGTCGACAGCATGGGGAAAGATGGGCGCAACAGACATCGCCATGTCTGAGTCAGATGAGTAGTGCTGCACGCCCTGGGCGTCAAGTGAAGCGGTCGCTATAGACTCGAACGAGTAAGGACCGAACGGATCGGATAAGGCCTCTGCGACAGGGGCCTCAATAGGTGGCAAAGCGACGACATCAGCAGCAGGAACCTCAACAATGGGAACTACAGGGTCGTCAACGGGAACATCAGCGGGAGGGACATCATCATCCATAAGGGCCACACCATCCCGGTCACCCTCCGGGGGACCCTCAATGAATAAGTCGATGTCATCATCAGCGAACTCGTCATGTGGCAGATCCTCGATAGGAACTGCGGCGAGTGGGAGAGGAACAGGGATCTGAATGAGAGGTAGATCCCCGTCTAATGGACCATCAGCTTGAGGAATATCATCCCCAAAATCTGGAAGAGCAAACGGCTGAAAATCATCCTCATCCGTGCTCGTAGTATCCGACGTATAAACCTCGCTCTCAGATAGAATCTCGTCGTCCGAGACTATCGCCATGGGATCTAGTGTGTCTGATACTCCGGTATCCGAAGAAGATGGCATGGTGTCTGTAACACAACCATACATATGCACATATATCAACATGTAATCAAATAAGTGTGTAAGTCACAATAATGTAAGCAAGTAATCATCCTAGTCTTCCCCAGACTATCCCACCCAGTCTCTCAGACTAAACTCCCTAGTCTCACAGACCAACTCCCTGGTCTCTAAGACCAACTCCCTGGTCTCTAAGACCAACTTTCCCAGTCTCTAAGACTAAATTCCCTGGTCTCTAAGACTAACCTCCCAGTCTCTAAGACTAAATCCCTGGTCTCTAAGACCAACCTCCCAGTCTCTAAGACTAAATCCTCCCTCAGTCTCTAAGACTGATCCTCCCTCAGCCTCTAAGACTGATCATCCCTCAGTCTCTAAGACTGATCCTCCCTCAGTCTCTAAGACTGAATTATAAATATAAATTTGGAAATGTGTATTTGTGCCTTTTGTTTGTAAAAATGTTTGTACCCTGGATCTGGACGTATAGTGTATGCAATGTAAAAATGTTTGAAAACATTTTCGTAAGAGCCCTGATGATCATAGTCTAGACTTGAGAAAGAATCCTAGTTCGCTATGATCGAGGCTCTGATACTAAGCTGTCACACCCTGGCTTTTGCGGAAGCGTGGGTTTATTTGGTGTGACTTCTTAATACCATAGCAACAATCATAACAATGCTATATGATAAAAACACAAGATGTTCATCCATTCATTTAGTTAAAAGTACCACAACATCATTGTTTGAAAATGTCGACACTTAAAATAAGTTACAAACCATACTTGTCTACAAAGTGTTCATGAGACACAGCAAAAGACTTTAATTAAAACGTGGTTTAAAGACATGTAACCCGTCCAGGTAAGGGTAACCCGTCCAGGTAAGGGTTACACCTCCTAAACCTACTACCCTGGATGACATCTTTATTCAACGCAGCTAAACACATGCATACCCCGCCAGATCCGCTAGTTCCCTGAAATACATGTAGTTTGAAAAATCAACAAAAAGTTGAGCGAGTTCATGTGTATGTGAGTATGTATAAACCTTTGTATTCCATGTATGTATGTATGTCCCGGTATGATTGCAAACAAGGAAAAGATCACCAATGGTTTGCAAGGCCACTGATATGTGTGACGGTGTAGGAAGACTCAAACCTAGCAAAGTTGTACCGGGCTCCCGGCTGGAAGACATAGTTCACCTCTATGGGCCGCCCCGGCCTCATGGGTGTGGGCTCGCTACACCCAAATAGATCTATCACTCATGCCCCTCGGTCCTGATACGAGGATTAATGGTCCCAAGTATCCGCTTACCCTATCACATGATCTATGGTTCTTTCCTAGGCTAATCATACCAATAGTATTGTAAGTATCCCTTTGTAACATGTATTTCATCCCCGAAGTAAGTAAAGAAAACAGTTTAAGGAAAAAGGGGGACATGAACTCACTGTAATGCGTCTCCTGAATCATATCGTCAACTCAAACTCGGTCCGCTACGCGACAACCTACAATGTACTATTGTCGATTAGACGAACGGACCGTGCCTTGCTTTTGTATTTACGTGTTTGAGTTACGTTATTTTGATATTATTCCAAGTTGTAGCTTCTTGTTAAAATAATAATAATTATTTTAACTTAAGTTTTGTTTTTAGGGTTTTGGAATAATAGTTAGGCAACTATTTCGTATCCATACTTCTCAAGTATTTTATATGCGTAATTCCTTCCCAATGATGTGGGTATTTATACATGTCTATTTGTAGTTTCAAAATATATTTTAAGTCACACTTAGAAAAATATATTTACTCATTTGTCCAAAATAACTTATTTCCAAAATATATGTATTCCAAAATATATATATTTTTCCCAAAAATAATATATTTTACTTCTTTAGTTTCCAAAATAATATTTTACCAAAATATATGTGTAAGAGTCTTTTCTGGAATATTTTGTAAGTTACGTCTTTGCGTTTGGTTTTACAATACCAAGTGTGTAACTTAAATATTTGTTCCGTGGGATTTTTGGTATTATTTTGGAGTTGTAAATGTCAAGGTATTTTGTTAAGTTATATTATTTTACCCTAAAATAATATGACTAGTTCACCAAATATACAAATATTCACACAAGTGTCTTAGTATAAAATATATATTCTAAATATATATTTACCCATTTTTATTTATAAAAACCAACCTTCGATACTTTGTATTTCTGTGACAAAACCCATGGCGAAGTTTATATTCTAAACACAAGTTGTAAAATATACTTGTAACATTTGTAAAAAAAAATATTTTCTAAGTGTTGGAATTTTAGAAAATTTCGCCAGAGTTTCCTTTGTAAATGGAGGCGTCCATGCTTATAGCATATCATTTTCTTTTCAAAATCATTTAAATCAACCAACAACAAATTACTAAACAATATTACACTAGTCAAGTGCAAAAACAATGCACTTTACTTGACAACATAAACTTGGTTTTTCATAAAAACGCGTAGTAACTTTGTAGGGTGTTTAGTGGGTTTAGTTACCCTTCAAAATGTGTTTATTTTTGTAAAACTCTCGTTCTCGGGATTTTTAGATGTTCACAACTTGTGAACTTATTTTACAAAAATATCCATTCACAACATTTTCATATCTTACTAGTATTCATATACTTATTTCTTCCAAAAATAGTGTAAGAATTATGACTTTTCAAAAGACCCGTCTTTTAACTTGGTGTGTCTAGAAAAATCATTTGTAGATCTCGGGTCCATACGACCATCTACTCACTTAGTTTGTTTATTTTTCACGAACTCACTTTGTTACCAAGTTTATGTTAAAACATGGAGGTGATTCTTTTATGTAGATCACTAATCATCTCCGAACTTGTTAACTTAAGTTTTTAATCCTACTTTAACAAGTTCATCCATGATGTTAAACACCCTATTACTAGCAATCACCAAATAAACAACAACAACACCTAAACAACTTTATTTTATCAAGAGTTCATCTTATTTTATCATCATATTAGCTTTATGTTCAAGTTTGTGTTCATGTTCCTTTAGTGTTCTTGTATTTACATCATAATATAATCATTAACCACCATAAATATAAAATAAAAAATGATCAAAGAAGCTTACTACTAGCTTTTAAGCTAGGGAAGAAACAAGCTTGAAAAATGAGTGGATAAAGGCAAACGAGGGAGGTCCTTGACGATCCGTGAGCTCCACACTCCGTGATTTACCTTTGTGCACCTTGTAGTGGGATTAGAACACTTGAATAAGAATTGAAAATAAAGATGGTGGTGACAAGGGTTTCGGCCGTAGCTTGTTTGGGGAGGGAGAAAGAAATTTTGTGAAGAAGTGTTGAGGTTAATGGTGGTGCTTATAACCTAATTTCCTTTTAACCAATGGATTATATGTCTAGGAAGTACCATACATAATCATCCATAATCTCCATAGAGATTACATGGGGAATGTACAAAATTCAAATAAAATATCTTATGGGGCCATGCTTGAACCGAATCCAGCCATGTGGGGGGGGGGGTTAAGTGTAAGATTTGGTGGGTATTTGGTGATTTGAAGGATGTTATGTGTAAGTGTTAATGGTGAGTGCAAGTACAATCATAATCTTCACATTTCCTAGGTAGTTACATGGGGATTAGTAAGATTTATAAAAATCTTGTGGTGTGGGTCCCATGGGGACGGTCACAACATGAGGGGGGGGGGGTAAATTGTAAATTTGTGGGTAAATAAGTTAATTAGTGGGAGTTTAATGTTGTGTCTAGCGTTTAGCGCGTACCGGGTATTATGTAAGGTGTTATAGTGCTCGGGGACCATAACTAGCTCAGAAAAAGTGTAACAATGTTTTTAATAATGTTTTTGTGTTCCGGGTGATGTCCGGTTGTCCGGTTATATACCGTCCCGTTAAAGTGCTAAGTGACAACGTAAAGTGTCCTTTTTGTAACTTTTAGTGACCTTTTTAACTCCCGACACTTAGGAAAGCATACAGGACCATTTTGCCATATTTTTGGAAGTGACTAGCATTTTTAAATGCTGAATTTTGTTTATAGATGCAGAATTCTGCATTTTAAGTGAGTTTTAGGCACTATCCGGCACCTAAACTATCACCTAGTGACGCAGTTTTATGGTCCTTACTTCCCTACACACTACCCTAGTGTGATACTTTATTCCCGGCTCATACTAGGCCTTAAAATATTGTCTGTCTATGTGCTGGCATTGTCAGCATGTGTCTGAGTTATCCGCTCACTGTGCTAACTGTGCTTTGTGCATCAAGTTTGTCACTAAAGTCTGTGTGTAATAAATGGAGTGACAGTATGAATGTGATGCATATGTATGTATGTAACAGAAATCAGAAAGCAGTTTAATCATCAGTTGAGATCAAGCACAGTCATTTAGCACAAATTAAATATTAATTAATTGTACGGATACCTGAAATTTTGAGGGTTGTCACACCGCACTCCCGCGTCACCTAACTCGATCTGTGCATTAATTATACGTAGAACAAGTGGACCCTGGTGTTGCGTTAATCTTGATGTTACGGGTCGTGTACGGGTCAAGTCGGTGACCGGTTTTTTTAAACGGGTAACCAAATAGCAAACGGGTCACGGGTCAACGGTAACGATTAATGGGTCATGGGTCAGTAGACTATTAGGTCAGCAAATACCTCATGTAATCGTGGGTTTGAGAGATTGTGGTGAATGAAGACTGATCGAGCTTCATGGAAAATAAATGTTGAGATGAGATGAACGTGGAACGCAAGAAAAATAGGAACTGATAGTTTAACTAGCATGTGTTTTATATACTTTGTTTATTATAAATAGGTTGTAATTTTTCTTTTCGTATGTACCCTATTTTCATTCAATACAGTAGCTTTCTTCATCTTCATATTTATGTATACATATTACATAATTCTATGTTGAGTGAGTGTTGAGGGGTCCTGAACCAACATCGGGGAAGGTAAACTTTTGGGTTTGGCGTCTGCTTTTGGGTCGGGTTCCAACTGCAGAGGCACTTGCAAGGAGGAATGTCATCTTGAGCTCCACTCTTGTAAAGTGAGATGAAAATGTTGAATCTACAGAGCATATTTTGGTCAAGGGTTTGAGGCTCGGGTTATGGTCTTTTTGTTTTTATTGATGTTTAAGGCTAAAAAAACGTTTGGAATGAGATTTTAAAAGGATGTTATAATGGAATTGATAAGTAAGATCTAGGAAGATAATATTATTTGCTGGGATTCCAGGAGGATATTTAACGTTCGTTTGCCTTTGATAACTTAGAGAATGGTGCTTTTTTTTGTCACGTTGATTAATTTTGTGTGCGCTTAGCATATGTTATCTTTGTTTCTCATGTTGTTTAGTCTTGTGTACAGTTCTTTGTGTTTATAGGTTCATTTGGGTTGTTAATATATAGTACATAAACGTAACCCGTCCACCGGACGGGTATTAAACTAGTTTGTCTTGATCCGGTCCATTTACACAATGTTAGAACAATAATTTAACCTTCCCATAGATTGATCCGCATATACACATCATGTAACACCTCAATTTCATGTAATATTCCTTTTTATATTGAAGCAATGAAAATGAAATATCATGGATGAACTTCAAATGTAAATTACTGCTTTATATCGTTGAGTCATAGTACTGAATACGATGTTTTTCAAGTTAAAAGATGGTGAATAATTTATTTATTAAGCTAATGATCACCTTTGAAAATCTTTTGTTTGTCAAAAAAGTATATGTATATTTTTTTCTTGGAAAAACTTGTAGATTAACAAATTATAAGTAAAGGGTTAATTGTTTTGAGATATATCGCCAGAAAAATTAATTAGCTAGTGAGATTCCTTCGAGCAACGCGACGGGACTTTGGTCAGTATCGGTTCGGCTCATTACAATACTGGTACGGTACTTGCACTCAAGATAACAATCGAAATAGAAAACCCACCTATAAGGATATCAACACGTGTTTTACATCAATCAAAAACCATAAAAACAATTATCGTTACCGGTTCTATTAGATAACCGATGTCAGTACCCACGTCAGTATCGGTTTGGTTCGTCATAGCATCGTTATGGTATCGGCGCTCGCTATGGTTTAGGATAAAAAAAATAATTTTGAATAAAACTTCATTTTCAATAAAATTTATACCGAAATGTTGAGAACAAAAATTAAATACAAGTGCATGTTCAACTTTTTTAAAAGTTCATAAGCACAATTTAATTAGAGAAAAAAGAAATTAAATGATTAAATACATATATTATTTATAGTAAAAGATATGGAATTGAAATTTAAAAGAACCATTCTTCACACAAAACTACTATTTGATTTAAGGGAAAGTGTATAGCTAGTATTCCCTAACATCCATCTAAGCATTACTACTAAAACAAGAATCTATTTTAATGAAAATCAAGTTTTAATACTTGTAGTCTTGTATACGTAAAAGACGACTTAAAATGGTTTGACACGTTTACTTTTTAGCTAAATGTTAGTAAGGCTGGAGGGTGTGGTTGGAGCCCCTTAGGGACTTTATCAGGCCACGTCAGCACCACCTAGGATCCACCTCAGCCATGGAGCTCCCTTTCATTTGCATTGTGTGGATGGAGCCCCCTATTAAACAAAATAAAAAAAAAAGATTTCATTGGTTTAAATCAAGTGGGCCCCTCTATAGCGCCCCTTCTCAATCTTTACCATGATGGAGCCCCTCCTATAGCACAATTTAATTAGAGAAAAAAGAAATTAAATGATTAAATACATATATTATTTATAGTAAAAGATATGGAATTGAAATTTAAAAGAACCATTCTTCACACAAAACTACTATTTGAATTAAGGGAAAGTGTATAGCTAGTATTCCCTAACATCCATCTAAGCATTACTACTAAAACAAGAATCCATTTTAATGAAAATCAAGTTTTAATACTTGTATACGTAAAAGACGACTTAAAATGGTTTGACACGTTTACTTTTTAGCTAAATGTTTGTAAGGCTGGAGGGTGTGATTGGAGCCCCTTAGGGACTTTATCAGGCCACCTAGGATCCACCTCAGCCATGGAGCCCCCTTTCATTTGCATTGTGGGGATGCAGCCCCCTATTAAACAAAATTAAAAAAAAAAGATTTCATTGGTTTAAATCAAGTGGGCCCCTCTATAGCGCCCCTTCTCAATCTTTACCATGATGGAGCCCCTCCTATAGCGCCCCCCCCCCCCCCCCCCCCTTAATTCAGACGGTGTGGTCGTATAGCGCCCCAGGGCGCTATAGTTGCTGAGTTGGCAGGGTGCCGCCCCCACACCCTCAGCCTAATAAGAATTTAATTGTCCACTATGTCTCCACTCGGATGGTCTTTAAAAACATTTTAAATGTGAGTGTTAAGGGGGCTGGCTAGTAAGTCAGGCCACTTGGGATGCCACTTTTGACCAAATAGGTACCAAGTGTTTGTGTTTCAACATGGTGCAACCAAGAATGTGAATTGGGCTCAAATGCACATGATACAAGAGATTGATGTACAAGGTACCACATAAACATGAATCATGTTTCAGACTTGGCAATCGCGTCTCTAAAACCATCGACAACCTGGCTCATTGTTGGTCGGTCATCAGGGTTCTTGCAGAGGCAGCTAATACCCAGTTTAGCAATGTTTCGGGCAGCATCAAGTGAATATTGGTTGTTTAATCGTTTGTCCATAATCATCCAAAAGTTTCTGCTATCAGCAGGGAATTCTTTCACCCATTCTGTAAGCTTTTGTTGGGCTTTTGGTAGACTTCTATCTACTGCTCGTCTACCCGTTAGAATCTCAAACACTACAACTCCAAAACTCCACACGTCGCTTTTTGATCTAAGATGGCCCGTTTCTGTGTATTCCGGGGCAGCATATCCATATGTCCCAACAGGCTGTTAACATTATTAACAATCATTATTATTTTAGACTCCCAACAAATATGCCTTTTCAAACTACTTACCTTTGTAGAAACATGACTTTTGTCCCCTTGAGGACCTTCTCGCGCAAGACCAAAGTCCGAAAGCTTGGGGTTAAACTTCTCATCCAGTAACACATTTGACGACTTGAAATCACGAAATATGACCTTTTTACAATTCAAAATTAAGCACAAAATGTCAACATCTAGTGATCAAAAACCTTTCTAAAGTGGACATGAAACATTGCTCTCAAAATCTCTTGTGATATGTGAATACCTGGATTTCCATCCCTTGGTGCAGATAATCCAAACCCTCGGCTGCACCGAGAAGGATCCGTAGCCTTGTTTTCCATGGGATCGGCGGTAAATTTGTGTTAAAAAGATGAACTTCTAAGCTTTTGTTCGGCATGTACTCATACACTAACAATCTTTGCATCCGTTCACCATCAACCGAGCAATATCCCAAAAGTTTTACAAGGTTAGGATGATCAACCACCCCAAGAAACTGAAGTTCTGTTTGCCATTCTTTATGCCCCTAACAAAAAAAAAAAAAAAAAAAAACATCATAAAATAATTCAAATTCACAATGAAAATGAGTGATTTTGTAGAGTTATAAGTTTGATAATGCTTGCATTAACATCAAGATGCAGGGGCGGATCTAGGCCACTTTTGTGAGTTCCCAGAAACCCATTGGCTTTAGAAAAAATGGGAAAATTAGTGAAAACCTCATATGATTTGGAAAAAAAATAGAGAAGATCTACCAGAAGGAACCCAGTGAAAAAAGTTCTTAGATCCGCCACTGTCAAGATGTCATTTTTCAATGAATTCCCGTACCTTTTTAGTTACGCACATTGTAATATTATATTGTGTACACTTATAATATTGTCACAGGGTAACACCTTTTTTCTTGAGGTCAAAAGTTATCCTTTTAATTATTGAAAAGCAAAGTGCCAAAGTAGTCAATGGATTTCCAAGACTATTTTTAGCGTGCACCATTCCACATTCCCACTAGCATCTAAGATCATTAAGGCACTAGACACCAATCCGGAGGGGGTTTTGTGTGTGTGTGTGTGTGTGAGGGGGGGGGGGGGGCACCATGATAACGCGCATGAAGATGAGAGATAGTGAAACCTTTTTTTATTTGAGCCAATAACCTTCTTCCACATCACCCAACTTTTTTTTCTTCATTTAATTTGTTTTAGTTAAACTATTACACACTTTTGAGGGAATAATCTTAGTGAAAGCTCCAATGCTTACGTGACAGTGACGTGACACACATTTTTTAAGTTAAACCAGTATATTATCGTTAGCGGATTATTAGATTATACTACCATGTATTTGTTTAGTACATGACCAAAACATAGGGTACTAAAGTATAACATTGTATCATGCGCATTGAGTGTTAAATCGCTGCGTTTGTGACACGACATGACATGAGTTGAACCCAAAACTCATGTCTAACTTACGAATCGTACATGATCGGAGTTTTTACGGATTAACACGCTCACACCCCATTTTACCATAAATTTTATCAATATTCAAAAGTTACAAATTTAAAACCAAAAGATATACATACAATAATTACATTAAAACTATAAAATTTTATATCAATTTATCTTTTAAAATAATAACATATCAAAACACTAAGTAAATTACGTTATTAGCGTTTTAAAAACATGTACGAAATTAAATGGATCAACCCATCAGCTACACCCAAACACAACCCATTTAGCTAAACATGTTTCTACGCATACACAATTAAAAAGATACCTGCATGCTTTGTCTGTTAAGCCTTTTAATGGCAACCACAAGAGGATCAGTTTGACTTTCACAAAGTCTAATCCTTGCTTTATAAACACACCCAAAACCACCTTCACCAATCTTCAAAAGCTTGTTGAAATTAGTGGTAGCATCTCTAAGCTCCGAGAATGAAAACTTCTTCAACTTATTATCTTTATCTTTGTACACTTCACTTATTCTTCTAGGGGAAGAGACTGGGCCAGTTGACTTGACTAACCCGGTTGCCGATTTCGGCTTTTTCGGTTGGTTGTTATCTTTTGCTTCCGGTGAACATCTTTCCCTAGTTGGTTTTGAATGAAATATGCTGAAACATTTCATCATTGAAGGTGAAAAAAAGTGTGAAAGTGTTATGAGTATTGAAGAAATTGTTATGTGGATTAAATGTTGTGGGTGTGGGTGTGGGTGTGTGGTGGGTGATGGTTGAGTGTGTGAATAAAGGTGGTGGCCGGTGATTTATTTTAATATCGTTGGTTAAGAAAGTCTTAACGTGAAATTGACGGTTTTATAATATGGTCAACCGGAATGGCACGGTTCGTTGACTTTGTTAGACCATGTGTAGTGGTTTACATGAATAATGCCCCCACCTATGGGCATTGTGCGACACGTGTCATCCCAGTCAGCAAATGGGCATTATGGGCGTTTTTCACAAATAGGCGTAGTGGGATAATGCCCCATCAATGATTACCCAATTATTTAAAAAAATTAAAAATAAACTAAATAATATTAGTTGTAATATTCTTATTGGCCAAACACATGAATGGAGAAGACATCAATGGACATATACAGCGTTTTTTATATAACGGCAATGCGATTTTTTTTTCAAAAATAATGCCCAAAAACGCCCTATGTAATGGGCGCGGGGGGGGGGGGGGGGGGGGGGTTGAAAATAATGCCCAAATAATGCCCCACTACGGGTGGTCTTAGTTGGGTAAAAATTCTTTGTAAGGATTTTGATTTAAATAACCAACTTTTTATTAGGCTGATAGCATTTCTAACTTACGAATTATACAACGTTACTCTCAACTTTCAACGTATTTTCTTCTGATACTCTCAAACTAATTAAACTCTAACTAAGTTAATTTTTTGCTGATGTGACACTTGTTTAGTAGAGTGGCCCTTTTTTGTTGATGTGGCATCTAATGTGACGCTTATTTAGTGGCGTTGCATCTATCGTGGCTTTTTGATGGTGTGACATTTGATGTGGCACTTGTTTAATGACGTGGAATTTGACGTCAGCTAACTGAGTTAAGGTTTAGTTAGCTTGGCAGTGTCAGATGAAAATAAGTTGAAAGTTAGGAGTGGTGTGGTACAATTCGTAAATTGAGAGTGTTATCAGCCAAATGGTAAAGGTTAAGGTTATTTAAATTCTGTATTTTTTATTAGTATTATTATAAATGGTGAAGGTTAAGGTTATTTAAATTCAATATTTTTTATTAGTGTTATTATACATGCATTTCTAGAATTGTATTTCGATATAAATAGAAAAAGTAGACCACCTTCGTTTCATTTTCAACGGGGAATATGAGATGGTTTGAAAATTGTTGGTATCATTACAGAAAAATATTTGTTTGTTTGTGTGCATTAAATATTATTGTCATGAACAAACTCATGGGCGGCCATCCTAGTATGTATGCAAAAAGGCCACCATTTAAGCATCCCAAATTTTACTAATGACCACATTCTTTAACTTATCTTTGCTGTGTCAAGGGGCTTACCTATTACCAAAGGAAGGGGGCATCCGCACCCATGAAAAAGAAAGTTGGTGTTATTGTTAGGTAAAAATGTTGGTCGTGCTCTTTAAAAGTTTGAATAAAACCTCTCGATTGTCCCATGAAAAAATCATGGGTCCATTAGACGTGATTGTGAGCGGCAGTCGTGCCACCTCCACGACCACAACACATCGTAGTGGTGGTGCGTGTTGTGGTTGTGAAATGCGGTTTGGAGTCACAACGTGAAAGAAATCCAAGAATTTTTATTTTAATAAGTGAGCCAATGAAATCATTCCAGCTAGGCAATATTTTTTTGTTTTTTAATTATGGTATTTAATATAAAAACTAATCTAGTTTTTCTTAAATAATTTGCGATTGTTAGCTTTAAAAAAAGAATTAAATACACATTCTTGTTTTTTTCCTGAACATTCTAATATAAATTTTAACGAAAACGGGATCATTTGAAAAAAAAGGTATCTTTGGTCCGATAAGTAGTTTTGACATCTACCTTGATCAACATTTCGGATATAAATAATTGTTTATAAATAATTAATACTAATTGTCTGACAATAATAATTAACAAAATGCATTCAATGTTTTTTCTATATATAAAAAAAAAAACCCTCACCTTTCAACTATCACTAACCATAATACATGTTAAGTAGTAGTGAGTATAACCACCCCTCCGCCTATGGAGTGTGTTTTTCACTATCATTAACCATAATGCATAGTCTAATCATGATTTTGTGACTCAAAAGATTTTTGGGACTAAAACAAAGGATGCATATCTACAGTGGCGGACCCAAATTTTTTTTTCATTGGGATCCATTTTTTGTGTTAGAAAATGGATGCATATCTACATGTTTCATCTCCATCATGTCTTTCTAATAATGTGAAATTCAAGGTGAACCACAAAGTTTAATAAGGAACTCCTATTGACCATTTGACAATATGGGGTGAATCCAGTCATATTGTATATTTTTCTTGTATTTTGTTGTGTTCATAAAATAATTATGATGAAAATTGGGGTTTCTCAAAATTTGACATCAGTGAACCAAAGTTATGGAATCAGTGTGATCATAAGTTTAAACAGTGTAAATTATCGTATTTCTATTAAAAAGAAATTTTTAATTAACTTTAGGTCATTCGTAATGGTTAATGTTGCTCATAGTCTTATAACTCCAATAGATCGAACCGTCCCTAAGCAAACTCATGTGAATTTAATGCCTAAAATAGTTATTTTAATATTGTATTTAACTTATATTATAAAAAAAGATAAGAATATATTTAAGATGATATGATTTCAAAAGTTAAATTCGATAGAGACGTAAGTTAAATAGGTTGAAAAATGAAAAAGAAACAAGTGCGGGACTGCGGTCCACACGGTTTGTACATATCCGTACTAATAAGACTGTCCGCAATGCAACGGCCTGCATTTACTACATGCATCCTAGTCATCACTGCCACATCAGCTTTTTACCTATCTTTTCCACATGCACTCTCTCTCCTCTATTTAACTCCAACCCATTCTTCCCACATGCATCCTCTCTCTCCTCTATTTGGACCCACTTTCTCCACTTTCTTCACTTTCTCTCTCTGCACTTAAATATGACTTCGGTTTTAAAAAGAAGTGTAAAAAAAAAAGGCGGATGGGTCAGGATGGGCGACACAAAATCAAACAACATGTCAGGATGGGCGCTCCCCTCAAAAGCACGTGGGACGTCTGGGTTCTCTCAATTAGATGTAAGCTTTGTTCGTTACTTTGTTTTAAATATGACTTCGGTTTTAAAAAGAAGTGTTGTTTCTAAACTAGATGAATATCTTTAAGTATTGTTTCTAAACTACCGGCGAAACACGATACGAGTTTTGAAAATTGGCTGAACTTTAAACAAGTTGTTTATGGGACGTTCATGGGTTCCGGTCAGAACGGGTCGCTTTGAAAAAATGGTCATTTTGCTTCGGGTTAGGATGTGTTTGGGTCAGAATGGGTCGCTTTAAAAAGGGTCGTTTTGGTTCGGGTCAAACATGGGGCTTTGAAAAAAGGGCCATTTTGGTTCGTCATAAAGTACTTCACGAATAATGACTGAAGACTTTAAGAGGGGTGTGAGGTACTTCCATTTATTTGAGTTGGTCGGTTTTGCTATGAAGTTTATAATTTTGTTTTCAACTGTTGTAGGCTATGGTGTTAAATAATGGTAGTTGGCTTGAACTATTTGAGCCGTATCGGTTTTTTGAAGCATACAAGAATTATCTGCAGATAGACATAGTTCAATGAATGAAAAACATTGTTCAAATTTTGGTTGTCTTCAGTTTTATTTCTTAAATGGGTTGGTAAAAAATGTTGGTCAAAAGTCTGCTGAAGTTTAGCATACTGCCTTTTTAAAAATTTGGATTATTATTATTAGTATTATTATTATTATTATTTTAAAAACACTTGAAAGACAGCAAGCAAGAAGGCAGTATACATACCTTTATTAATTTGGTCATCCCCAACATTTTATCGTTTTTTTTTTTAATTTTTTAAATTTTTTGGTTTTTTTTTTTTATTTTTTTCGTTTTTTTATTTATTTTTTATAAATTTTTTTTCGTTTTTTTATTATTATTGATACCCATCCTGACCCAAACCCATTCTGACCCAAACCCATCCTGACCCAACCCATCCTGACCTTCTTCTTTCTTTTACCCATCTTGACCCAAACCCATTCTAACCCAAACCCATCCTAACCCAACAACCAATCCAATCCAACCCATCCATTTTGCCACCTCTAATGTTTTGGACTTAGCCATGATGTTTTAGATTGTTTTAGCAAGAAAAACACCAAACATAACAATTTAAAAAACAATGCGACATATTATGGGCGTGAAATTTAAAACACACTGTTTATCACTTAAACACACTACTTAATGTTCTTGGTATGGTGTTTTAAGTTTTAAGCCTAGAATTCATTGCATTGTGTCTTAAATTGTTATGCTTGTTTTTTTTTTCTTGTCAAAACAACCGAAAACATTATGCCAAAGTCCAAAACATGATGCCTATATGTCAATTTTTATGTATTCTCACACTTCTCACAAAAAATGTCCTTTTTACAGGATCTTTAAACTTAATTTAGATAATAATAAACATTTAAAATGTGACTGGTTTTATTGAAAATTATTATTAGGGTAAGTAATTTGTCATAAAAAATTCACTACATATTTTTTCATTGTCATGAGTATATAGTCATCATCATCATACTCAGTAAATCACATCAATAGCAAAACTAAGATGTAGACAGTCTTACTTCAACCCCGTAGAAATAGAGAGGCTGCTTAGCATAAACTTAAAATTATTTGGATTAGATCCATTAAAACAGGAAGTTCATTGATAAACATGCCTATCATTTGATTGTAGAGTTGGCTAAACAAAACACACCATCCTAAGTTTTCATCATCGTACTCCCCTCTAAAACCATCAAGTAAGGGAGAGTTTTGAATTTCCAAGTGATCCAGGTTTGATTCATGCCCCCACTATTTAGTTTCGACGGCACCTAGTGATGATGGGAGACTAGGCGAGTAGGCGGCGAGCTAGTTCGATCCTTGAACTGAGCGGGTTTAACCTCACTGCACTGTCGTACCTTCGAGCGAGTGTTTTCCCCGGTTCGGAGGCGAGTGTATCCCAATGTGGTGAATTTCGCCGGTAGCCTATTTGGAGGATTCATTGGTCGTTCAGAAAAAAGGTTTTTTTTTTTTCTTTGCGGGTTTTTTTGGTTGTTTATTGTAACTAGTTGATAACATTATTGATGTAACAAGTTGAAGGAGATGGGGCAACAAATTAAAAGATAGGGATGTGAGGTAAATTTAGCACAATCTTGTATGAAATTAGAGTTATAAATGGTCTTGGTTGATATATAACTTATATATTTAACAAATAAGACCAAAACATGATTTCAACAAGAAACAATAATTATATTTTTAAGGCATGGTAGACAAATAATAACAAAACTATAAGACATACAAAGAACTGCAATAACAGGGCTAAATTGATAATGGAGCACTTTAAAGAAGAACTGCAATGCAAACTAAATGGTAAAAATACCGTAAACCACAACTAAACCATCAAAAATAAGACATACAAAGAGATGAAATGAGGCAGTGGATACACACTCTCGCTTATACATGATTCGTTTATACATCCCCAGAAAACCGCTCACTTGGTATAAGAGTACAAACGACAAGAGATACAAATAGAAACTAAGGTTGTAATTTGGTACCCAACAGTTGTACAAATGTCTTAGTATGACCAGGTAGAATGGCAAAGAGTGAATATTGTACACAAATCTCCCTCGATCCAAAAAAGGCGATAACTTTCTCAAACAATAACCGCTAACAGAAAACAAATATTGATAGGTCAGAAAACCAAACAGATAATCACTTGATTTGCAGTCTGTTTCCTTGTAATCAACGAGTTTTACCCTGAATAAATCCACTTATACTGTAAATTTATGCTTTTGATTCCGTTATTCAGAGATCCATAGAAGTCTTCGGCTAGGAGCAGGAGGGGCTAATCCGGGAATATCGCGAATGTCTTTGTTGTTTGGATGAACAAGCTGTAATTTAGAGATCATAACATCAAATAAGGATTAAAGATGACAAAATAATGCTTTGATATTCTTTTTAGTTATTTAGCTTAAAATTAATCTAATAAAAGAAGAAAATTTCAAGCATAGTTATTGTGAAAATGGAGTAAAATGCCATTTTCGTCCCTGAGGTTTGGCCAGTTTTGCAACTTTCGTCCA
The DNA here is from genome assembly GCA_030545235.1 of Helianthus tuberosus. Classification (NCBI taxonomy): domain Eukaryota; kingdom Viridiplantae; phylum Streptophyta; class Magnoliopsida; order Asterales; family Asteraceae; genus Helianthus; species Helianthus tuberosus. The sequence goes on from CM060419.1 coordinate 184,143,587, forward strand.
AAGGTTTGTTTTTCCGCATCTGGATCCAAAAGGTTTGAAATCTTGCCATTTTCATCCGGCTCATTAACTCCATCCATTTTTCTCCGTTAAGTCAGAGGTATTTCTGTCTTTTTTGTTAACTTAAAGGGCAATTTGGTCTTTTTCACTTTATGTACAAGCATTTAGCATAATGTACAAATATTCAAAAGACCAAATTGCCCTTTAAGTTAACAAAAAAGACGAACATACCCCTGACTTAACGGAGAAAAATGGATGGAGTTAACAAACCTGATGAATATAGCAAGATTTCAAACCTTTTGGATCCAGATGCGAAAAAACAAATCTTTGGACATAAGTCGCAAAACTGGCCAAACCTTAGGGACGAAAATGGCATTTTACTCGTGAAAAAAATAAAAATAAGATTAAAAAAAAAGTAGGAATGTACCTTCACAATAATTATAGATATAACACCAACCACAATAAGGAAGAGCAAAGCCATGATGCATCGATCAGTTGCAACCTACATAGTGAATTTAATTAATATGAGCAATTAGAAAGAACAAGAAATAAAAAATTAAAAAAAATAGTAATAGTAATAAATAGGGTGGTGAATAGTTCAGAGATTTACCTGCCTACCAATTTCCTTCACTAATTGAGAAGCCTTCTTGATTGAAAAATGAATTGAATCAAGTTCATTAACAATTCTACTCATTTGTTCTGTCTGAAAATAAACCGATAATGTTAGATCTCCACATGTTTAAAAAAACTGAACGATTCAACAAGGTAAGATGAGGTACTTGTGCTTTAAGTGCTGCTGCAGTCTCGGTTCCCACATTTATTGTCTCGTGAACAACCTATTAAAAATATGTCAGAAAATATGCAAAATTAGGGGCAAATGTGACGTGGATATTATTGCATTAGCATATAGAGTTAAGATCTGGTACAAACATTATGTTATCTAAAAACAGTCTGAGCAGATCTTGAACGTTGATTAATTGGATCAAGAGCTAGAATTGATTACACATCATCATTATAGTCAAATAATATATTCTTTCATAAGAAATATTTTAGTCATTTTCCATTAACTAATTCCACCATCTTTTTAAAACTAAAAATAACTTTTATATATATTTTGTTAATTGTACCATAAAATCAAGCCTTTTTATATCTTTAATATGAGTATAATATTGATATATCTCTTTAAAAAATGACATTTTCTAAAAGTTACCAATATGTGCTTTAAAACTGTGCTAGTTATGTAATTGTAATGTGTTGTTAAGAAAAATGTATTGTGCTGGTTTTTAAATCTATATATATGATGTTAATTTTATATACAACGGTTATGTGCTACTATTTGGAGGTGAACTTGTTCTATGCTAGTTATGTAATTGGAATGTGTTGTTATTGATCTACAAAATTTAAAAAGCATGAAATTAGGGATTTTCAACATGTATAATAAAAAAGCCAAAAAACCCCTTACAACTATTGGTTCCTACAGTTTTTATACTAAATATGGTTTGTATATGATCCTAAGTCTTAGTTACTTAGTATATACAATACTAACTCTTCATATGACTATTTTATACCCCATCCATATGTTACAAAGTATAGAATTGTTTCCGAGAAGATGCTAACCTTTTTTGACCGTTCAATAGCTTGGTCAGTTTCATCCATCATTTGATGACCGTTATCCATTAGTTGCTGGTTTGTCATGGCTGAAATATAAACATAATCACTTAAATGTTACTCATAAGTGATGTGATGAGATGTAATACAACGATTAATGTTGTACCAGGTTCTTACATGAGGCTTGTAAGCCATTATCCTCCTCAAATCCTTCAGCAGGCCCACCAAAGAGATCAACACGTTTATTTTGAATGTTGGTTGAATATCTAGATCACCCAACAAAAACACAAATAAATTAAGGTCATAATTATTTATACATGATTTAAAAGGTATAATAAAACAACAACAAATGAGACTTTTTTGTGGTCACTTTTAAGAAGTGCATAAATATGAAATAATCATATGCCTCTACAAAGATGTGTTAGGTAAGGTGTTTATGAAGACTTAAAGACTCACTGTTTTTTCAGTGCAACGTATGAATTCAACTCCTTGACCTGAATAAAAGTGGAATAGTTGTAATCAGACAAACAACAATGCAATGTGTATCGTAGCACAAACAAAATTTGAAATGAGACTACACCATTGATTGTTTTTTCTCATTCAGTATCTTGCTGGTATCAGGATCAATTGTGTGTTCTAGTTCCTTGACTTCTCTATCAAACTCTTTGATAAGCCTGACAATAACAAAATGTTGTATATTAGATTAACTTATCAAGGAATTTAAGTAACATTGATGTGAAACTTATCAACTTAAAAACATTTATTGGGCAGTCCGTAAATAGATATTGTTAAAACTTTGTGCGCACATGGTGAATGTTAAGAATAAAATGAACATAATATATAATTCTGTTAATACATATTTGTGTGTCCCTTACTGTGTGAATAGGCTAGATAGAGTATGTGTTGTTTATGTGTTTTGTATGTTAGTCTTAACGCGTATGTGTAAGTCAAACCGATGAGACATGCGTTTGACATGTGACATCCGGTGTATGATGTATAACGTATGTGTCGTACGTTAAGTGACGACAAACGCATGTGTTATGCCTTGTAGATCCCAACGTATGAGTCTAGACCTATATATAGGTGAGTCATGTGTTGATAGTGTTAAGTTAGATTTGAGAGGAGATTGAACGCACTTGTTCTCTCCCTGAGCTTAATGATGTAAACTCTTTCGGTATGAATGAAACTGTGATGACTAATGCTATGTTGCCGTAATTTCTACCTAATTTGTTTATCTAACTAAAACTTCCGTCTCGAATGTTTATAAACACTGATCCGTAGGATTTCGATCCGGATCACACTATCACGTATTTTCAAATTCGGTTGCTCTGTAGAGATTGAAGAACTAAGCACAAATAGGTTGGAGTGAAATTCTTTGTATTGTGCCATCGTACCCAAGGCTTGAATACAAAATTTCTCATTATTACTGCCATATAACTTCATATTGACATTTTGTTAAGGTATATTGCATATGCTGTTTTACACAAACTACCCATATGAAACAATCTAGCCATAACAATAACGTATGCTAGCAGTTTAAAAAAAGATTATTTTGTCTTCAAAAGGTAAGCATAGAGTGGTTAGTGGTTACTCAAAAATCTTCCAGTTCCACTTGACTGCGGTGTGTCTGTCCCAACAGGATCAGTCCACTTCCCTTAATGACTATACAAAATAATCAAAAGTTACCTTTTACATTCGCGCATCTTTCCGGTGAGATCTTCCAACTGCCTACTCTGCCTGCTTGCATCTTTGATCTTCTCAAACTTTTGAAATCCATTTCTGCATCAAAATTAATCACAGCTTTCACATTTAAAAGTTTTAGGTTTAAGATCATAAGAAACAAGCTGCATCATTCTAATAAATAATGATTCTACTTTATCATAAATTTCTAAACACACAAAATAGACGGTTACATTAATGTTACTATAAATCCATGTGTTGTGAGCCTGTGAGAGGAAGAATATAAAAAGAAAGCACAAACAATCAAAAATAAATGACAACTAAGATTTTGTCGATTAAGCTTACAGAGATATTTAAAAGGAAAACTTACAAATATAGACATTGTTGACCAAAATCTTTCCAATACCGACATCACTTATCAGCCGTTTTCCAAAGTAGTCTCAGCCATCTTAACCATCACGCAAAAAGCGAGGACTTAGCCATCTCAGTTGCCTCGAAAAGCGTGTAGGCTTAGCCGTCTCAACCGCCTCGCAAAAGTGTAGGCTAAATCCTAGTCTTCTCAGCCGTCTCGCTAAAAGTGTAGGCTAAATCCTAGCCATCTTAGCCATCGGAGCTGATGTGGCAGCTTCTGATTGGTGAAAATACGGCCGACTACTTTGGTAACGGCTGCATACGATGTCTATATCGGAAAGTTTTTGGTCAACAATGTCTATTAGCGTAATTTTCCATATTTAAAACCTAAGTCCTCGTAATCAAACTAAATAGCAATCAAGTCTCTGCAAGCTAAGCTAATGTACATCAAATTAAACATCTAATTTTCTCAACTTAACCAAGCCTCTAAACCCTAAGATCTAGATTCTACTAGTTAGCATATGCATCTACTACTGTACTACATGTGCACACACATACATCCACATAAACATGATCTACTTCTAACAATATAACTATCCTCACACAATTCAATTCAAATCAAAATTAAAGAAACCGCTTACGAAAGTGCTCGAAAAATATCAGCAATCTGTCCGTCAATCTCGCCGAGCTCCTCACTGATGCTCGAAATCGAAACAGCCATAGTTCACCGATTCAGATCCTCGGTGAATCACAAAACTTTCTCAACTCAGATCTGGAAAATGTTGCAACTACGGTGAATTTCTTCCAAACTGTAACAGATTGAAATTGTGTATGAACTAATCAGATCAGAACAATGCAGGTCGATTACGTCATGAATCGGATCGAAAACTTGAGAGATGAATCAGATGAAGAAGATGCTGAGAGATGAAGACAGGTAGCTATGAGCTGTGAATTTTGTGATGAGTGATTTTGTTGTACGTTGTGCATTGGATGTTGTACTCAGGGAATTTAAAACAGAGACCCGGCCGTTTAAACCGATGAGTGGGGCCAAGGACCAAGATGTACCCAATTTATTGGATGCTAGAGGGGGCTAATGACATGTGGACACGTTTATATATTTGAAAACTAGATTAGATTTTGGTTTTCTTAAGGGTCCACATATTTACACACCTTATTGCCTATTTGGACACCCTTCAAGACGCCTCGTATAGACCTATACGAGGCGTATAGCCTTTTTCAATTTCCAAGAGAATCTCTGATTATGTCATATTTTGTCTTATTTGCCTCGTATACGCCTCGTATAGGCCTATACTGGGCGTCTAGGCGAAAAAAGACCATTTAGCCCCTGATTTAGGCCTATACTGGGGGTAAATTGGTCTTTTTTGCCTCTCTTATATGCCTAGTATAGGCCTATACTAGGCGTATATAAGGGGGGTTTTTTTTTTTTAACAAACATTTTATACAATATTAATCGTTTTAGCAAACTTTTATACAAAAACAAGTTTTTTTATTTTAAATAATTAATATTAGGACCCCTCGTTGGTTTTTTTTGAGTTGAAAAATGGATGTTTTGGTAGGGTAATTTGATTGTTTTTGAAGGGTGATGTTTTTTGAGTAAAAAAATAGGTGTTTTGGTGGGGTAATTTGAGTTGTTTTTTAAGAAAAGTTTTATTTTTTTATAAAAATATTTTAAAATATTCAGTCGTATAAAAAAAACCAACGAGGGGTCCTAATATTAATTATTTAAAATAAAAAAAAACGTGTTTTTGTATAAAAGTTTGCTAAAACGATTAATATTGTATAAAATGTTTGTTAAAAAAAAAAAAAAAAAACCCTTCAAGACGCCCAGTATAGGGCTATACTGGGCGTCTATGTGGACCAAAAGACCATTAAACCCCTGAATTAGGCCTATACTGGGGGGCAAAACAGGGCTATAAAGGTCTTTTGGACCCCTCGTATACGCCCAGTATAGCTCTATACTGGGCGTCTATTTTTTTTTTCTTTTTTTAATATTTAAAAAGAGAAAACAAAAAAAAATAAAAATAGACGCCCAGTATAGAGCTATACTGGGCGTATACGAGGGGTCCAAAAGACCTTTATAGCCATGTTTTGCCCCTAGTATAGGCCCAATTCAGGGGTTTAATGGTCTTTTGGTCCACATAGACGCCCAGTATAGCCCTATATTGGGCGTCTTGAAGGGTTTTTTTTTTTTTTTTTAACAAACATTTTATACAATATTAATCGTTTTAGCAAACTTTTATACAAAAACAAGTTTTTTTTTTATACAATCGAATATTTTAAAATATTTTTATAAAAAAATAAAACTTTTCTTAATAACAATAAAAAACTCATATTAATTATAATAACACTAATATTAATTATAAAAAACTCATATTAATATCAATAACCCTAATATTAATTATAAAAAACCCATATTAATTATAATAACACTAATATTAATTATAAAAAACTCATATTAATTATAATAACACTAATATTAATTATAAAAAACTCATATTAATATCAATAACCCTAATATTAATTATAAAAAACTCATATTAATTATAATAACACTAATATTAATTATAAAAAAACTCATATTAATTATAATAACACTAATATTAATTATAAAAAAACTCATATTAATTATAATAACACTAATATTAATTATACGATGCCTATACGAGACCTATACGAGACTTATACTATACTATACGATACGATACAACACGATAGGCTTATACAAGACCTATACGAGACTTATACTACACTATACTATACGATACGATGCGATACAACACGATACTATAGGATACGATACCACATCCATAGGCCCATACAATGCCTATACGAGATTTATACTACACTATACGATATGATACGATACAATACAATACGATATTAGACCATTGGATAAGATACAACACTCGTATAGGACTATAGGTGTGGTTTAGGCCTATAGGCTTATACAAGACCTATATGGGTACTATACACTATACGATACGATACAACACCCGTATACGTCGATAGGCCTATACAAGACCTATAAGGGACCTATACTACACTATATGATACGATAGTATCGTATTGTATCGTATAGTATGGTATTGTATCGTATAGTGTATAGTATAAGTCTCGTATGGGTCCCATATAGGTCTATACGAGAGCTATACGAGACTTATACTACACTATACGATACAATACAATACGATACAATACTATATGATATGATACAACGCCCGTATACGTCGATAGGCCTATACAAGACCTATAAAATATTTTTATAAAAACATAAAACTTTTCTTAAAAAACAACTCAAATTACCCCTCCAAAACACCTATTTTTTTACTCAAAAAAATCACCCTAAAAAAACAATCAAATTACCCTACCAAAACATCCATTTTTCAACTAAAAAAAAAACCAACGAGGGGTCCTAATATTAATTATTTAAAATAAAAAAAACTTGTTTTTGTATAAAAGTTTGCTAAAACGATTAATATTGTATAAAATGTTTGTTAAAAAAAAAAAAAAACCCTTCAAGACGCCCAGTATAGGCCTATACGAGGCATATAAGGGGCAAAGGGTCATATATGAGGCCTATACGAAGGGTCCTATACGAAGGGTCCTATACGCCCAGTATAGGCCTATACGAGGCGTATTGAAGCAGTCAAACCAGAAGTGACATGAGTCAGACACTGATTTTGATGTAACCCTATACGCCTCGTATAGGCCTATACGAGGCAAAGGGTGTCTAAATAGGCAGATAAGGTGTCTGGATAGTTTGAGCCTTTCTTAAAAGTATCTAAATTTTTATATCTAGGGGCTGTTTGGTAGCCTCTGAATGGTTATTAAGAGGCTACCTCTTAATGAAACCATTAAGAATTTTACCAATGAGAAGGTAGAAGAATGTGACATGTGATGATTTACCATTCAAATGTTACCTCTTAACCATTCAGACTTGAGGTTACCTCTTATTCATTCAGAGGTTTTAAACCATTAAGAGGTAGCATCTAAATGGTTATTAAGAGGCTACCAAACAGCCCCCTAATCTAGTTAAAAAGTCTAAATTTTTTTAGAGTTAAATGTCATTTTAGTCCTTGTGGTTTGGTCTATTTTGCCAGTTTAGTCCAAAGGTTTTATTTTTCGTCTGTGAGTGCAAAAAGGTTTCACCGTTGCCATTTTAGTCCATTGGGTTAACTTCATCCATTTTTTCTATTAATGAGAAGGGCAATTCGGTCATTTTATATGGTCGAATTGCCCTTCTAGTTAACAGAATTACATATAAAATGACTGAATTGCGCTTCTCGTTAACAGAAAAAATGGATGAAGTTAACCCAGTTGACTAAAATGGCAACGGTGAAATCTTTTTGGACCCACAGGCAAAAAATGAAATCTTTAGACTAAACTGGCAAAATGAGTCAAACCACAGATGGCATTTAACTCATTTTTTATATCTAATCTAGTTAAAAATGTCTAAATTTTTATATCTAGTTTTCCTATAGTAGAGGAAAAAATCATAGTAGAGGAAGGAGAAGGGATGTTCTTGTAAGTGGATAGGAGAATGGAGACAGACATGTTTATAGAAGGTTTGTGAGTTAATTGGTTTTTGGCTGGAAAATTCCACTGTGATGATCCGATTTGATGCAGTGTGAATGCTTTTATTAGCTTGTGATAAATAACTAGTAAATATGATTCGCCTCTAGTTAAAGAGGTTTTACGATGAAAAATTGAAAACAAGCAACCTTAATAGAAATAGTAATTGAATTAACTGGTTTAATGTTGACTTCGGTTATTAGATTAACAAGATGAAAACAAAAGCAAAAGGCGAAAAGGTAAGATATTATCTACAACGTACAAAAACAATATATTGAAAAGTTAAAATTTGTTGTGAATGTTCCTTGGAAGGAGTCGTTTGCCAAATTAAGTGTCTTATTAGACCTAGATGAATTGCTATAAGTGTTCACTGTGACAGTTAAAGACATTAATATGCATTTAACCCTAGAAAACAAAACGTTAAATTCTTTTAAAAAGGCAACAAAAACTCGGCCTTTCTGAAAAAGATAAAATGATAATTTCATATATATTTAGTAACTTTTTAGAGTCGGCTAGTGATAAAGACGAAAAAGTTAATGTGTAGACACCAATGAGGACAAAATATATAACGTTTTTAGAAAATATACAATCAACCCGGCTATGTTGAGTCACCCCACGCCAACCTTCGCCCCCAAAATCGATCACCACCCAATTATATCCGGCGAGGTGCAAGCGTGTCACTTCAACCATAATTGTTTCAAGTGGCGTATAATTTAGCACATCCATGAGTGGAACAAAAATGAAAATAGAATGGTCATTTTGCCTCCGCTAAAAATGCAATTATCGGGTCCATGTTGACCAAACAATCAGTTAAGAGTAAAAGTTTTAACATTTTATGAAAATTGCTTTCAATTCACATAGCGGCTGGCCAAGAACATCACTTTTTTCATCATCAATCGAATCACCGTTTGCAACTTGGGATTCTATTTTATCATCAATCCAATCTCCGATCACGTTTTTTCTTATTCTAATCACTGAACACATGTCTTTACTTGTATAACTTAGATGTCTTATATTTTTCGAAAAAATTATTCAATTGATGGGATTTTGTATGATACTTATGAAATCAATGATAACGATGAGATAAATAACAAAATATTTCTTATTAGAGCGTATTGACTTGACTCCATAAGCAACTAGAAAGAGATTCTTTAACTAGAAAGAATTTGGTTCATATGTAAGATGTGTTGTGTCGGTTCTGTTCAAACATGAAAGAAAACATGAAATCATACCTGTAACAGCAGATAGTCCTGTGGAGAATCCAGTAATGGAGTTCGACATGCTTGTCATCGTGATTTGGTTCCTCCTTAGGGTGTTGACTAATGATGGGGCTTAGAGAACCGAAAAGGGTATCGGCTAGGAGATGGAGGACGAATTTGATGTTATGCTTATGGGGTGTGTAACTGAGTAACCCTTTAACCTCCATATCATTCTCCTTATATAAGCACCCAGGAGGAAACCTAATTAGTTACTAAGGGTAATATGGTCCATCAACAATTACCAACTAATTTAAATAATAGGTTATTATATATTTTGATCTTTATTATGTAAATGATTATAATGGCTATAGATTAAATATTGTTACATAATATATTTAATCTTACATTCTCCCACTTAGCCGAGTAATCATTTACTATGAGTATTAGATAAGCCTGATCAGGAGTTAACACTCATTTTAGCCTTAAACAAGTACTATAGCAGAGAAATACAGCCGTTGAATCATTATGCGACTCAGGACCCCCATTAATCATACTATAGCCTTAATTTAAAACCTAATCGTTATGATCAAAATACGCATAAGCCCTTTGTTTGATTTGTAACTTTATTTGTCAATATGCCATTATACCGGTTGAACATATTCTAAGAGACATACAAAATCAAACTGAGGAAATTTCATTAACATAAAACATAAGCTAGTACAATATGCTCAAATAAGGTCTTTACAAAATCCCATATTACGAACATGTTCTTCATAAACCTTAGGAGGGAGACCTTTAGTCATCGGATCCGCAAGCATATCCTTAGTACTAATATACTCGATACATAGATTATTTTCCTCAACTCGTTCACGTACGAACAGATATTTTGTATCGAGATATAAACCAGCTCCAGTCGAACTGTTACTGTTCGAGAAACTAACGGCAGCTGAATTATCACAGTAAAGCTTCAATGGTCTAGAAATGGAATTAACGATTTTGAGTCCAGTGATCAGATTTCTAAGCAACATTCCATGACAGGTTGCGTTATAAACAGCAATGTACTCTGCCATCATTGTGGAAGTTGTGGTCAACTGTTGTTTATGACTCTTCCATGAGATTGGGCCGCCTGCTAACATAAAGATATAGCCCGAAGTGGATTTCTTGTCATCTTTGCACTTTGCAAAGTCAGAATCAGAATAGCCCACCACTTCTAAATTATCACTTCTTCTATAAGTCAGTTTATAGTCTTTCGTCCCTTGCAGATATCGAAGTACCTTCTTAGCTGCTTTCCAGTGATCTAGGCCAGGATTAGTCTGATAACGGCCTAACATTCCAGCAATATAAGCGATATCTGGGCGAGTACAGACTTGAGCATACATCAAGCTCCCGACTACTGACGCATAAGGTATCTGGCTCATTTGCTCCTTCTCAACCTCTGTTGTCGGACACTGGAATGAACCGAAAACATCTCCCTTAACTACTGGAGCGACGGAGGGTTTGCACTGTTGCATGTTGTAACGCGTAAGGACACGATCTATGTAGGCCCTCTGGGACAATCCTAAGATCCCTTTGTGTCTATCTCGGTGAATTTCGATGCCAATGACGTAAGAAGCCTCTCCGAGATCCTTCATGTCGAAGTTATGCGAGAGTAACCGCTTCGACTCATGCAACATGTCTAAACTATTACTTGCCAATAGAATATCATCTACGTAAAGGACAAGTATAGTAAAGTTGCTCCCACTCATCTTGAGGTAGGTGCATTGATCCACTTGATTCTTCATAAAACCTTGCTTCTTCATGACTTCATCAAACTTGAGGTACCATTGAAGTGATGCTTGTTTTAACCCGTAAATGGATTTCTTCAACTTACAGACTAGATGCTCATGACCTTCAGGTTTAAAGCCTTCAGGCTGCTTCATGTAAACATCTTCGTCTAAATCTCCGTTAAGGAAAGCGGTTTTAACGTCCATCTGATGCAGCTCTAAATCAAAATGAGCTACTAGGGCCATGACGATCCTTAATGAATCTTTACGAGAGACAGGTGAAAACGTCTCTTGATAATCAATTCCCTCTTTCTGAGTATAGCCCTTTGCAACCAATCTCGCTTTGTAGCGTTCAACGTTCCCATTCGGATCCAGTTTTGTTTTGAATACCCATTTACATCCTACGGGTTTGGCTCCGTTGGGTAATTCTACCAAATCCCAAACGTCATTTTTCTTCATGGATTCAAGCTCTTCAATCATTGCTTTATTCCATTCAGAAGACTGATCACTGCTAATGGCTTCATTGTAAGAGATAGGATCATTGAGCTTTCCGGGATCCATTTCAGTCAGGTAGGTAACATAATCATCCCAATTAGTAGGCCTTCTTTGCCTAGATGACCTCCTGAGTGGATTATCGGGTTCAGCGTTGTCTTGGTTTTGAGCGTTTGATGTGCCTTCGTCATGAGGTATAATGGGTTCTGATTGTAGAGGTAAATTTGGAGTTGGTGCAGTAGCTTCAGGTACAGTAGTTGCATTGGGTACAAGAGGAGTAATCGGAGTAATGGTAAGCGACGAGTCTCTCCCCCCCGCGTCTTGTACTTCTTGCAATTCTTCGTAAGGGTTGGTACTGCTCCCACTGACCTTGAAATCCTCCAGGAACGCGGCACGCTTGGTTTCAACAATACGGGTGACATGGGAAGGACAATAGAAACGATAACCCTTAGAGTTCTCAGGATACCCAATAAAGAAACATGTAACAGTTTTAGGGTCAAGTTTCCTTAGGAAAGGATTGTAAAGTTTTGCTTCAGCAATGCAGCCCCATACTTTCATATATTTAAGACTCGGTTTCCTTCCTGTCCAAAGTTCATAAGGAGTTTTAGGGACAAACTTAGAAGGAACTCTATTGAGTATATGAACAGCTGCTTTTAACGCTTCAGTCCAGAGGAATAATGGTAAATTAGTGTTGGCTAACATACTGCGCACCATGTTCATCAGGGTACGGTTTCTTCTTTCAGCTACACCGTTCTGCTGAGGTGTACCAGGCATGGTGTATTGGTTCACAATCCCCTGGCCCTTACAAAACTCATAAAATGGACCAGGAGCTTGTCCCACATCAGTATGTCTTCCATAATATTCACCGCCTCTATCTGATCTCACAACTTTAATCTGACGATCTAATTGATTTTCAACTTCAACCTTATAATCTTTAAAAGTTGTAAGAGATTCAGATTTCTCCTTAATTAGATACAAGTACATGTAACGAGAATAATCATCAATAAAAGTGATAAATGAAGTATGTCCTGTTATGCCAGCGATTTGGTAGGGACCACTAATGTCAGTATGAATGAGTTCTAATAAATTAGAGCTCCTAGTAGCACCTTTCTTATTCGCTAATGTCATTTTACCTTTAAGACATTTGACACATGTTCCAAAATCAGAGAAATCGAGAGGAGGTAAGACTTCATCCTTTACGAGACGATTTAATCGTTCTCTTGAGATGTGGCCTAAACGCTGATGCCACAACATGGATGAAGTTTCTAAGTCTCGTTTCTCTTCCATCTTTGTGAGTGATTCATTAATGTTATATGACAACAAAGATTTGGAAAAATTATCTTCTAGTTCTAATCTATAGAGACCACCATCCAGAATACCAGTACCATAAAGAACAGAATCATAATGGATAGAGAGTTTGCGATGACCATGGGAAACAATAAAACCGTCCATGTCTAACTTTGGTCCTGATACAAGGTTCCGAGTTACCTCAGGAACATATAAGGTATCATAAAGTTTAATACATAAACCAGTTTTCATAACTAATTGTAATGTTCCAATGGCCTTCACTTCTAATTCTCGATCATCCCCAACCTTAAGCGTTCTTTGGTTTCTTTCCAGCTTCCGGATTGAAAGGAATCCCTGAGTAGAATTGGTAACATGAACCATAGAACCAGAATCAAACCACCAAGAATTAGCAGGAACACTTAAATTATAGGACTCAAGTATCATAAAATAATCGTTACCTTTCTTAGCCAGCCACTCCTTAAAATCAGGGCACTCCTTCTGCATGTGTCCTGTCTTCTTACAAAACTTGCAGCGGATACTGCCTAAGGAGTTCTTAGAGCTGGAAGGTGCACTTGTATTAGGATTAGGATTAGGCCTTTGGACTTTAGAAGCATCCTTCCTCTGATAATTGTTCTTCCTCTTCTTAGAGTTGGAGGTAGTGAAGTTGGCAACATCAGTATGGCGATCCATCCTCATACGCTCTTCCTCATGTACGCACATAGCGACCAGCTCACTCATCGTCCATTTGTCCTTCTGAGTGTTGTAATTGATCTTGAATGCTTCAAAGGACAAAGGAAGCGAAGTAATGATGAAATGAACAAGGAAACCATCACTGATTTCCATTTCCAGCCCCTTCAGCTTATTGGCCATGTCATTCATCATCATGATGTGCTCGCGAATGCCACTCCTCCCATCATACTTAGTTGTCACCAGCTTGAGAATAAGAGTACTAGCGTGTGCTTTAGACGTCCCCTTGAACTGAGCCTCCACAGAAGCCAAGTAGGTTTTAGCATCGTCAGAATCAGGAATAGCTCCTCTGATAGAGTGATTAATGGACTGCTTCATGAACATGAGAGACATGCGGTTACTTCTAGTCCACTTATCATGAAGCAACTGCTGAGGAGCAGTACTCTGTGGAGTAAGGTCCGCTGGCTTATCCTCTCTTAGAGCATAATCAAAGTCCAGCACTCCAAGTGTAAGCATGAGGGCATCCTTCCATGCAGCAAAGTTATCACCAGTTAAAGGTGGAATCCCACAATTGGGCGCTGATAGTGGAAATAAGATGAGCAAGTTATGATACTAATGAAGAAGTCCTAATGTGATCTAAGGGCACGTTAAACTAAGGCATGCATAAATAATGACCATTTTACATTATGAAGTTGTGATATTGTCTATTACTAACATCAAAATAATAGACTTAGTTAAAAAATTCTACTTAAACGAAGACAAAACAGCTTTGGCCAGAAGTGTAATCATTTAAGCATATGTGCAAAGTGGTTGTAACAAAACAGCTTTGGCCAGAAATTGAAACAATCACTTTAGTTATGCACTTGTTGAGTATGCCATCTATGAATGAATTAAATCAGCTTTGGCCAGAAATTAAGACATTCATGCTTATGATGCACACACAACATAGCTTTCGTAATACTTGAACGATAAGTAGATGTATCAAGTCAGCTTTGGTCAGAAATGATATATCAAAAGCTCATTCAAGTTAAGCTATTCTGGTTTTGCAAAACATTATCTGATTCTGATTAATTAACTAAGTAAATTACAAAACCATTTATTTAATAGCAAACCACCCGTTAGCAATTTTTAGTTCACATTAAACAGCTTATGATTTCGGATGAAAATGACTGATTTCGAATCCATTTCGGACAGTCCGTAATGGCTGATTTCGAATCCTTTCGGATGTGTCCAAAACGCGTAAGTCGAATCATTTCGGATGATTTTTAGTCCGAAATTGATCCGAAATGGTGATGCTCATCCGAAATGATCCGTAATGGTGATGTTTAGTCCGAAATCAATAACTTATGATGAAAGATGATCCGTAATGATCAACATCCATCCGAAATGCATCAGTAATGATCCGAAATCATCTGTAATGATCAAAGATGATCCGTAATGATGAAGCTCCAGATCCGAAATCATCCGTAACGACCAGTGATGATCCGTAATGATGAAACTTTGATCCGAAATCGTCCGTAATGATGAAACTTTGATCCGTAATCATGAAACTTAGATCCGAAATCGTCCGTAATGATCACTGATGATCCGTAATGATGAAATTTACATCCGTGATCATCCGAAATCATCCGTAATGAGGATTTCGGATGGCAAAAACGTAATCTGATATGAATTTTTTCGATTCTTTTTCCAGATTTTCCGATATAAAACAGAACCGACTAATCAACATATGCTCTGATACCACATGTTGTGTCGGTTCTGTTCAAACATGAAAGAAAACATGAAATCATACCTGTAACAACAGATAGTCCTGTGGAGAATCCAGTAATGGAGTTCGACATGCTTGTCATCGTGATTTGGTTCCTCCTTAGGGTGTTGACTAATGATGGGGCTTAGAGAACCGAAAAGGGTATCGGCTAGGAGATGGAGGACGAATTTGATGTTATGCTTATGGGGTGTGTAATTGAGTAACCCTTTAACCTCCATATCATTCTCCTTATATAAGCACCCAGGAGGAAACCTAATTAGTTACTAAGGGTAATATGGTCCATCAACAATTACCAACTAATTTAAATAATAGGTTATTATATATTTTGATCTTTATTATGTAAATGATTATAATGGCTATAGATTAAATATTGTTACATAATATATTTAATCTTACAAGATGCCTATCTAAAATCTTCGCAACTCAATAATAGTGATGGAATCATCAAAGATTTGACCTTTCAAACTATATCTGTAACTCACTAGAGGCCCTGAAAACAAAGAGGAGATGTGTACAAACAACTACAAGATATGCAACGATAAGAAGAAGGAGAAGGATTGCATAGAGAAACTCTCAAACATTTGTCTATCAATGGTGACTCATTGTTTTGATGAATTTGAACTCAAACTTATACCTTGAAAAATTGTTGACAAAATGAATAGTTATAAGTGTTGAATAATATCAAGTTTAGCTCCAGATATTGGTCCTCCTAGCTCCCGATCCTATTTCTAACCATGTTTGATTTGCCTATATTTGCTTAAATGAACAGTCCAACGACACAATATTAAATATCGAGCCACATGTATTAATAAGTGATTATATGTTTAAATGATTAAATATCTTTATATATGAAAAGTTTTCATTTATCAAAGGTTATATTTTTGTCTAGTTATAGAGTTAAAAAGTTAATTACACAAAAATCCTCTTTTTGTCTAGTTATAAAGTTAAGAGTAAAATGCCAAAATGGTCCATGAGTTTAGGTCACTTTTGACACTTTAGTCTAAAAATGAAACCTTTTGTATTTGGGTCCCCAATGTTTCAATTTTTATGCCATTTTCATCCAAAAGGCAAACTGAGTCAGAATTTTCTGTTAACCTCCACCTTTTTTTGTCGTCTTCCTCATTTTAATGAAGGGTAGAATTGTCTTTTTATGTATTAATATATCTTAATTAAAATGAAGAAGACGACAAAAAAAGGTGGAGGTTAACAGAAAATTCTGATCCAGTTTACCTTTTGGATGAAAATGACATCAAAATTGAAACCTTATGGACCGAAATAGGGCTTTAAACGAACCGAACGTTCAGCGAACAGTTCGTGAACCGTTCGGCGGGAATTTCGTTTATGTTCGTTCGTTTAGTAAATGAACGAACACGAACAAGAAATTTCGTTTGTTAAGTTAAACGAACGAACATGAACAAAGGTTCCGTTCGTTTGTTTATGTTCGTGAACGTTCGGTAATGTGTTCGTAAGAGTTCGGCAATGAGTTCATTTATGTTTGCTCGTTAATGTTTATTTATGTTCATTCATTTAAAAGATTTTATATGTTGTATTTTGTTTTATTGTTTCTAGTTTTTAACATTTTGAAACCCTAGTTATCTTATATGCCTCTCACATCATCTCTCATATTACTATTTCAATTTTAATTTGTGTTAAAGCTTGACAAATTCTTGATTTTGTGTTTATCATGTTTCTGATAATCACGTCAACTGTGTTCGGATAATTATGTTAAGTGTTTTTCATGAAAATGCATATTTTATTTTAAAATGAACATTTTATTCATTTGTGTTCATAAACGTCGTTTATGTTCATGAACATTTGTTAGAGTTCATTTGCATATGGTAAGTGTTCGTGAACAGTTCACAAACATGTTCGTTTCCTTAATGAACAAACACGAACAAGAAATCTCGTTCGGTAAGCGTTCGTGAAGAGTTCATGAACAAGCTTGTTCCTTAACGAACGAACACGAACAAGCCTTGTTCGTATTCGTTCGATTCGTTTACAACCCTGGACCCAAATACAAAAGGTTTCATTTTTAGACTAAAGTGGCAAAAGTGACCTAAACCCAAACACCATTTTGGCATTTTACTCAAAAGTTAAATACACAAAAATCCTCTTAATTAAAACTTTTAGAGATCTTGATTATTTTTATAACTTAAAATGGTTATTTATTTATATTAATTAATAATTAATAAATTAAATACATAAAAATCAGCTGTACAAAATGGTAACCTCTATCTCTATCTCTATGTTTTTCATGTTTGTTTCGTAATTGTTTTAACGCAATCGTTTCTGTCTTTGTTGTTTATACGTAAATCAGCCTCTTGTGAACTTGCATTTCAGTGCAAATAGGACTAATTTAAATTTTAAATTTGATATAAATAACCGTTTAACATTATGATGAAAAAGTTATTAATCATATTAGACTAGAAAACTGTGCCAGAATTAGTTTGTTGTATTTGAATTTATGCTAAAACCTATTAAAATTTAGTATTTGATGAGTTTCCTATGAAACCAGAAATTTTTAAAGGTCTGCACTGTTTTACAAAATGTTATAATCCTGCATCATTTGATCCGACTAATCGAAAACGAGTCTAGTCGGAAGGTGAATATCTTTTAACAACTAGTGCAAAATACTAAGCTGAATATGATAGTGAGTAGTAGCTAAGGCCCGGAAATGCAACTTGATTTTTTATGCTATCAAACAGCTTAACTGCCGGAAGAAGTACTTTGATTTGTATTAATATAATTTTTAGTTGATCTTGATTGTGTTAGTTGCTGATGCTTAGGCCATGTGTAGTCTTAGGCTGGAGGGTGTGGGGGCGCCACCCAACCCAGCTGGCCACCTATAGATGTTCAAAGATTAAGATCGAATGTTCGGACATTCAAACGTCTACAACAGAAGTTTAGATATTTTTTTAAGAGGCGATATTTTATTCCAACACTAGCAAGAAGCTAGCAGACAACAAAACAACAAACGCAACAGCAAACTAATCAAAAGCAAAACTGTTCCACTTTGACTCATCCAAACTCACTTTCCTGGACCTATTTTTAATCCACAGCAGGCCCAATATTTTCACTAAAAAACGTCTACGTGATCTCTTCTTGGTGCAGGCCGGGCAACTTATAAGATCTTCTAAGGTCACACCACCACCCACGACCGTCCACCACCACCACCACTGTCCACCACCACCACCCCTGTCCACCACCACCACCACCCACCACCGTCCACCACCAACAACCACATGGAGATACTCCTTCCTCCCATGACCATTACTGACAAAATCTTCCTCTGTAAAACCCTAGTTCTTCCCAAACCCTCAACCAGAGCCCTAACACCTACAAAACCCCATTTCTCTCGTTCATCCAAACTCCCTCCTTCAGCACATATCCCACGTCGTAAAACCACCTCCTACAAACAAAACACAGTCCAATTCGACGATTTCCACGAAAATTGGACCCTCAAACGAACTCTCTTCGATAAGCTCAAGCATAAAGACTCTGACCCAGTTCGGATTCTCGAAGAAGATGGAGATTGGAGCAAAGAACTCTTCTGGGCTGCTGTTGGATTCCTCAATCAAACCTCAAGATCGAACCAGATTCTTCAGGTGAATGTTGATTTGTTTTGAATGAAAGGGTACCCGTTTGGGGGAATTGAGCTTTACATTGTTAAATTTCCATGTTTTGTAATGTTGGAATGTTTGTTGCACACCAGGTGTTTGATGAATGGTCTAGCAGAGACGAATCTCGAGTTAGCATGTTTAATTACGAGAGAATTGTAAGGCTGTTGGTTGAGGAGGGATTGGTTGATATTGCAGTGTTGGCTTTAAACCAGATGAAAGATATTTGGGGTGTGCAGCCATCGTCCGAGATTTACCGTTTGATCGTCTACACTTTTGTTAAAAGCGATCGATTTGAAGACGCGTTGTTTCATCTTAAGGTGATGGAAGATAATGAAATGAAGCTACATGCTTCAATCTATAATGGGCTGATTAAATCGTATGCGAAGAATGGTTTGTATGATGAAATGGCGAAATGTGTGAAGAGAATGGAATCGAACGGATGCTTCCCAGATCAGTCGACTTACAATTTGCTAATTAGGGAGTTTTCACTAGCTGGATTGATCAAGAGGATGGAAAGAACATACAGGATTGTGATCTCGAAAAAGATGGATCTTGAAGCTTCTACCGTCATGGCAATGCTCGAGGCGTATGCTAGTTTTGGGGATTTGGAGAAGATGGAAAAGATATATAGAACGGTTATGAGGTTGAAACCAAGAGTTTATTTGAACGATGATTTGATTCGTAAAGTGGCCGCTGTTTATATAGAAAACTACATGTTTTCTAAGTTAGACGACATGGGTATCAGACTTTATTCCAGAACCGGCAACACGAACATCGTGTGGTGTTTAAGAATGCTTTCACATGCTTGTATTCTGAGCCGAACGGGAATGGAGTCTATCATGCGTGAAATGGACTACAGGAAAGTTAAATGGAGTGTGACGATCGCAAACACAATACTATGTGCGTATGCCAAAATGAAAGATTTTAGACGCTTTAAAGGCGTGATCTTGGAAATGGAAGCTCGAAATGTGAAACCCGACATTGTTACTTGTGGGATTTTGTATGATGCACATGGGTCCGGTTTCGGGTTTGGGTTTGGGTTTGATGAGTTGGATTATAGGATAAAGATGGGATTTTTTGGGGATGTTTGGAGTTAAAAACTGACCCTTTGGTTCTTGTTGCTTTTGGAAAGGGGGATTTTCTAAAGATTGTTGAAGAGGTTGACCATACAAGGAGTCAAAGTTGGAGTTATGAGCATCTAATCGATTTGGTTAAGCAGCGTCAACAAGGCATATGATGTCTTTTGGGGTAGATTAAGTGAATATCATCCTCACTAATTTTGGCATGACTTTAGGAGTGTAAACTAGTCAAGCTGAATATTTTTCATGTGTATATATATACTTATGTAACATAAAGCAACAGTGCTTTCTATTTTACACTTCTGAAATCCGTCTTTGAGTGCTTACCTGTTTATTGTTTTTCATTGTTCAAAACTCCTTTACGGGTCATTCATAAACTCGATGGGCTAAGAAAGCGGTTCTTGTAAGGAGGGAAGGGAAAAACTACATCCATTGGGCGCGTTGGGAGAAAGTGACTAGGCTGATAGATAAAGGGGGGCCAGGCTTGACTTCCCTCAAAGATTTTAACCTCAGCCTGCTGACTAAGTGGCAGTGGCGTCTCAAGCCAGTGTGGAATAAGGTCATGAATGCTATTCATAACAAACCTGTGATAGGATCTTCTGTTCCAGGGGCTTCGGGCGTCTGGAAGAGCATTGCAGGGCTGGCTAAAAAAGTATTAACGTGGCTAAACTAATTAAAGGGGTTTTGGGAAATGGTGAAACAATTCGCTTCTGGCTTGATTATGGGATAGGAGAGGTTAAGCTGTGTGATCAGTTTCCATGTTTGTACAATATGGAAATTGCCAAAGGCATTGTGGTGGCAATGAGGTTGCAAGTGGTGGATGGAATCACAAAATTCAACTGGGAATGGGCACAGTTTAAGTTCTGACAGGGAGCAGGCAGAGCTGAAAGGTTGCCAAAGCATATTAGCTTAGGTCAGTTTCGACAGCCAACCTGATGCTTGGAAGTGGATGGCAGATACAACTAAAGGCTTTTCGGTGAAATCAGTGCGAAGACTGTGTGTGCTGATCCGACGCCATTTTCATGGAATAAGTGGTTGTGTTAGAAGGATGTGTTCGGTGGGAGGGCGTGCCTTAATAGGCTACCTACGAAAGACAACCTTTGCTATCGTAACGTGCAGGTCCAATCCTTGTTGTGTCCATTCTGTGAAGAGATGGAGGAAACTGCTGACCCCTTTTTTTTCGAATGAGGTTTGGCAAGCTGTGTCGGCTGCCAAAATTATCGCCTTTTCTACAAAAGACATTCTCAACCTCCACACAAGTTTAGATGGCGGAAAGACTTATAGGTGGATGACTCAATCAGTTCTGCTTATGGCCTGCTGGATTCTTTGGAAGTTGAGGAATAATATCGTCTTCAACCGTAAGAAAGCAAAGGCTGCAGGTGTCGTGCAGGAGCTGAAAATATTGGGCCTGCTGTGGATTAAAAATTGGTCCAGGAAAGTGAGTTTGGATGAGTCAAAGTGGAACAGTTTTGCTTTTGATTAGTTTGTTGTTGTGTTTGTTGTTTTGTTGTCTGCTAGCTTCTTGCTAGTGTTGGAATAAAATATCGCCTTTTAAAAAAAATATCTAAACTTCTGTTGTAGACGTTTGAATGTCCGAACATTCGATCTTAAAGCCCTTTGTTGGGTGTTATGCGACAAGTGGCGAAACGCGTAAGAGAGGGGCTTTATATAACTTGAGTGTGTAGTGGGGATATATACGTATGGGGATTTATATGTTATATATATATATGTATATATATTTGTGTGAGTGGGGAAGAAAGGGCCACGCCCTGAAAATTTTCGCTAGGAGGAGGGAGAGGCCGCACATGGTGCCCCCCGTAATGGTGTTCATGGGCGCTATGGGGCGTTATGGGAGGATGAGGCACCATATACAGCCCCATTACAGGTGGTCTTATGTGATGTCTGACTTTCTTTTTTTTTTTTTTGCAAATTTGACTTGCAGACAAAGAGGACAAAGAAGGCTGGTATCGTCGGAAAGTACGGTAAGTTTTTTGCTTTTGTTTATTAAAGTCTTTGCTTTGCGCAAAAGATGCTTAGTTTGGTATTACATTTGGTTTAAAATCTAACATCTCAAAGAAAATGTGTAAGAACATGTTGTAGTGACTTTTGGATTATCAAAGCTGTTTAGTCATTACAGCTGTTGTATTATCATTTTTTACTGTACTGCTTATACAACAAAGGTATAGTAAATGATAGATATCAGCTACAACTGTTGTAAAAGATTGACCTTTGATATGCTAGTATTGTTAGTAATTTGTGGTGTTTTCATGTAACAAAAGTACAAAACTTATTACTTTCTGCAGCACTTTAGTAATAAACAAAAGAATGTTGATGTTTATGTAAATTATGCTAGTAGTTTTTGCTGCTTAGCTAGTTGAATTTTTGGTTTTATGATGCTTTTTGTCTGAGAAATATTGACTACTGATGTTACAAACCTCATTGTGAATATTTCTAACAGTGGACTGTTTGTTATGTTTTACTAATTTGATTCTAAAGAGTAAATTGCCAAAATCGTCCCTGAGGTTTGGGTGTGTTTGCCAGTTTCATCCAAAACAACTTTTTTGTACCATATTGCCCCTTTTGTGATTTTTTTGCAATTTTCATCCAAACGTCTAACTTTTTTGCCAAAATCGTCCCTGAGATTTGGGATTTTTTGCCATTTTCATCCAAAAATTTGACAGAAAATATAAAAAAATTTAAATATTGAACAAAGATGGGTTGACGTTACTGTTCTGACCCGCTACCCAATGTCCCAATCTTCTGCATTTGCATTACAACCTACTTATGTTTTCTTCTTTTTTTCTTTTCAACAGTACTGCAAGTGCTGTGACAGTGAGGAGCACAATTCGTAGGCTGAGGTAGCAGACCGAGAGTTAAATGTGTTTTTATATTGCTTTAATCTAAATTGTTTGAATGATGATCATATTTTCATGTCAATTTTAATTTTACTCGTTTGAGCTTTTGTCGGATCATGGCAGACACGGCATTAGCTGAATCAATGAATAGTTTTTGTGGAGACCATCGGCTTTATATTTGGAAACTTTATGTTTGCTTATATGTTGGCTTTGATCACTCTTTCTATTTTTATACCATCTCTATTTACAAGTAGTTGATCACAAAGTAGTTTAGAAAAATCAAATATGCAGGTGAAATTACTCATGCTTCAATATTTTTAAAATCACTTCTTTTATAAATTATACCCTAGTCCCTAAAAATCCAAAAGAAAAACCCGAAGCAAACCAAGACCAACCCAGCACGCCCATAAACGGTGCAGTTACCAGTTCTGGAATTCTTATGTAACCGGTTTCAGGTTGGTTCGGTCCAATCTTGACTAAACTCGAATTAAACCTGAACTTTAATAATGAAGAATCTTTGGTTTGGTGTTCTTTAGATTGTGTTTTCCCCAAGAACTTCTGTTTGGTGTTCTTCAGTTTCTTCGTCACTCACAACAGCATCATCGTTGGCTGTGGCAGCGTTTATCATCAATCGCAGAATATCATCATCATTGTCGGTAGTGTTCATCATTAACAGTCAAAAGAACCGGTTTAGTTCTTTAAAATCGCAAAATATCATCATTAACAGGCCTCCAACGTGTGATGAGCTCATTAAAAGGAGTATTTTAATAGGCCCAAATTGCTGCTGTTTATGTTCGGATGCAGCGGAATCTGTTGATCACTTATTCACGACTTGTTATGTTATGACGATTGTGTGGCAAAATATAAGCTCGTGGTGCCACATACCCCCATTTTTTGCTGTCACGACAGAAGATTTATTCGACATTCACAAACAGATGTCGGGCAGTGAAGCTAGAAGGAGGCGATTCACTCAGTTATCCTTGTGGCATGTTGGAGCACATGGAGAGCGAGAAACAAATTCATGTTCGAAAATGTTCCGGTAAAGATGGCCATATATCTTGCATTTGAGTGTCCAACTTATTTATGTCATATTTATCTTTCTTCTTTTCCAAGGTCATTGATGGCCTTGACTATCAAAATTTTTGTCCATATCATTAATATCTTTTATATACTTTTAAAAGAGAATTTTTTGATGATTACATGTTTAAACTCACATGTTTAAACCTTTTAATCTATACTTAATATCTAATAGGCTATCTTTTGATGAGTTTGTACTCATCCTATTTTTATTATGAGTATAATATGAGCAAGTTTCAGGTTCATGCCTCATGGACTGACAAATCTTATACTATGCTTGAGGACTTGATCTAATAGACCCTGTTTCTAATAAATTTATCTTGTTTTTCAAAAAGTTTATTACAGAATAGGAGAGTTTTTAATTTCTCCTCCATAAGTTCTAAGGGGGTGTTTGACCTAGCTTTTATTTTTTGGATTATGCTTATATTTTAAAGTAGCTTATAGCTTACTTTCTATCATTTAATAAGCTCTTTTTAAGTGTTTGGATTAGCTTATATTCTACAAGTTGATAAGCTCTTTTTAAGTGTTTGTGTTAGCTTTTTTTTTTATTTAGCTTATGTTAGTAAAATGACCAAAAGGGGCATGGTTACATATTATCACAAAACTTATATTTTATATGTATCTACTTTGTTTTTATGAGATACCATCCTTTTTTGGATTAATTTATATCGAGGATGACGACAAACTTCTACAAAAATACATTAATATTCAATAAATATTCATCTTGTTTTTATGAGTTATACCAAGTTGGCTTGTTACAGTGTATATGCATTAAAGCACTTATGTTATGTGTATTGTTAATCCACCAACAACGTCTTACATCTTCCACCAACTTATTAAATAGGGACCAAAAAATGTAGATGGATATTTAATTAATAGTTGATCTTCCACCAACGTATTAATTTGTATCCACCAACTTATTAAATCCACCAACTTGCCTCTTCTCCGAAAATCCACCATTTGCCTCTTATTAATTATGCGTCTTAATAAGTTGTTAAATCCACCATTCTTTAATTTGTTAGAGTAATAAGTTGCTTCAATAATTATTAATCCACCACCATTTGAGGGCAAATGAGTAACTTACACCCTTACACAAATAAGCTTCTTCAAATTAGCTTATATAAGCTAATAAGCATAAGTTTAAAAAGCTAAACCAAACACCAAGTTAAGCTTATTTTGTAAAAAAAAAAAGCTAAAAAAGCTAAAAAAGCTATAAGCTTTGTTAAAAAAGCTAGGCCAAACACCCCCTAAATGGTTTTTTAAGAGTAGCTTCCATTCCTTGTAATACTACTTTTATTCCAATAGCCCTTCTATAATGAATATCATTTTCGTTAAAGTTTGTAAATTCTCTCCTTTTCTAATCGATTTTGCAGGAAAATGCTTGACTTTTTCAAGATGTATAAAATCATAAGCAGGGTAATAGTAATCATTGTAAAAATCTGGTCATGCTGATAAAAACTTTAGAGCTAATGTATCTCTAGGTGTCATAGTCGGGTTTTTTTATAGCAATTTTAGACTATGTTAAAACCCATCCATGTAAATATGCTAATTCAGGAAAATCATGTGATATAAGATAAATCATGTTGATGGCACCAAAATCGTACCAATATCTTATCTCATCTGCTGCTGGTGATCCTTGTAGATAATTAAGTCTAGGGTATACCCCCGGAAAATCAACATACCTTAACTTGGTTTGAGCAAGGCTATATAATCATTTTGTTCATATGTCTTTTAACAGGATCTAGTAAACTAGTAAAGGAAGTTGTTGTGGAGGAATTTGTGGTTGAACCACCATGGAATATATGCCTTAATGGAAAACCAACATTTTAATAAGGTAAAAGAAAATGAAAACTCCTTAAAAGAAATTTTTTCTCTTGAAATCTTATATGTATATATATGTTTGTGAGTATGTATATGTTTCTTTAAGTTTTAACAGTTTGTATGTATATGTTTCTTCAGTTCTTAACAATTTGTATATGTATGTTCGTGAGAATGTATATCCTAGGCAGTGGTATGTATGTATGTACGTATGTACGTATGTCCGTCCGTGCGTGTGTGCGCGTGCGCTCCTAATTTATGATTTGTCCCACATTGGCTACCCAAAAGAAACAAAAGGGGTGGAAGCAGTTATAAAAAGCAAACAACTCTGTGTTCAAAAGACACACAGCCATGCAATGAGCACAAAGCGAACTATTCTTTCGCCTTTTACTAAAGAATACCGTGTGGTCGTTGCATATAATGGCATATGTCAATTTTTGGAGAGACCCTTTACCCAAGGGCTCCAACCAAGTGTTTAGTATTTAAGTTTTACTTTGGTATTTTTATCAGTTGTTGACTTTTTAAATATCTTATTACATTATGTGAGTGCAGTTTTGTAAAATTATTAATTGAATCTCTGTTTTCTTAGCTTGATAACCATTAGGGGATGATGCTGATGATAAAAATCTAAAATACCTTTCAACTGCTCTGAAGACCTAGTTTATATTTTTAGAGGTGACAAGATGGATACGTCGGATATTGGGTCAAAAGAGTACCTTATACTAATCTAGAATGCTTAGATTACGTTGAGAACTTTACGAAATTGCTTCAAGCATTTTAATTTTAAATGTTCTTTTGAATGCCGTGGAGAGAAGTTCACGGTGTGTTTGTTTCACGTAATGGAATGGCATCCGGATGGAATTGGAATTGAACAATAACATAAGAAACAAAATCTACATTCCAATTCCATTCAGATTCCATTCCATTATGTGAAACAAACACACCTAATTTTCAAATCAAATTCAATATACAAATTCCAATTCCATTACATTCCACGAGACGAACGCTATCTGCAGGCCAACTTTAAACTAGGTCAGGTGCCCAAAGTGTCAACTCCATTACATTCTTGAGCTTAGTCAGCTTGGTCATGACTAGCTTAAAGTGAGGAGTGTGAGGGGCCTTTGTTGTTTGTCCCACATTGACTACTTCAAAGAAAACACAAAAGGTGGAGATGATTATATAAAGCAAGCAGATAGGTCTTCAAAAAGACATGCAGCCATGCAATGAACACAAACCGAACTATTTTTTCGCCTTTTACTAAAGAATACCGTGTGTTCATTGTACATAGTGGCATACGCCAATTTTTGGAGAGTCCCTTTTTACAAGGGCTCCAACCAATCTATTAGCTCAACTTTTTATTTGAATTTCTGCAACTCTTTTTAACCTAACATTTAGGGAACAATGATTGTTTGCTCACTGTTTCCTATTTCTTAAAGCTTTTCATAAATCAGATGCTGCATCAAGAAAACACAGATTCAAGATTCTTGGTAAAGACTTCTCAAAAGCCCGAGGCATCACATATGTGGGACCTATAAGCAGGACAGCAGGTGTTGAGACCCATGTACTTTTCAAAAGCCGATTAGAAAGCGACAAAAAATATTCGATACAAACATTAATTGCATAGGGGGAGCCAATACAAAACTAACTATGTTGCCTTTTTTTAAAAAAAAAAGTGAAGACAAACATGTAGATCATCGTCACCAAGCTGATGCATCTGCTGCCAATCTTTGCTGAATTGGCAGCCTGGTTAGCTGCAGCCACGGCTTTGTTCACCCTCTCATCCACATCTGTTGCAGCGACTGCTTCCCAGTTATACGTCTTGCTCTTCCTGAAAACAACCACATATCAGATTCATAAACCATAAAATTCCTGAAAACAACCACACATCAGAGAAACGGTAGTGATAGTTGTTTGATTTACCTGGACTGCTTTAAGTACTTTGACATGAGAAACGGAAGAAGATGATCCAGGAAAAAAAAAACAAATCTTGAGAAGTTGAACCAGTGACCCGATTGAGTGTCGCTGTTTCTGAAAGTATACATACCAAACCCTTGTCTTCCTCCTTCGTGCCAACCACCCTCATACAGTCATAACTATGCCCGTTTACAAAACAGTCTCCAGCATGTGTCCCCGTTTCTGCATCATGTAACTCAATGATACCATACATATCAATAATGTGACCAACCTTACCTATATCTACACTTTCCCAACAACACAAATATCCTCATTTGCACCAGAACAATCCAATCCTTTATCACTCATTTCAGAGTCCATTATTTGAACCTCTTGTAACTTCCCTTCCTCTTTGAGACCAGTTCGAAGCTCACAAGCAACGCTTACGCTCGGAAAATACCCATTCGCAACCATTTCCCGGTACCAAATATACCCTTCACTAAACATCTCAATGTCACATAGACCCTTAATCATCGTGTCATAAGTATCCGCTTTCGGATCTAATCCTGCGGCCTTCATTTGATCGATAATATCCTTCGACTCATGAATCTTTCGCTCCTTCAAATAACCTATGATCAAACTATTGTATGTCATCCTATCGGGAACAACTCCGTTATTAATCATCTCACGGTGTAACGCAAACACTTTCTCAACAAAACCAACCTCTGCGTAAAAACGAATCAGTTCGTTATATAGCACACGGTCAAGACTTAAGTTCATCTGCGACATGTCACCGATGAGTTTCTTTACAAGTGTTATATCCTCGTTTTTGCATCCGGCAATTAGTGGATGATATGTGTTGACCGTAGGTTTTAATCCCGATACTTTCATCTTCTCATATAACTCTAAACACTTTCGGATGTTTCCCTTAACCGAATAGCCAGAGATTAGGCAGTTATATGTTATTACGTCAAGTTTGAGATTGTTATTTTCTATATTCGAAGCCAGTTCTTCGGCTTCCTCAACCCTACCCGTTTTGCATAGCCCGTTTATCAGCGTATTATACGTATACAACGTCGGAACTACATTATCGCGCGACATTTTATCAAAAATCTCGAAAGCATCTTGTATATTACCCTGGTTACAGTAACCGTTAATCAGCATATTATATATTCTCGTATTTAGTAACACGCCTCTACGTATCATATCGGTGAAAACCGCTTGAGCATCAACAAGCCTTCCGTCCTTGCATAAATGGTTCACGATAGAACCGTAACTTACGGCATTCGGGATCAACCCATTACTCTCCATTTCTTCAAGGAGTTCAAAACACTTGTCAAACTGAAAATTCCTCCCGAAGCCATCGATCAGTATGTTGTATGTCACCACGTCAGGAGAAACGCCTATTTCTGGCATCGTTTTTATCCATTTTTCCGCCTCAACAAGATTACCAGACTGACAATACTGGTTGATCAATGAATTGACGGTAACGCAGCTTGGCTTTAACCCGTATGACTTCATTCTTTCGAGCGCTAAAAGGGCCGTTTCTATATTACCTTCCCTGCAGTGACCATCGACAATCGTATTGAATATCACCTCAGTTGGAACAAGCCCGGTTTCGAGTAATTTTACCAAAATCTCCTCAGCCATGTTGGTTCTCCCTCCTTTGCATAACCCGTTTAACAAAATGCCGCATGTGTACGCGTTAATACGAATACCATCGTTATCCGCTTGTTCATACAACGACACTAGACCATTCAAATCACCAGACCTCGAAAACCCGTCAAACATAGAACTGTAACTAAACCCATCCGGAACAAAACCGTGAGCTTTCATATCTTCCCACACTTTCTTCGCCTCATCCATCCTCTTCGCTCTACAAAGCCCTTTAATTAACGTGTTAAACGTAACAAGATTCGCCTCCACATTACTCCCCTTCATCTTTTCACGAATCCGAAACGCCTCATCCACATCACCCACTTTACAATACCCATCAATCATCGCATTAAACGTAACCTTATCCGCCGCCACACGGTCCACACGCGTCTCAAGCATTTCATCGAACAGCTTACGTGCATCCATCACTCTCTTCTCTTTACACAACCCACTAATCAAAACATTATACACAAACTTACTAACACTAACCCCATAACCCCTCATGTAATCCATCAACTCTATACCCCTTCTCACATCCCCAATCTTAACAGCTGATTGAACAGCTTTCCCAAAAGTAAACTGATCAACCCTAATGTTTGCACTAACAGCATGATCAAACAACTCCAACACTCTAACATACTGCCCACAAGAAACTAAACACTCCAGGAGTAAGTTAAAGGATGCAAGAGAAGGAAAAATGTTGTCTTTTCTGATTAACATGTAAAGATCAAGACTTTCTTTTGGGAGATTTGATTCAGCAGAAACTGATAAGATGAAGCTTGAAAAAAATTGGGACTTTTTGGGATAAAGAGTGTAGATATGAGAAGGGGTTGTGTTGGAATTGGAAGTTAGTAGGGATTTGAGTAGAGTCTTGGCTGATTGGGTTTGGCCTTGTTGTAGGAGGGTGTGAAGGTTTTTGAGTTGTGGTGGATTGGTGGATTCTGAAACATTGTTTGATGAGAAGAGTTTAGGGTTAGAGAAAGGAGAATGTTTGATTGTGAGATTGGGAAGAAGAGATAGGCTTTTTTTCGCCATTGTTGTTGCTGCTGGTAGAGGCGCCTGTTCTTGGGTGTTATTGCTATAGAACTTTTCCCGCGTGTTTGTGTTTGGCTAGATCAAAACGCAAACGCAAACTAACTCGAATTTATATTGTGTAATGAAAATGTATTATATTTAACTTGACTCGTTTTTGAACAAAATTACTTTAAAACATAGACTAACTGAAACGTATATAAAAATAAGCACGGAATAGTATTATATTTGACGGTAAAGGATCAAATAAAAATAATATTAACGTACGAAACGTACGAATTGAGGGAAAAAACAAAAAGTGGCAGTGGCAATCTGGTAATTATCAGCAACTTCAAAAAAGAAAAAAGTGGCGGTGGCAATCTGGTAATTATCAGCAACTTCAAAATTACTCTAGTAGAGTAATTTTGAGCATCTGTAGAGTAATTTTGGGAAATGTAGGGTAATTATCAAATTACTCTAGTAGAGTAATTTTGACTTCTGTAGAGTAATTTTGGAAAATGTCTTGTAGAGTAATTTTGTTAGCATTTAGTTATGGGGTTTAGCTTTATGGTTTAGTTTTTAGCTTTTAGTTGGGGGGGGGGGGGGGGGGGGTTTAGTGTAATTTTGATAATTACCCTACAATTTTGATAATTACCCTACACGACCAAAATTACTCTACATGAACTTTTACAAAATTACTCTACAGAAGCTCAAAATTACTCTACTAGAGTAATTTTGAAGTTGCTATAGTTACCAAAATGGCACCGCCACTTTTTTGACTTTTCTTTCAATTCGTACGTTTATTTTATTTTCACGGGAACTTAACTCAATATTTGACCACCACTTATTTTCAAGGAAATTTTTTTATGTTGAAACGTAAATAAACTTGAATTTATACGGACACATACATAAAAGTACGCACGTAAAACTTGATTACAAAGTTTTTTGAAAGCCAAGTGTAGTACGTGTCAATGTTGAGGGTGGAGGGTATGGTTCAAACACCCAGAGAGTGGTAAAGAATTTAAAAAAAAATTGTGATTGGTTGAAAGTGGTTGGGACCCACCATTAAACCCCTCTCCCTCCTCCTTCACTCATCTTCCCGCATCGGTGACTATATACCGAAAACATTCAAACAATCGGTGACTCAAACAAGTGGGGGTGGTTCCCCGATCGGTGAAAGGAGTCACCAAAACCACTCCCCCAAACCATACCGTGTACCCTGAAAGCTGAGAGATAGATACACAAAAAATGCTCCAATAAACAAACGGAAAGAAATGCATGTATGTATATAGAATATTTTTGACCAATTTTTTTAATCATTTTTAAAGGTAGTTAATGTTAATTCTTTTTCTATGGATAATTTTTTGATATTATCATGATTGTTATATCTTAAAAAGTTGAAGATATAGAAATACTTAAATAGTAAAGAGTAAAGACAAATCTGAGTTAGAAACATCTTTGTAAAGTCAGGGTGTGAGAGGGGTCTAAACGTGATGTTGGTTTAGATCAGAGGCTTTTTGTCTAACGGCGCGGACGACATGTCTAGTGAGACGCGGCATGTAGGGATTCTATTTCCATCGGCTAGAAGCGGCTAAAGTTTCAGCAGAATGTTGTGAGCGGCTAGGGTCGATATCAGATCCAGGACTGCTTGGTGTTTACTATGTACCTTCTGAAAATAAACTTCAAACTAAAATATATGGGAACCACACATCTAGGGGCGGACTGGGTGGGACTGGGTGGGCGGACGCACCCCTTGAAAAAATAATTTTGTATTTGTTAGGAAAAAAACCGACCGCACCCCTTAAAAATATGCTTGAACCACTCATCCGCACCCCAGCAAATAGTTTATGGTCCGCCACTACACACATCATGTATCCGACCCACATGCAGGATCCCATGTGATCTTGATGCACAAGTGTGCTACACAAGACTTCTCAAAAGCCATATAAAAGCCAGAGGCATCACATCTAAGCAGGACCGGACGTGTAGGACCCGCGAGCTGGACCACACATGTCGGAGCCCACGTGCTTTTCAAAAGCACGATTAGAAAGCCACAAGAAGTACTAAATACAAACATTAGATTAATAAAAACCAAAGCCAATACAACACTAACTATGTTGACTTTTTTTTCTTAAGTGAAGACAAACATGTACATTTTACATTTGAACAAACAAAAGAGGCAAAGGACATGAAAAAGGCCTCCTAACTCTCATGAATCTCGGTGGCTACGCAGCATTATTATTACGCTGTAACAAGCCCCTTCTTCAAATATCCTTTCGATTTCATGTTACACCGACAAAACGAAACTGGCACTTTAGTGCCCGTCGAATGCATAAACCCTATTAGTGGTACCAACAACATATATAAACATATACTTATTTCGTAGCCAGACGAAAGAGGGATACCATTTGCTCCTCAATCAGTACCTTCAGTATTTAACACCGATTGCGGTTCCAGGCGGCACCACCTCCTCGCACCACCAGCCATCGTTTACCGTTTACTACTGGAAAACTATTACGTTTCAAATATTAATATTCCGACAGGACGTCGAATAAAGATAAGTGAATCAGACTATGTCTAGTTGCTGATCGTCAATGTCACCGTGTTGATGCATTTGGTTCTGGACCGCCTTAACTGCCGCCACTCTTGCTGCGTTGGCAGCTCGGTTAGCCGCAGTCACGGCTCTGTTCACCCTCTCATCCACGTCTGCTACAGCAACTGCTTTCTCGGCTATACGTCTTGCTTCCTGAAAAACAACCACACATTAGATTCATAAACCATGAGATGTGATAGTAACATATAGGGCTGCAAACGAAGCGAACGTTCATTGAACAGTTCAGTGAACCATGAGATGTGATTTTCCGTTCGATAAACGTTCATGAACATTTCATGAACACATACTTTCCGTAATAAACGAACACGAACAGAAAATCACGTACGGTAAGCGTTCATGAACAGTTCGTGAACATATATTTTCCTTAACAAACGAACACGAACAAGGCTGTGCTCATGTTTGTCCGGTTCGTTTGCAGCCCTTGTACTAACAGAATATATAAAAAATGCGATACTTGTTTAATTTACCTGGACTGCTTTAAGGACTTTGACATGCGAAACAGAAGAAGATGATCCGGAAATAAATGAATCTTTGGAGGTTGAAACGGTGAGAACCCCATTATCCCAGTGACCCGATTGAGTGTCGCCGTTTCTGAAAGTATACATACCAAACCCTTGTCTTCTTCCTTCATGCCAACCACCCTCGTACCTATGCCCGTTTGCAAAACGGTAAACGCCAAAACCATGCATTTTGTCGGCAAAATATTCTCCAGCATATGTGTCCCCGTTTCTGCATCATGCAATAACAATATAACATAAGCTCAATGATATCATACATGTCAATGTCGATGCATATATGTAATTGTCAAAGCCATAACTCAATGGTATATATTAGTGGATTTGTAGGACGCCTAAGTCATGAATGCTTTTGTTGGTTAACCGTAACAAAAAGTCAAAAAGATGTCGACTTTGCAACTAAAACCAATGTTGAACTATTACTAGATGATAGTCATTAATGAGCCTACACAAACGGTAGTGTATATTGCAAAAACTCTTAACGACAATCAACCTCAAAAACCTAAATATCCAATAGCAACATTTCAAAAATTCAATTTCGACAGTAATTGATTCAGCACCATACACGTAACCTTCACCAAACTGCAACTTGCAAAGCTTTGAAAGATGAAGCACCGTTCAGTCGTTCACAAAACACAAATGCATCAACAAGCATCATTCTCATATGTAGTTAATATCGCGATATATCAATGATATATCAGTTATCGGTCCTCTGGTGAGATATCAGTGCAAAAGACCTGTCAAAATTATCGGTACCGATATATGACCCATTTACCCGATATCAGTACCTTTCTTCTTAGTTCTAGCATTCGTCTTTCTTCTTATTGTTGCTATTAGTGTTTTAAGTCTTAATTGTTAATTAGTAGTGTTAAATGTTAGTGTTTTAAGTCTTAATCAGTTCCTACTTGCTACAATTGTTAGTGTTTTGCAAGTTGCAAAAGGTTAATTTGTTAATGGTAGGAGAGTATACTGAATTGTTAGTGTTAAATTGCTATATACATAAATTCAGCATGATATTAAAATTATCGATATCCCACCAATCTTAAAATCTCTAAAACGCCATAAATGATCAACGAAACATATTAGTAGATCATTAATATATATAGATTCTCACACACTTCTTGAATCTTTAAACTCAAAAGTGTAAAAAAAAAAAACTTCTAAACATTTAATAAGTTCGGTCGAAAATTAACCTGAAACGATAGTGACCAAGCCCGTGTTTGATACCGCCTTTAAACTCACCAGAATACTTGCTACCGTCTTCGCACGTATGAACCCCACATCCATGACACTGCCCCTTAAACCATTCACCAGCATACGTATCCCCGGTGTAAAACCGATAAACACCATAACCATGCCTCAACCCCTGCCTATACTGCCCTCGATACCGACTACCTTTCGCCCACGTTTCAACCCCATACCCATCATACTTCTGGTCAACCCAATCACCTTCGTATCGCCCGTTCAAGTTGTAATAATAAACCCCACTTCCAGAACACTTCCCTTTGTAAAACTCACCCTCATACACATCCCCATTACTGTATACCTTCACCAAGTAACCCGAATTCGACTTCTCCTCAAATCTGGTCTTTGACCCAATTGACCAAACAACTGGTGGGTGTGATTTTGAGTTTGAGTTTGACCCATCATCACCTGACTTATAAAGCTTCAGATTTGGGAAATTCCGGGCAACAAACAACCTTATTGAAGGGATATTAGCACCATGAAAACTATTAATATTAAAAGAAGACAACACAACACCAAAGAAAGCAACAACAAAGAGTATATAAAGATAAAAAGATCTATAACTCAAAGAAAAGTAATAAACTGAAGGCAAAAAGAGCAGAATCAAGACCCTGAAAGGGACTTTAATCCATATGAGTTTGAAATAAGTAAAGTTCAAAACTTTAAGAGCTATTGTCTTAGTAGCTAAAAGGGCTTCTGAAGATGAACAACAAATTAACGATTTTTGTTGCGAATTTCTTCTAGAGTGATTGTACGGATGATACTGATGATGATGATGATGGTTATGGTGATGATGGGTTGGTGATGTTTTCAACTGAGGACTCATAACAACCGGTCTTTTTTGAGGATTTGAATAAAGGGGTTTCTGGGTCGTCGTTGTTGTTGTTGTTGTGAGTTTCTTGAAATTGGGTGTTTGTTCATCGTGATTTCTTGTGGGTAATTCGATTTGGAGATTTGGGAATCTTGAAACCGGTTCTTCTCGGATCTTAAGGCCGGTTTTCTTCTGACGCATTGACTGTAGAACGAGATCGGTGAAAGGCTAAATTGGGTGGACCTCAATCATTGAAAGAAACCCTAGAAGTTGTTGAAATGAAATTGATCCATGTATGAGTGTTTGTAGATGAATTTCTCTCAGGTGGGTTTGTGGATCGTTAAGATTTCCTGTCGTTTGGTTTTCTTTGGAAAAGGAAAAGAGGAGTGGGAACCATAAAAGGCACACATGGGGGGAGCTTTGTTGGTATATATAGCCGGTGAGAGCTGGTATCTGTACCGATATTTTGGTTGATTTACCGGTAAATATCGATACTTGTATCCGTTTTCGGGTACCGGTCCGGTATCATGCTCATCCCTATGTATTCAGAGAAAACTCACCGATCGAAGGTCTACTATGGTAAAACTCCTTACTCATACATTACATTTTATCAGAAATGAGACTCTACTCGGCAACCTCTGTTAGAAAAAAAATCACTAGTTACACTACAATTTATAAGTCTATAGCTACACTAGTTTAAATTTGTTATAGCGTGATTGCAATGTTTATGAGACTACTAAGAGCATTCGCATTCAATCCACCATATTTTCACCCTAAATTACACAAAAAAACACTACATTTTCTCTCTACTTTTTAATTAAATAATATTTTTTTATACCTTTATCATTATCTTTTCACTCTCCTCCACTCACAACCACTTTTAAAATATATTAAAAAATTATAGGGGGTGAACAGTGTCCCCCAAAATATACAGATGAACAGTAACATTTTCTCTCTCCTTCACTCACAACCACTTTTTATACTCTTTATATTTTAAAGGAAAATTGGTATTTAATAAACCAACATTTGCCCAGTTGGTAAATAATAATCCAACCTACAGAATTGGTATATAATAATCCTACCTATCAACATGTTGGTACTCAATGAACTTCCGTTAGTTTTTTTTAACTGAAGTTAGTTTTTAAGTTTTATTTATTACACAAACAGTCCCTGTAGTTGTAGTTTACTAGTTTTAACTATGAGTTAATAGCCAAAATGGTCCCTGAGGTTAATAGCCACAGCACTGCCACCACCACCGCCACTACCACCACCGCCACAGCACCGCCACCACCGCGCCACCACCGCACCGCCACCACCACCACAGCACCTCCACCACCGTAACCATCGCCACAGCACCACCACCACCACCGCACCACCACCACCACCGAGCTCACTCCGGTCATCGGAGATATTCTCCGGCCGGTGTTTCCGGCGAACCAACCGCCCTACCCCGGCTCTCCGTCTCCCACCTTCACACTCATAACACCTCCACACCCCTCGTCATTCTCTGATTCATCTCCGGCAACCAAAGAAGCTCCGGCCGGCGACGATCTGTGAAGACGATGATTCAGCAGCAGGTTCTGAGTTGGTTCGAGTTGGGTTCAGATCTGTTTCAGATTCGGGTAATGTGGTGGCGGTGGTGGTGGTGGCGGTGCGGTGGTGGTGGTGGTGGCGGTGCTGTGGCGGTGGTGGTGGTGGCGGTGGTGGTGGTGGTGGTGGTGGCGGTGCTGTGGCTATTAACCTCAGGGACCATTTTGGCTATTAACTCATAGTTAAAACTAGTAAATTACAACTACAGGGACTGTTTGTGTAATAAATAAAACTTAAAAACTAACTTCAGTTAAAAAAAAATAACGGAAGTTCATTGAGTACCAACATGTTGATAGGTAGGATTATTATATACCAATTCTGTAGGTTGGATTATTATTTACCAACTGGGCAAAGGTTGGTTTATTAAATACCAATTTTACACCACACATAATTTAGTTGTTTGGATGTGAATGCTCTAACGTTTTCCCTTTGCTTTGTACGCTTAGAAAGGAATTTATTTATTTATTTTGAATGGCAATTTTGTATCACTGACAGAGACCACTAGAGTATCATCGTGCCACGAGCGGAACCATCTGATCATATCCATCTCCACTAGGCGATAACACATATACACCAATTTAGGTGGAAATCAATAAATCTGGAAAAAACCTCCCTTGTGAGAATCGAATCTTGAACCTAGTGGTCGCTAAGTCTTATCTCACCTTAAAATGTTACTAAGCTATAATGTTAGATGCCATGAAACATGATTCTACAACTATAAATATACAAGGGGTGATTGAGCCATTTATGAAAAGTAAGGGGTTGTGTTTGTAAGTTTGGATTTTGGGACCACTAATTGTTTCTTTTAACACCTTTGTGTTTGTGATATTTACTAATCTCGCCGCCTCACTTGAAAGTCTTTTTTCACTTTAGTTGTAACCTTTTTAATATAAAAATATAGATTAGGGATATTTTGGGAATGCTGTTTTTTTACTTTATTTTTTAATGGGGAAAGATAGTTCAAATGATTTATTTGTTTGTTAATATAACTTGTTTGATTATAGAAACATTATAACATCTCTCGTTAAAACTCTTACCTTTATTTATAATATAGACAAAAAAAAGGTTGTTAAAAATCTCATCTCTAATCATCTACTCCACAAAAAGTAATATACTCATTTAGTTTAATGATTGGTATGATTTTCGCATTGAGACAAAGGCAGGCGAGCCGGTAATTCTAGGCCAGTGAGAGAAAGGCACGTTCCTGGCGCATTTTAGCCAACGGTCACTGTTCTTAAGGATCAACGTTAACTGTTATATATAATAATGTAGTATTAAGATATATTTTAATTTAATGAGTGTTGAGTGTATCAGAAGTACTACAATACAAATAGTAATTAAGCCATATAACATACAATTTCTACGTAAGATAATTTCTTCTAACTATAAGTCCATGTTTAACTACCTAACTTAAATAGACGTTAATAACAATTTACATCGAACATTTTGTTAATAACTAAACATCATCACCTTATTATTTTAGCGACTAATATTAATAAATATTACGACCTAAGTGGCATATTGGTGCTTATGTATTGCATGTTTTGCCACAAAAAGGATGTTGTTGGGAGAAGATTTAAAGTAAACACCTCATTATATGTTTAATCTATTTTAATAGGGTTTAAATTCACACTAAATACTTATCTATCGAGAAAAATGTCTATTACAAACTAACGGATACCAATCTGTATTGTGTTATAAATGTTGATGGAGAAACAATTTATAAATGTTACGAACTCTAAAAATGATCACCGTAAAAATACATCTAGTCACAACAAAAGATTATACTCGAGCGGTTATTGGTGTACAATGTGACATAGGGGGTTCCCCATCGGGAAAGCCTGCCACGTCACCTCCCCGAGCAACTTCCCCGACCCACTCGCCATCGCCTTACTTTTGGGGTGGTAGTCCATTGGCAAATTCAAAGACAAAATCTAAAACATCTAGGTTTGGAGGGGAAGATCTTGTGTTCAAGTCGCATATACGACGAAGATTAAAAGAATTTACCATTAAAAAGAAAAAAAGAAAACAAATTAATTAATTATTTGTAAGCTATAATGTGTGTAATTAAGTTACATTATTACCTTTTTTAAAGTTAGAATCACCTATACATCTACTAACGTGCGCCCAACATCTACCATGTGCTTCCTCACCTACGCTTTCCTAACCCACGCTACACTGAATCATTCCTCCCGATTCCGTGCTACTTCATGCCTACGGTTCTTAGGGGGCTTGGTTCACATGAATTCAATGGAATTTAAGGGAATTGGAATTTGAATTCCATCTCTTAAGTTGTTTGGTTCACAGAATTTGATGGAATTGGAATCCTAATTCCAATCTTCATGTGTTTGGCTAACAATGGAATTGGAATTGGAATTGGAATTGGAATTCCTTCAAATTCCTTTAACTAAAGGAATTCAAAATCCTTCCTATATGTGAAGGAATTAAAGTAAATTCATTGGAATCTTCGACCGTTTCGACCCGAACCGTTTCGAATCGACGACGCGAACGGTTTCGACCCGTACCGTTTCGACCCGAACTGGTGGTTGTGGGTGTCGGGGTGATGAATTCAAATTCATTTGACAACAAAACACAATAAAAATGGAATTGAGATTCCAATTCCAACAATTTCCAATTCCAATTGGAATGTTTAAATTCCAAATCCAATTCCTTCAAATTCTAACTAGGTTATAACCCCGTGTATTACACGGGTTGAGTAACTAAATTTATATACTAA
Organism: Helianthus tuberosus; assembly: GCA_030545235.1. Taxonomy (NCBI): domain Eukaryota; kingdom Viridiplantae; phylum Streptophyta; class Magnoliopsida; order Asterales; family Asteraceae; genus Helianthus; species Helianthus tuberosus. The sequence continues at coordinate 184,183,533 of CM060419.1, forward strand.
ATACTAAAACATTATATCTTTAAAAACTTTCTTTATTGCACGGGTTGAATAAATATAATTTTATATATTAAATAATAAAAAGTTATATATATAAGAACCATATTGTACGAGTTGAATTAATGTAATTTTATATACCAAATAAAAAAATTATATCTTTAAAACCACATGTATTACCCGGGTTGAATAAATGTAATATTGTTTACTAAATAATAAAATAATACATCTTTAAAAAACCTCATTTATTACACGAGTTAAATAAATGTAATTTTATATACCAAATAATAATAAATTTAGTAAATGTAATTTTGTATAGTGAAAATACAAATATTTAGTATATTAATACAAAGTTTGGTTTTCGTGATAAATAATTTGTAAATTTTTAACATATGAGCCCTCAACGTCTTTTTTTCTAACCCTTTTGGCCCTTAACACAAACCCCATCCATTAAATGTTAGGGGCCAAAAGGATTAAAAAAAAGGCGTTAGGGTCAAAAAAGATTAGAAAAAAAAGACGTTGGGGCTTAGATGTTAAAAAAAAATTTTGGGCTAAAAGAGTAAAAGTGATATAAACCTCATTTATTACACGAGTTAAATAAATGTAATTTTATATACCAAATAATAAAAAAGTTAGTAAATGTAATTTTGTATGGTAAAAATAAAAATATTTAATATATTAATACAAAGTTTGGTTTTCGTGATAAATAATTTGTAATTTTTTAACATCTGAGCCCCAACGTCTTTTTTTTAACCCTTTTGGCCCCTAACACTAATCTCATCCATTAAATGTTAGGGGCCAAAAGGGTTAGAAAAAAGGCGTTAGGGGCCAAAAAGATTAGAAAAAAGACGTTGGAGGTTCAGATGTAAAAGATTCTTTTTGGGCTAAAAGTGTAAAAGTGATATAACCACAAGGGTCAAAATCGTAATTTACTCTATTAGCTAAATAAATAATATTATAAATGAGAAGAAGATTAAACTAATTAATAGTTATTCATAAGAAATTAAACTAAATAATATTTAGTAGGAGGATTATCTATAATTAATTAGAAAATATTAAACTAAAATAATACTTATCTATAAAACATGAGCTAATATGATGACAAGTGTCCCAACAATGGTTTCTTTTATTATATAGTATAGATTCCTATACAAATTCCAATTCCAAATCATTCCGCGAACCAAACGCCCCCTTATTTTTTAGATACTCATTACAATTTACAATCCTCTCAAAACTCATTCATTTAACACATTTAACACGAACACGACCCGTGTAATGGTGTAAGTATGTAACCCTTACATATAAACGAGCTTATATATAAACGAGTTAAATGGGTTGACAGGCTGTAAATGAGTCGTGATTTATTTGCAAATGGGGTGACGAATTGCAAACGACTTGTAATTGATGAGTTAAATGGGTCGTAAGAGAGTTGATGGGTTGACGTTAAAAATATATTTTTTTATTTTAACTTTAAACGAATTAGGGTGTCGAATGGGGTATTGCAAACGACTTGTAATTGATGAGTTAAATGGGTCGTAAGAGAGTTGATGGGTTGACGTTAAAAATATATTTTTTTATTTTAACTTTAAACGAATTAGGGTGTCAGTTTGTTTAGTTAAGCATGTTAATCCAAAACGATTTGTGTTATTAAACAAGTTAAACATGTCAACTTTATACGACATGTTTATTCAACGAGTCAAACATACATGACTTTAAAAGTATTTTATTTTTCTTATCTTATTTATATGTGGGTGGTACGTTATAATTTTACACAATATATAAGACTGCAGGGTATGGCTAGAGCCCTTACGGGTTTCATTGTGTCATCTCAGCGTCACATCACCAATAGAGCTCTCTTTAACATCCAAGTTATGGGATGCTTGCTACTGCGCTGGTAGGGGGTCAATTGCGCCTACGCTATGAGGGCGGGGGCGTTATTGTTGTTTTTGAGCTGAGGTGGCATAGGCTTAGCGCGCCATACCGCACAGCCTAATTGAGATACTTTTAGGTGTTCAGAATTACAGTAAATATGTAACCTCCGTTTGTACTATAGTCATATAGTTAGAGGGTGTTCAAGATTATCCGTATCCGAAATATCTGATATCCGAGGTATCCAAATTTTCGGATTCGAATAGTGATTTAAAAAAAATTAGGATACCCGAAATATCCGAAAATTTAATTTTTATTTTTTTTCCGATATCCGAAAAATACCCGAAAACTTATATTCGGATATCCAAAACTATCCAGAATATCCGGTTCCAAATATCAAAAAATGGAATTAGATGTGTGTTTCCGACGGCGAAGCTCTGTTGAAGTGTCTACATATCTGTATTTGTTATCAGAATCAATAAACAAGACAGTTAAAGTGATATCTTGCTGAATCAACCTCAATATGTCTGTTTCCGCCTTTCATATTGAGTAGAACGCCTCTGAACGACTCGTTTCGGGTCCGTACACGATCCTACACCTGGAGGAAGGACGCATTTCTCCCACGTGTTATTCTTCTTGAGAGCTTCCATTTCGGTCTCCATAACCTTTTTCCATTCTTCAGATTTCAAGGCTTCTTGTGTTGTAGATGGCATTTGTTCAGAGCACAAGGCAGCTGTAAAAACTTTAGCTTCCTTAGACAAGTTTCCAGTGACAATGTTTGCCACAGGGTACCTAGACCTTGGAGCCACCTTTTCTGGAGAGTATCTCTTAGGAGGAACTCCTCTATTTTCTCTTGGGGGGAGGGAATACCTTCCGGTTACCTCTGCTGCAACTGGTTCAACCTGTTCAACAACTGGTTCAACTTGTTCAACATCTGGATCAACATGTTCTGTATGCTCTGTTATTGTCGGTTCTATGTGTTCCCTTGTTGTCTCATAGTTATAAGACGTAGAACATTCAGGGTTCTCAGTATTTCTTACCTCTGGTATCACGTTGGATGGACTTTCTTCAGTGGTACTGTGCTTCTCAGATTGTATGGCTGCGTTTGAGGGACTCGAAGTACTGTGATGGTTTTCTGTTGTTACTTCTTCAGATGAGGGAAATTGGGTTAACCAACTCAGAGTGTCTATACTGTCATTCTCCTCCTGACCACTGAGTTGGGTATTATAAAAGTATTTTGTTTCAAGAAAGTCAACATTCATTGTGGTGAACATTTGACGAGTTGTTGGATTATAACATCGGTAACCTATTTAATCGATCCCATAGCCGACAAATATACATTTCTCAGCACATGGGCCAAGCTTGTTTCGGTTGGTTTTGGGTATATGAACAAATGCTGTACACCCGAAGATTAGAGGTTCAAGTGTAAGAGGATGAGGAATATTGGGCGATTTAGATAGACAATCTAAGGGAGTCGTAAATTTAAGAGCTTTTGTGGGGAGCCGATTTAGAAGATACACAGAGGTTGCAATCGCCTCTGGCCAAAAAGATTTAGGTACCTGGGATTCAATTAAAAGAGCTCGAGTCATTTCAAGAATAATACGGTTTTTTCGTTCGGAAACACCGTTTTGTTCAGGGGTATGAGCACAAGAGGTTTGATGAACTAATCCTTTGGTTTTAAAGAACTGTTTCATGGATGTATTGACAAATTCTCCCCCATTGTCAGATCGAAGGATTTGGATTTGAGTTTGGAATTGAGTTTGAATCATAGCATAAAACGTGATAAATTTTTCGTAAACTTCGGCTTTGTTTTTCAAAAAATATATCCATGTCATGCGAGTGCAATCATCCACGAATAATATAAAGTACCGAAGACCCTGCCCCCCCCCCATCACAGGAGCAGGACCCCACACATCAGAATGGATTAGTGAAAAAGGTGAAGCAACTTTCGTATTGCTAGGTTTAAACGGTTGTCGATGGCTTTTAGCACGAAGACAAGTTTCACAATCTATTTTTCCATTTGAAGGGAAGAGTTTTGGAAACAAAAGGTGTGAATAACCACTGGATGGGTATCCCAAACGTCGATGCCATAGCCAGGCTTCCCGGTTTTCGGTTCCATGTGCCAACATCACAGTGCCTTGTTGAGCCACTTCATCCATAAAGTACAATCCGTGGCGCTCAGTACCACGTCCAATAATCACACCCGTCCTGATATCCTGTAGGAGGCAGAAAGTAGGGTGCATTAGTACCGTACAATTTAATTCTTTGGTAATATGACTAATTGAGAGCAATTTGTGTGATAATGACGGAACATAGAGGCAATTTGATAATTTCATAGTTGGTGAAATTTCAATTACTCCTCCTCCTTTCACTTGCATCGTTCCGTTGTTTGCTCTATGGATTTGGGTTTTTTGAGGTTGGGTCATTGACCGTATGTCCAACGGTTCAAACGTCATGGTGTCAGTGGCACCTGAATCAAATATCCAAGAACTATTTTTTCCATGATTGATTTCCATTTTTTTTCCTTTTCCTTTTTTTTTTGAGGTTGAACTAATCTCACACGATCTGAACCTCTTTCAAACGACCTGGGTCACTTCGCACGACATAGGTCACTTCGTGCGAACTGGGTTCTATTTCGTGCGACCTGGAGTTTTCACACGACCTGGACACTTTTCACACGACCTGGACACTTCGTGCGAAGTGGGTTCTATTTCGTGCGACCTGGAGTTTTCACACGACCTGGACCAATTTCGTGCGACCTGGAGACACTTCGTGCGACCTGGAGTCAATTTCGTGCGACCTGGAGACTTTTCACATGACCTGGACCAATTTTGTGTGACCTGGAGGCACTTCGTGCGAAATGGTTATCACTTCGTGCGACCTGGTTATCAGTAGCAGTAGCAGGTTCGATTTTGGAACTTGCGATTATCAGTTGCAGTAGCAGGTTCGATTTTCAGGGTTTGCAGGTTTGGTTGAGAGTTTCGCCGGAGCTTTTAGGGTTTTGTGCGGCGGCGACGCTGTTGTTGTTTAAAGGATTGAAAAGAAACTTGCAGATTCGATTTTGGAGCTTTGATTTTGATTTTGGTTTTTATGGTTTTGAGATAGGATTGATGATGAGCAAGGTTTCAAGAATCAGAAACACTGCTCTGATACCATGTTGTCTAGTATAGAGAGCAAACACAGTGATTGAGGTTGAATTGTATTGAGCATCAAAGAAAAAGGGGTACAAAGAATGGTGTCTTATATAGAACACCAAGTTACATATTAGACCCTATACTATTTATTTTCTCCTTTCCGACATATACCAACCTATAAAATCAAATAAATTGCCCTCTTATACAAAAACTAACTAGAAGTTTCGTTCAACACCGAGTCGGTGCAACCACACTGTTTCTTCTTACGAGGCAACGATTCAACAAAATAAAGGGTTGCGACACCCTTCACCAAATTACGTATATAACTTAATTTATATTAATTAATAACTTTAATTCACATTACATATACAATGTATTAATCAACGCACACCTTCTCCTCCTATCTCAGATGCCCCAATTACAGTTACGTAACCGACGTCCAGATTTTCTGCGCAACCATTTTCATGTAAGAGTTCTTCTTGATCCTTTTACTTCAATAGATATGGGTGAAAATTGATTTAGTTAAAGGCTTATTTGATTGTTCCTAACTTAAATCAAGAACACAATTGATTATTCCTCCAATGAAATGGTAAACATTGTTTTATCTCATCTCTGTTCTTCATCGGTTCTACGCTAAAATATAGAAATCTATATTAATCAAATTAAACCAACAACGATCAAAGGATTATTCGATTTCTGTTGTCCCAAACTGAAGAACATCAAAATAATTAGAGTTTTTTTTTCTCAAATGGGTGTGTGTAGATACAAACGTTGAAAAATATGGAATGCATAACACGCGGATTTAAGATGAAGATTAAGATGACAATTTCAGACTTTAGTTCGTTCGGTTTTGCTTCATTTGCTTTCGCTGCAGGCGAAGATTGGATGATTTCGGTGTAGACGACGGTTTCTGTTTTGGTTGTGGTGACGATTGGATCGGTGTAGACGACGGTTTCAATTTTGGTTCGTTCAATGTGAAAGATAGCGCCTCGATTTATTCAGGTTTTATATGGATCAATGGGCATTCAAACTGCAATTTTGTTTACTAATTTAATTTAACTATTATTAATGGATTCCTTATGAATGTTCCAACGTTTCATTATATATGGATTTCAAAGCACCACATGATTTAAGAAGAATGATTATACTTATACATGTGGATTCCATCAGTTCATTAGGCTACTCGGTGTAGGGGTCGTCCTAGGCCAGTCAAGCCTCGGCACCGGCGCACCGCCCCTGTACACCATTTCCACAACCCCTTCTCACACACAAATATACACACAACACACACACACACACACACATATATATATATATATATAGGGGAGGGTTATCTTGAGAACACTCATTTTTGTGAGAACACTAGGAACAATTTTCATCCATAGATCATTCTAAATTAAGGGCTAAGATTAGAGGGGTTTAAATGAGGTGGAAACTTAAATTAAAAGACCAAAGGGGCATTATTGTCAAAACACAAAACACAAAAACACATCAAAATTATTCAATCGATCACTATAACAAAAAATAAACCCTTCAATTTCAAAATCATGAAGAATCAAACTTCTGATTAGAGCAGAGGAATACGAAGAATCATCATCTTCCGATTAGGATTCGATTGAGAGATAATCTCACAATTAGAACATTGCGAGTTCACTCACTTGAAGAATCTAGAGTCAAACTCTGAAATTATTCACTTCCTACTCGTCTTCTTCAGGTACTGAATTTTGTTGTGATTTAGATATGATTGTTGGTTTAAAGTATGGTTATTTGGTTTTTGTTAGTTAAGTATGAAATTGTTAGGTTTGTTTGGACCTTGATGTGATTTTTAGTTATGTATATGAAGAATAGGTGGAATTTGGGTTTCTATGACTGAATTTGTGTCTCAATTTGATGTGAATTTTAGTTATGTATATGGAGAATTGGTAGAATTAGTGTTTCTATGGCTCAATTTGAGTCTGAAAGTGTTAGGTTTGTTTGGACATTGATGCGATTTTAAATTATGTATGTTGGGAGAATTAGTGGATTTTCAATAACGCTATCATATCATTATCTATCAATATCATATAATGCATTAGTCAGCTAGGTTTATTCTATTTTTGTAACTCTGATGTGGTAAAATTGTTAGTGTAGAGCGTTTTTCTAATCTTGTAATCAAACAATTTGTAACCATATATTTATTTATATCTCATTCACAAACTAAATTATATGAACTTTTACCTAGCAATTTCTAACTTCTTTATTATAGAATTACATTTGTGTAGAAAAACAACATACACATTGGTTTTTAAAAAAACACCATAAACGTTTATGTAGTAAATTAGTAAAAGGTAGTCAAAGTTATAAGATGAAAGTTTTAATAAGATTAAAACATTTGTGGTTATTTTGTGTTGGCCAATTGGATTTTAACACCTTTAACTTTGAAGAATTGGCAGATAACACCCGCAACTAACACTTTGATCTGTGACACCCCAAACTTTTAATTTTGTTTGTCATTTCACCACTCAGTTAAAAAATCAGTAACTGAGTTAGTTTTCAATCCTAGCTGGCATCCTACGTGGACTATTTTTGCAGATGTGGCACATTCATGGGTATAAAAGCCATATTCTTCTTCGATTAACACCTGCACAAACAATTGGGAAACCCTAATTTGCTCATACGCATGAATCGACCCAAATCCAAACCCTAATTTGCTTATCACGAGATCAGAGGTGTTCTTCAACTTATTGGCTGATCGACATGTCTACTTCTTCCAACTCTTCATGTGATACGAACCGAATCCCTAAAATATTCAAGGTGGACATGGATGGGAAGTTGTATTGTCATCACGAGATCAGAGCTGTTATTCGCGTAGCGGGAAGGAGAAGTGTTCGATGTGGTGCTGAATTTTACGGTTGCTCACAATGGCCGGTAAGTCCTGTGTATCCATGTGTATTGAATTTAACTTGTTTTTGAACTGACGACATGATGTTGGTTTGTAGCGAGACGACTGCAAGTTCTTTATGTGGAAAAAAGATTTCGACAAATTATTCGAAGTTCATTCAACTTGCAGCTCAAGTGCAGTTACAAGAAGTGATGCTATGACCGGCAATGAATATAATTTGCAATTGCGGAACAACTTGCTATCTCAAGAGAACAATATGTTGAAACGGCAAATTTGTGCGAAAGAATTCATGTTGAAGCAGCAGTTTGTCTTTAGTTTGTTTGTTATCATTGGCATGTTGTTTTACGTAGTGTATCGAATTTAACTTGTTTTTGATTGTACGTTCTTTGAACACATGAATGAATGTACCATATGTGCAGACCATTTGCAGACCAAAACCCCTGTGACCACAAGAGACTTTGACTTTGAAAACAAGTAAATAACGACCATTGTGCAGACCATTTGAAACCACATGTGCAGACCAAAACCCCTGTGACCACAAGAGACTTTGACTTTGAAAACAAGTAAATAACTACCATTGTGCAGACCATTTGAAACCACATGTGCAGACCAAAACAATACAGCCACAGTTTGAAAACAAGTAAATGGTCATTTGAAACTGCCCTTTGAAACAACTACCATATATGCAGAAAACAAGTAAATGGTCATTTGAAAGTGCCCTTTGAAACAACTACCATATATGCAGACCAAAACAAGTGTGCAGAATATGCAGAATGACCATTCTACCCCTGTGACCATATATGCAGACCAAAACAAGTGTGCAGAATATGCAGAATGACCATTCTACCCTTGTGATCATATATGCAGACCAAAACAAGTGTGCAGAATATGCAGAATGACCATTCTACCCCTGTGACCATACATGTGCAGACCTGTTTACCATACATATGCAGAATGACCATTCTACCCCTGTGATCATACATAGTCATAAGTTTACATAGTCATTACACAACCATTCAAAAGATTCAGCACAACAGTCATAAGTTTACATAGTCTTAGGTTTACACAGTCATTACACAACCAACAAAAGATTAACCATACATAACAGATTAACTAACTGCAGCCTTCTCCGTTGGCCTTCCCCTTTTAGTTGGCCTTCCCCTTTTACTTGCTTTTTTCCTTCCAATTTCTGCCGCATTTTGAGAATCAGTTAACAGTAAACAAATTTAGGAAACAATAATATAATCAATAAACCAACTGAATCTATTGAGTTCACCTTTAACTGTGCATTTTCTCTTGTTGTGACCTCTTTCTCCACAAATCCCACATGTCATTACGACTCCATGCTTAGTCAGTTTGCCTGGTTTCTTGGGATCATCATGAGGGTCCCTCTTTCTGTTTTTCTTAGGCCTACCAGGTACCTTTTTGATTGGAGGTGGATCCAATGGATGATCAACCTTGGGCCAAAACTTTTCACTAGGCAATGGTGGGATTGAGTACTCATAAGTTCTCATGTATGTTTCTTTGTGGTAACATGGGTCAACATAATCCTCAGCATTCTTATGCAAAAATCCAGCCACAACACACACATGCTTACAAGGATACCCCCTTAATTGCCACTTTCTACATGTGCAGGTCTTATTTTCCAAGTCAACTGTAACATCATCAACATCTCTAACTTGAAAAACCTGATAAGATGAGGGGTATACCTCACACCTAAAGGCTGCATCTTTTGAGAAATCAAGTTTCTCCTGGATATTGGGGCAAATGAACACATCTTTGGCTTCCATTTCAGTTCTTTTGATGACTAACCTACTCATGATTTGAACCCTAATGTCCTCTAACATGTATATAATATGCTTTGACCTTGCAGTTATGATATAACCATTAAATGTTTCTGCCATGTTGTTTACTATGACATCACATTTAGTGTGAGTTTTCAAGTAGCACCTGTTAAAACTTTTGGGATCCTGCTTTAAGATTGCCTCTACTGCATCAGGGTTTATGGCCCTCATTTCATCAATGGCTTGGAGGTAATCAGGTTCACAGTATGCTCTTGCAGCTTTCCAATACAACTCCTTGAGCTCCTCATCAAGCACTTTTTTTTTGCTTCCAAATCTATCTTGGTTGCCTCTCTAATTGCATGTTGTGACTGTATCCACTCAACATCCTCTCTGTCTGACTCTAATCCAAGTACATCATCCGCAACTTCCTCTTCATCACTGGTCTCAACTAGTTCATCATAATCTTCATCAGCAGAATTTGACTCTTCATCTTCCACACTGAAGTCACTATCTTCACTGTCCTCGTCTGCTTGCTTACCTATTGAGTTAGAGCTGCATCCAGGGGAAACCCTAGAAGATTGGGCTTTTAGTTTACTGGATTGGGCTTCAATTTTACTGGGCTGGGTAACAGGTTTAATTGGCCTAGAACTGGAGTGGGCTTCAGGTGCACTCAATTGACGTTCTTGAACAAATACTTCCATAAATGTTTCACTCCAATTAAAAACCTTCTTAACCAACTCCAACACATCTCTATCATCACGAAAATGCCTAATTTCACCATCATCCGCATCCAAACCATACATATGAAAGTTCCTTTATTTATAGCATTTCGTTTCCAATGCATAATCTGCTAGCTCAAAGTATGAAATGTGGTCTACATCAACTTTAATTAACCTAGATGCACCCCCAACATACTGTGGTACACCAAAACCTAACTCAATGTAACCACCATACCAAAGCATAACATCAATCGTTTCCCCCATTGCATAATCTACTAGTTCATGTGAAATCGTACCTTGATCGGAGTTTAAACTTGATGGATTGTTGATTTTGAGAAGCTAGGTCACGTCACCCTTGATCGTTCCCTCCAAAACGAACAGAACAAACAATGCCAGCTTTCAGGATTTTGCTTCTTATAACATGTGTTAGCCACGTCACTCGTGCCATGTAGGATTAATGATGCCAGCTAGGATTGAAAACTAACTCAGTTACTGATTTTTTAATTGAGTGGTGAAATGACAAACAAAATTAAAAGTTTGGGGTGTCACAGATCAAAGTGTTAGTTGCGGGTGTTATCGGCCAATTCTTCAAAGTTAAAGGTGTTAAAATCCAATTGGCCTTTTGTGTTTATATATATTAGATACAAAGTACGCTTGTAAATTTAGTGTGAAATTATTTATTTAGAATAGTATGAAATTATTTATTTAGGGTGGGAGTTGGCTACAAAGTCCATTTTTCCTACAAAGTGTAAAAAGTTATAAAACACCATAATGTCAACCATAAAACACACAAATATTAAAGTGAATATTACTAAAACGCCATATTTGTGGGTTTTGTGTTGCGTTTTGGATGATAAAGCTTTGATTCTCGAATGGCTAATATTAGTGTGTTTTATGTTAATTACCATGTTGTGTTTTATATTTATAGTTCTACGATGGTGTGTTAGAAGTTTTTATGGACTGTTAGGGTTTAAATATTGTGTTTTAGTAATCTTTACTCAGTTATTTGTGGGTTTTGGGTGTGTTTTATGGCTGAAATTGTGGTATTTTATGACTTTGTACACTTTGTAGGAAAAATTGACTTTGTAGCCGAACCCCACCCATTTATTTAAATATTTGTATGATTTCATTGCTATGTCATTAAATTTTTCAGCTTTATTATAGTTTAAACTAACTTTTCTACATGGGTTCTTTTTTACCTAATCGATTCCCACTACATTGTATCAAGATCTACCATTATATATCTTTGATAGCACTATTTTTTTATAAGTTATCATTGTTTGTTACGTTACAATGCCCTCAAAGTAAATTTTTACTCGATTTATATGATAATAAACTTAAGGGTTTGATTCATTTTGCTTGGATAAAGTTGAAACCTGGATTTCATTTAGAATCCGAATTCAAATATATTATGTTTAAAAATCCCATTTTTTCCTGAATATTTAGGTAACCGAACTTCATTCACAAACTCATTCACCTAAATCAATTATTATAAATTTATAATTACTAAAAAGATCAAAACTCTATTTTTCTACGAAAGTACCCTTTATGAGCTTTGAAAGTTAGAAGCAAACTCCATTTTGACATCTTGTTTTTTAACATCAATTTTGGATCACTTACGACCTACTAAAGTATTATCGTGTCACAAATGAAACCAGTGGCGGAACTATAAGTATCCCAGGGGTTGCCTGGGATACCCCTCAACTTTCTGGGCGAAGTGTAATATTTTTGTTTTTTCTCTGTTCTATGTGTCGGATAAATATAAGGATGTCTCTGAGCATTGACGGAACTAACGGTGTTTAAAGTGAGTAGTTATTAGCAACTGAGTTTTTCCGGCGGTGAGGATGAGCTCTGCAAAAGTTTGGGTAAAGAAGAGGGAAGAAGATGGGAGAGGAACAATAGAGAAGATGGATATAATTGTAGATTTTTCTCTTTTTACCTATTTAATACTTTTTACTTTTACATGACAAGACTGGTCACACATTCCAATATTATAGTCTTTTTAGGCTCATTCTATTTACACCCCCCCCCCCCTTTTTACTAATTAGGCTAATGGGTATGGGCTTCGGCTCCAGGCCCGTCCCCCCATTAGGACCGTCCAACACCGCCCCTTTGGGGCCCGTCGCGGCAAAGACGTCGGAAATCCGACGGTGGAGACAAGGCATTTGTGGTGGGGTCCATTCAATATATCCGCTGGCTATTTAAAAAAAATATATATATTCAAATTAATTTAAAACCTTTATAAATACCTACATATCTATCCACTTTTATACCAAAATTCACCCACTTTCTCCAAACAACTCCCACATTTTTATACAAAATACCCACATAATCTTCTCTAAAAAATACACCATGTCATCTTCTTCTTCATCGGGTTCGACGGACACCATGGAAGCCGTAAATTTTTTTATAAACAAGGTGGTAGAGGCGACACAAATAATTTTGGAAGAAGAAGAGGAGGAGGAGGAGGAGGAGGAGGTTTCGTCACAACCACGAAACAGGAACCCACACATCGAGCGAGACCGAGAAAGTTAGTGATATTTTTTTTCTTATATTTATATTCTTATCTATTTATTCTTAATTTTTTAAATGTAATTTTAAGTTTTTATTTAAATGTAACTTTTTTTAATTTTATTTACTTTGTTTTAATTAATATGGCAAAAAATAAATAATAATAAAAAATGGAGGAGGAGCATCCCCACACCCTTGGATAGTCTCCAAGGGGAGGGTCCTTCTCCTTTGCCTACGTGACGCTTATGTAGAGGATAGTCCTTTGGAGACTATCCTCCCCCATACCCAATAGTCTTACACCCTCTCCCTTATAAAAACATCACATCCATCAATCACTTGCTTTTGTTTTTAGTCTTTTTTGTCTTTTTGTTGTCTTTTTTTTATTCTTTCATTTAATTATTAGTTATTTATTATTTGTTTATTATTTATTTAGTTAGTATTATTATTATTATCATTATTATTATTATTAGTAGTAGTAGTAATGATATATTATTTATTATTAGTTTTTATTGTTATAATTTATCAAATTATATTTATAGCTGTAACAAAAGCTATATAAAAATAAGTACTTTTTTTACAAAATTATTATCATTTAATAATTTACATACCGAGGTTTAATCTATACACCCCCAAATGTAGCAGGTTGTGCTATCCAAGAATTATACATATTTTGACGTGATTCAAATATATTCTCCCAGCCAGCTGCATTATTTTCTCTCGATAATTTCCATAGGTTGGTTGTGCCGGCAATTGGATGCTCTCCTTGCAATTCTACCATTATAAAATGGTTACCATTCACGTGTGCAATTGTAATTTTTTTTTTCTGGGAACCGGTGAGGGCCTCTCCAAAGCGAAAAACAAGTCGAACTGTTTCTTTTTTCTTGAGATAAAAAATGAACGATTACATTAAATTTGTTCGCAATCAAGAATCCTGTCTCTGGCATAATCATCCAGTGTTTTTCTGGTGCAACCCCCGATCCTGACCAATCCAAGGACGTTAACACATCTTCAAATGAGCCTAAGAAAGCCTTAGTGTACTTATTTCTAAACTCGAATAGCTCTTCCGTCAGTGACCTCCGGATAAATAACCATTCATCTTCACCGTACCCGAGAGCAGAAGCTGTCACCCGAAACCCACAATTTCCATCACCTAACACGTTATGTATGCGTGTAACATACGCATGAATATAGTTGTGTATCACCTGTGATGCTTGATTTTGGTTCAACCCCTTGAATGGTTTTTTTCCGTAAATATCTTGATTTATGAACGGACTTGTTTCACCAGGCACTTGATAGTTCACGTCTGGGCTGATGTAACCAACATTAAAGCATAAGTTGTCAGCTTTTAAATATTACCAAGCACATCGACCGAATCTTAGTTTAATACACTGACTTGCTTTCTTATACTTTGAGATTTCACAAGCACATGGTAATCCATAACACTTACGAACTTGACGACAATGTGAACGCTTTAAATGACGCTCTGCTATTATTATATCAAGTGCTTCATGAGAAACAGAGCCATGTAATAGCTTCAACATTGGTAGGTTGTGTTTATGCATTAGAACAGTTCTACTTTTTTCGAAGCTATCTTTAACTATTGTATATTGCGAGTTCACTACTTCATCAATGTGACGAACAATCTTATCTAAGGTACAATTTGCTGAATTCAATAATTTTTTTAGCTTGGCATGTTGGCTTTCAGCTCTGTTAGTTGTCTGATTTTCGAAATGTAAGCATTCGTAGTCCATACGGACACAAACATTTCTTTATACTTGTTTAACCAAGTACTATTCAAGTAATCCAAAACATCTGCAAAGATAATAATGATGATAACGATGGTAACAATAATACTAACAACAACAACAACAACAACAATAATAATAATACTAATAGGATTATAGTAATAATACATACCTTGATGATGGATTAACATTGACTGAAGTTGCTTGTAATTTTGGAGGAATGATGTCCACGTTTGAGATTCAACGAGTGCATTCCACATTATATTGAAGATATTCCAATCATGTTCCGTGGTGAAAAATGATTTGCTAAAAAAATAAAAAAATGTCTAGCATAAAAAAACTAAAAAGGTAAAAAAAAATAAAAGTTTAAGGCTTAAGTAATAAGCTTAATAATAATAATAATAATAATAATAATAATAATAACAATAATAATAATAACAAAAAGACAATAAAATATAATAAAAAAAGACAACAAACAGACAAAAAAGACTAAAAACAAAAAACAAATGATTGATGGATGTGATGTTTTTGATAGGGGGGTGTAATTAGTAAATAGGGGGTGTAAATAGTATCACCCTCTTTTTATCTTCCTCAAAAATATAAATGACTAGAAAAGTTTTGTAAAGTTTTTCTCTATATTTATTATTATTCGTTTAAATTTTAAAAAGTATATATGCATTCTAGTTTTTATTTTTGAAGTAACTTTACAAGTCACATGATAAAGTTACTATACATTCTTTATTGAGAAAATTGCTAAATTCGTCCCTGATGTTTTACACAAATTGCTAGATCAATCCAAAATCAAGATTTGCTGCTAAAACAGTCCAAAATCAAGATTTGTTTTGCTAATACAGTCCAAAAAACAGACGCCGTTAAATATAGCAGTTGGATTGTTTTAGCAACAAATCTTGATTTGGACTGTTTTAGCAGCAAATCTTGATTTTAGACTGATCTAGCAATTTGTGTAAAACCTCAGGGACGAATTTAGCAATTTTCTAAAAAAAAGTGATTTTTTTAGATGTTTTTGATATTTAATGTGATATTAATACACTATTAATGAATTTAAAAAAAAAAGTTCTAGTAATTTCTTCAAATATAATAAGTGATGTCATCTTAAACTTTAATTATGATACATATAATATAATGCATTTCGAATTTATTAATATTTTTTTGGTAATTAATATGATATTAATACACCATAATGGAATTTTAACAAAAAAAAAACTATTCATTTTTTCAACATCATAAGATTACCGGGGAAAACCCGTTTGGCTCAAGGATCGAACCCGAGTCGTCCACCATCAATTCTGGGGAAAACCCGGTAACCCACTCGCCCGTAGGCACAACGGTAAAATTACCGGTAAATACATTTTTTCGTAAAATTGGCAACATCATAAGAAATTTAATTTGGTTTCTTAGTTTTTTCTTTTCACACTGAACCACGATATTTAAGAAAAAATGTATTTACCGGTAATTTTACCGTCGTGCCTATGGGCGGGTAGGTTACCGGGTTTTCCCTGGAATTGGTGGTGGACGACTCGGGTTACCCTCGGAGTACTCTGTTTGTCCAGTGGGTGCCCCGAGAGTGCCCGTGATTGAAAAAATGAATAGTCGTTTTTTGTTAAAATTCCATTATGGTGTATTAATATCATATTAATTACCAAAAAAACTTAATAAATTCGAAATGCAATATATGTATCATAATTAAAGTTTAAGATAACATAACGATAATACAATTACATGGAAAAAATAACTAACAAATAAAAAATCACTTATTATATTTGAATAAATTACTAGAACTTTTTTTTATTGAAATTCATTAATGGTGTATTAATACCAAATTAAATATCAAAAACAGTTAAAAAATCATTTTTTTGAGAAAATTGCTAAATTCGTTCATAAGGTTTTACACAAATTGCTAGATCAGTCCAAAATCAAGATTTGCTACTAAAACAGTCCAAATCAAGATTTGTTGCTAAAACAGTCCAACTGCTATATTTAACGGCGTCCATTTTTTGACTGTATTAGCAAAACAAATCTTGATTTTGTACTGTTCTATCAGCAAATCTTGATTTTGAATTGATCTAGTGTAAGGACTTGCAAAAAAAAAAGTCCCAAAACGACCCATAAATGAAAACCCGGACCCCTGAAACCTTACTGAGCATGAAAAACCAAGAAATCAAGATTCTTGGTCTTCAGGCGGGCCGCGTAAAGGTTAATCATATCTTCACGCGGGCCGCGTCAACTTGGAGTTTGACCAGATAAGCATGCCAGGCCACGCGTCACACACGTGGCAGCCCTAGGTGTGACACGCTAGCCCTAATCTACAAATAGGTGCCTCTCGCGGGCCGCGTAAGGGTCAAGCTAAGGTTCACGCGGGTCTCGTGAACCCCATTTTTCACCTATAAATAGAATGGATCAGGAGCAGTTCAGTGGTGTCGAAAACAATTCGTAAAAACGAATTCTCACTGCTCAAAAGTCGAAAATAATATTCACGGTGGTGAAACACTGCTACGATACAGGGTATTAACTCGATCGCTGCTACGATTCAATGTCCGGTCGATTGAAATCAATCCAATGGATGTTTAAGTGCTGCCCAAATTAGGGCTATACTTTGTCATTCGTCGTGAATTCGATGGATGTTTAAGTATTACACTTTGTCATTCGTCGTGAATTCGATGGATGTTTAAGTGTTGCACTTTGTCATTCGTTGTGAGGATTTTAATCTCGTGAGTTATCGTAAATGATGTATTAGTTACTGACCTAGTTCGTGTGCATTGTTATTTAAATTAGGTTACAAGGCTAATCAGTAGGCTAAACTCTGCCCGTTTAAACTTGCAATGTGAGTCATTCTCTTTTTATCAATCATGTTTTACAATACTCCAAGCATTTTCAAAAGTTATAATTACAGGGATTAAGTCGTGGTTATCTTGAATCAATGGCTAGTGGGGTATTGTGCACATTACTAATTTCTCATGGTTAGGCTAATAAATCCTAACAGTGATAATCGTCACTACTTGGGGAAGGACCCAATAGTGGTATGACCATCGTCACCAGGTGACACGGCGCCAGATAAAAATAAGATAGAAGCCATTGTAATCGCTCTTATGCTGTAATTAATAACTATGTGTCGTTTTGTCAAATTTGAGTGACTCACCAGTATTTCCCCGCTGACAAAATATTTTAAAACATGTTTCAGGCGACCTGCTGTGAATCAAGAAAAACGTGCTACGGAGCACTAACCAGCTTAAAGAGGTGGCTCAGTTAAAAGTGAATAAACATGTTTTATAAATCAGAGAATTTACTTGTGAAATTCCTCTTTTGTAAATTACGGGGTTTATCCCGAATTATGAAATAAAATAATCGGCCATTTTCGAGTTTTAAAAGATCTTGGTAAAATCTTCCGCTGTCAAAATCAATTAATAAATACCACGCGAGTTTCTGCCCCGCGGCTCCCGGCCCGGGTCAAGCCGGGGGCGGGGGCCGTGACAGAAAAAGGTGGTATCAGAGCCACTGATTTAAGCCAATTAAGTATTTAGAAATACTTAATTTTCCTGATTACCCTCTTGTGATTATGTATTTTGTTAACTGACTACTTGTTAGTTACAGTATGGGTAAGCAAAGAATTTCGGACATCTATCGTCAACTAGATAGTACACCAAAAGATAAGGGAACATCATCCCAATCAAATTCCTCAAAATACTCAGCAGATACTGAGGAAGAAATATTTGTTCGTAAGGCACAGTTTGAGAAACCACTTACCATTAAGAAAAGGAGTTGGATTATTAGAAAAAGTCAAGAGAAAATAAAGAAGTCACAACCAAAGGGAGTGATGGTTAATAAGGAAACTCAGGAAATAGGCAATAAACCACCATGGGAAGATGAATTAGACGAACAATGGGCAAATCTCTATATGTTAGCCACTACAGCAGTAAATGTTAACTTTTAATTAAGTTAAACTGCCAACACCCTGACCCAGTACTAGCACCCATAGATAAACAACTTAGTAAGAAAAGATAAACTAAAATAAATTATCCCTAGTATATTTTACATTTCAGTTGTAATTTGTAATAAATTATATATATATATTAATTACCAGATGGCAAACGCTGGTAATGAAACAGTTAACGAGGTTAACCAATCCGAGCAACACAATGAAGATCAATTTCTGAATAGGCAAGATATAGAAAATACCGTTGCTCAGGGAATAGCCAATGCTATTCCAGCAATTCTTGCTGCTGCTCGGAATCCAGTTGAACCTCAACAAATTATTCCTAGCAAACGTACTCATGAAGACAACTTCAGTAATAGCGTAAATGGATGCGGCAACCATACTAATAACAACAACGATGGAATACAAGCCCCACTCCTTAAGAAAGTGAAAACTGCAACGGTTGGTTGCACTTATAAGGAGTTTCTTGCCTGTAAACCAGTGGAATTTGCAGGCAACGAAGGGGCGACTGCTGCACTGCGTTCGTTAGAGAAAACCGAGGCAGTGATTAAAATAAGTAAATGTGCTGAGGAAGACAAGGTCATGTACGCGTCGCATCTTTTTAAAGAAGGGGCGCTAGAATGGTGGAATACAGTACTACAAGCCAAGGGAAGCGATGTGGCCTATGCCATGAGTTGGGAAGAATTTAAGCGACTGGTGGAAAGAAAATTATGTCCCGAATATGCGAAAGAATAAATGGCGAACAAGTTTCTGAACCTTCGAATGGTAGATGTAGACTGTCGAGGGTATACTTCGACATTCTTCGAGTATGCTAGAGTAGTACCAACCCTGGCTTCGCCAGAACCGGTACTTATTTCTCGCTATATTTGGGGTTTGATTGGTGAAATCCGTGATATCGTTAAAGCTGCGAGACCTCGCACTATCGACGATGCTGTGGAATTAGCTAACACCCTAACTGACGGGCTGATACGTATGCGAGAAGAAAATAGAAAGAAGGAAGTGGCCCAAAAGATTACCCAGGGATTCCGGATGGGTAACCGTAGCAATTTCAAGAAAAAGGGAACTGGGCAATCTTCCACTGTTCCATTTTGCAATGCTTGTAAAAGAAAGCATTTTGGTAAATGCAAGGGGTATTGCAATTTCTGCAAAATCCCGGGGCACCAAGAAGAGGATTGCAGAAAGAAGAAAGCAACAGTCTGCTACAACTGTGGAGAAGCTGGACATTTTAGGCCAGACTGCCCGAAACTGGTCAAACCAGCTGACAACAAAGCTAAACCTGCAGACGGAGCTAACAAGAAGAATGCAAGAGCATTCCAGCTAACTACCCAGGAAGCAGAACTAATTCCTGATGTGATAGCTGGTACGTTCTTAGTTCTCGACGTTTATGCAAAAGTATTATTTGACTCTGGTGCAAACCAAAGTTTTATAAATACTTCATTCTGCCAAGCTCTTAACCTACCCCTAACCAACCTTAGGCAGATTTTTACGGTAGAAACGGCAGACGGGAATTCTGTTAACATAAATAAGGTTTTGCGGACAGAAAAGATAGAACTTTTAGGCCATAAATTTTCTGCAAACCTGTTACCTAAGAATTTAGTAGGATTCGACGTTGTATTAGGAATGGATTGGTTAGTAGCCAACCATGCTCGAATCATATGTGATAAGAACTCCATAGAAATTCATACACCCACAGGAGAAATAGTAGTGATTACAGGAGATAAGCCACGTAAGCCAATGAAATTCATTTCAGTAATGAAAATTGCTAGTTATGAACGAAAGCAAGGAATAGTGTATATGATTTCGGTAATCATTAGCACTAAAGGTAAGGAACTTAAGGAAATTCCGGTAGTATCAGAATACCCGGATGTATTCCCAGAAGAACTACCTGGGCTACCACCAGATAGGGAGGTAAAATTTAGAATTCATCTAATTCCTGAAACTACACCGATAGCCAATGCACCTTATCGGTTAGCACCCACCGAAATGTTAGAACTGAAAAAGCAATTAGATGAATTATTAAGTAAAGGATTCATACAACCTAGTTTGTCCCAGTGGGGAGCTCCAGTGTTGTTTGTGAAAAAGAAAGATGGGTCAATGAGAATGTGTATCGATTATAGGGAATTAAATAAGGTTACAATTAAGAATCGATACCCATTACCTAGGATTGATGATCTTTTTGATCAATTGCAAGGAGCTAGATACTTTTCTAAGATAGATTTAAGCTCCGGATACCATCAATTAAAAGTACAAGAAGAAGACATACCTAAAACTGCTTTCAGAACTAGGTATGGTCATTATGAGTTTACAGTTATGCCCTTCGGACTAACAAATGCTCCTGCAGTATTTATGGACATGATGAATAGGATCTGTAACCCATACTTGGATAAATTTGTAATTGTTTTTATCGACGATATACTCATTTATTCCAAAAGTCAGGACGAGCATCGTAAGCACCTACATACACTCTTAACTTTGTTAAGAAAAGAGAAGCTTTACGCCAAATTCTCGAAGTGTGAATTTTGGCTACAGGAGGTACAATTTCTAGGTCACATGGTAAATCATGAAGGTATTCACGTAGATCCCGCTAAGATAGAAGCAATCACCAAATGGAAGGTCCCGCAATCAGCAACGGAAATTAGAAGCTTTCTAGGATTAGCTGGATACTATAGACGATTCATTAAGGATTTTTCCAAAATAGTTGTACCATTAACTAAGCTAACCTGTAAAGCAGTTAAGTTTGAATGGGGAACCAGGCAAGAAGAGGCTTTTAGGATTTTAAAGCAAAAGCTAACAAACACCCCAATTCTTGCCTTACCAGAAGGGACATAAGATTTTGAAGTATACCGCGATGCTTCAAAGTTAGGATTAGGATGTGTGCCAATGCAACGCAAAAAGGTAATTGCGTACGCCTCAAGGCAATTGAAAAAGCACGAGGAAAATTACACGACTCGTGACTTAGAATTAGGAGCCATAATTTTTGCCCTTAAGATTTGGAGACACTATTTGTATGGAAGTAAGTATACTGTCTATACAGATCATAAGAGTTTAAGATATATATTTGGGCAAAAAGAATTAAACATGAGGCAAAGGAGATGGATGGAAATTCTAAGTTACTACGACTATGATATTCAATATCACGAAGGAAAAGCGAACGTAGTTGCTGATGCTTTAAGTCGTAAGTATCATGAGAAACAACGGCGAGTTCGTGCTCTTAGAGTAAGTTTACAATTAGATTTATTGGAACAACTGAAGAATGTTCAAGAATCAGCAATCAAGGATGATGCTGAAGGAATGAAGGGAAGAATAAAGGAATTAGAACAAGGAGCTGATGGAATTTGGAGATTCCACAAGAAAAGGATTTGGGTACCTAAGCAAGGAGAATTAAGAAATAAGATTTTAGAAGAAGCCCATAAATCTAGGTATACCATGCATCCTGGTAACAATAAGATGTACCAATATTTAAGGAATAACTTCTGGTGGGTAGGAATGAAGAAGGACATAGCTAGATATGTATCTAAGTGTCTAACTTGTTCACAAGTCAAAGCAGAACACCAGAAACCTTCAGGATTGCTACAACAATTAGAAATGCCTGTTTGGAAATGGGAACTCATAACAATGGATTTTGTTACTAAGTTGCCAAAAACCAGAAAAGGTAATGATGCGATTTGGGTAATTGTGGATCGATTAACCAAATTAGCTCACTTTCTACCCATGAAAGAAACCTTTAGCATGGAAAGGTTGGCCAAGTTGTATGTAGATGAAGTAGTATCCTTACATGGAGTTCCACTCTCCATCGTATCAAATAGGGATAGTCGTTTCACTTCACATTTCTGGACAAGTTTCCAGGAAGCAATGGGGACGCGATTAAATTTAAGTACAACATATCATCCTCAGACAGATGGACAGAGTGAAAGGACGATTCAAACCCTGGAAGACATGCTCAGGGCATGTGTGATAGATTTTGGTGGAAATTGGGATGACCACCTACCTTTAATTGAATTCTCCTATAACAATAGTTATCATTCAAGCATCGAAGCTGCCCCATTTTAAGCACTGTACGGACGTAAGTGTAGAACTCCAGTTTGTTGGGCAGAAATAGGAGAAAGCCAATTATCAGGACCTGAAATAGTGCAAGAAACTACTGACAAGATCACTCAAATCAAGGAAAGACTGAAAACGGCTCGAGATCGTCAGAAGAGTTATGCCGATAATCGAAGAAAGCCGTTAGAATTCCAAGTGGGAGACAGAGTACTATTGAAAGTTTCTCCTTGGAAAGGAGTAGTATGATTTGGTAAGAAGGGAAAGCTAAGTCCAAGGTACGTAGGACTATTCCCAGTAGTCCAACGAATAGGACCAGTTGCTTATTGCTTACAACTACCAGAGGAGCTAGCTAGAGTACATGATGTATTTCATGTATCCAATCTCAAGAAATGTCTATCTGACGAATCACTGGTAGTACCTCTTCAAGACATAGAGGTAAATGAAAAGCCAAAGTTTGTTGAGAAACCGCTGCAAATAGAAGACAGAAAAATCAAGTTTCTCAAACACAAAAGACTTGTACTGGTTAAGGTCAAATGGGAATCCAAAAGAGGACCCGAATATACCTGGGAACTGGAATCGGAAATGAAACGAAAGTATCCTCACTTATTTCAATAAATCTCGAGGACGAGATTTTAAATAAGGTGGGGAGGATGTAAGGACTTGCAAAAAAATGTCCCAAAACGACCCATAAATGAAAACCCGGACCCCTGAAACCCTACTGAGCATGAAAAACCAAGAAATCAAGATTCTTGGTCTTCAGGCGGGCCGCGTAAAGGTTAAGCATATCTTCACACGGGCCGCGTCAACTTGGAGTTTGACCGGATAAGCATGCCGGGCCACGCGTCACACACGTGGCAGCCCTAGGTGTGACACGCTAGCCCTGATCTACGAATAGGTGCCTCTCGCGGGCCGCGTAAGGGTCAAGCTAAGGTTCACGCGGGCCTCGTGAACCCCATTTTTCACCTATAAATAGAATGGATCAGGAGCAGTTCAGTGGTGTCGAAAACAATTCGTAAAAACGAATTCTCACTGCTCAAAAGTCGAAAATAATATTCACGGTGGTGAAACGCTGCTACGATACAGGGTATTAACTCGATCGCTGCTACGATTCAATGTCCGATCGATTGAAATCAATCCAATGGATGTTTAAGTGCTGCCCAAATTAGGGCTATACTTTGTCATTCGTCGTGAATTCGATGGATGTTTAAGTATTGCACTTTGTCATTAGTCGTGAATTCGATGGATGTTTAAGTGTTGCACTTTGTCATTCGTTGTGAGGATTTTAATCTCGTGAGTTATCGTAAATGTTGTATTAGTTACTGACCTAGTTCGTGTGCATTGTTATTTAAATTAGGTTACAAGGCTAATCAGTAGGCTAAACTCTGCCGTTTAAACTTGCAATGTGAGTCATTCTCTTTTTATCAATCATGTTTTACAATACTCCAAGCATTTTCAAAAGTTATAATTACAGGGATTAAGTCGTGGTTATCTTAAATCACTGGCTAGTGGGGTATTGTGCACATTACTAATTTCTCACGGTTAGGCTAATAAATCCTAACAGTGATAATCGTCACTACCTGGGGAAGGACCCAATAGTGGTATGACCATCGTCACCAGGTGACACGACGCCAGATAAAAATAAGATAGAAGCCATTGTAATCGCTCTTATGCTGTAATTAATAACTATGTGTCGTTTTGTCAAATTTGAGTGACTCACCAGTATTTTCCCGCTGACAAAATATTTTAAAACATGTTTCAGGCGACCTGCTGTGAATCAAGAAAAATGTGCTACTGAGCACTAACCAGCTTAAAGAGGTGGCTCAGTTAAAAGTGAATAAACATGTTTTATAAATCAGGGAATTTACTTGTGAAATTCCTCTTTTGTAAATTACGGGGTTTATCCCGAATTATGGAATAAAATAATCGGGCATTTTCGAGTTTCTGCCCCGCGGCTTCCGGCCCGGACCAAACCGGGGGCGGGGGCCGTGACATCTAGCAATTTGTGTAAAACCTCAGGGACGAATTTAGAAATTAACTCTTCTTTATTTTATGAATACCTTTTTCGTATAGGATTTATTATTAGTTTATTTAATTATTTCTGATCATAAGTTTATATTATTTTAAAGAGTAAATTGCCATTTTCGTCCCTGAGGTTTGGGCACTTTTGCCATTTTAGTCCAAAATGACTGTTTGGTACCATTTTGCCCCCCACGTTTGTAACTTTTTGCCATTTTCGTCCAAATGCCTAACCTAGTCACTTGGTAACGTCAAATTGGGGTATTTTTGAAATTTGTTAATGTTAAGGGGGTAACTTGTAACTATGGATTGTAAATATAATACCAGCACCCTCTCTATTTCATTCTCTCTCCTCTCTCTCTCTCCAACCAACCCACCACCACCGCCGGCACTGTGACAGAGCCACCACCATCACCAAATCCGAATTAAACAATCGTATCAAATACAAAATTGCTTTCATTGCCTTGCAATTCAAAAAACAAAAAAAAACTTTGAATACCAAACATATTAATTCCTTTGAGTTTTTCAAATACTAATTTTGACCCCACCCACTGACTTTGAATATTTGCTTCAAAGAATTGCTAACAGAGATACACATGAAACATTAAATATTTAACTCAGAATTCCTAATCGATATATGAATTCCACCACTAACTTTGATATGATTTCCATTATATATTTTACTTAAAGAATCCCTAACAGAGATACCATGAAACATGGTATCCAAAATAAAATGAAACAGAGATATGTAAGAACCCCAAAAAGGAACAACTCTTTCCATCGCCTTCTTCCCCGTCTCTGGCGACCAAAACCATAAACCCACTGTCACCGCCGCCATTTCACCACTCCAATCCGACAACCCCACCACCTGATCCCACAAAACCAGTCCCCGTAATCGTCGGATTCGCCGTACAACCTTCCTAATGTGCTTTGATTCCGGCGAACGAGATGAAGTTGTGGTGGTTTCGGAGATGGTTATTGTGATTGTGGTAGAGATGATTGTGGCGACAGACGAGGTAGGTGGTGGTGGTGGTGGTGAGTGAGTGATGGTGGGTCACCGTAATTTAGAGAGAGAGAGAGAGTTGGGGAGATGACATTGAAGATCGAGATGACATTGAAGATCGAGATGAAGAAGAAATGGGGGAGATTTAGGGTTTTCTTTTATGTCTGTAAATGTCTGTAAAATGACTGATATTATATTTACAATCCATAGTTACAAGTTACCCCCTTAACATTAACAAATTTCAAAAATACCCCAATTTGACGTTACAAAGTGACTAGGTTAGGCATTTGGACGAAAATGGCAAAAAGTTACAAACGTGGGGGGCAAAATGGTACCAAACTGTCATTTTGGACTAAAATTGCAAAAGTGCCCAAACCTCAGGGACGAAAATGGCAATTTACTCTATTTTAAAATAACAAAAAATTTTCCCCTTAGAAATATACTTTAGAAACCAAAAAACTAAACTAAGATACTTTTACTATTACAGAAAATAAAACAAGCTATAATTGTTTTGAGATTTCAAGGCAACTCAAAGATACAATTATTGTCTGTGTGATATATTGATTACTAGATGAAGAGATTTAGAGCCAGACCCGATTGCAGACAAACCGGGTACAATTCATCATCAATTGGCCTAGAGACCCAACCACGCTGATGTGGATATGGTCCTCTATTTAGACAGGTAATTAACTACACTCTAGTTTAAATATATTAATAATTCCGTCACTGCCTTTGAGCAAAGGTATTCTAGCACAAAAAGAAGGAAATTGGATTTTTTGTTAGAGTTTAGTTACTAATTTTAGTTGTTATTGTGTATTTGATTGTATGAATGTAATGTAATGAAAATTATATTGTATGAATATATGATAAAAAAAATTGGGATACCCCTGAGTTTTTTTTCTAGTTCCGCCACTGAATGAAACCACCTGATTATATCCATCTCCACTAAGCAATAATGTGTATACACCAATTCAGGATGAAACCCAATAAATCTGAGATAAACCCCTTTATGGGAGGCGATCTAGGACCTAATGGTCCCTAAGCCTTATCTCACCTCAAGATGCCCCTAGACTATAATGTCATGGACCCATTTTGACATCTTGTGATCCGTGGTTTGCATCATAGAAAATAATCTAATAAGAGTTGTTGGTAACCATTTGTGATCGTAATAGAAAATAATCTAAGAGTTGTTGGTAACCATTGTTTAAAATAAAAATAGTATGATATCTATACTATATAATAAAAGAAACCATTTTGAGGACACTTGTCATCATATTAGACCATGTTTTATAGATAAGTATTATTTTAGTTTAATTTTTCTAATTAAGTATAAATAATTTTCTTATGGATAATTATTATTTAGTTTAATCTCCTTCTCATTTATAATATTATTTATTTAACTAATAGAGTAACTTACGATTTTGGCCCCTTTGGTTATATCACTTTTACTCTTTTAGCCCACAAAGAATTTTTAACATCTGAGCCCCCAGCGTCTTTTTTTCTAATATTTTTGGCCCCTAACGTCTTTTTTCTAACCCTTTTGGCCCCTAACATTTAATGGATGAGGATAGTGTTAGGGGCAAAAAGGGTTAGAAAAAAACACGTTGGGGGCTCAGATGTTAAAAAATTCTTTTTTAGGCTAAAAGGGTAAAAGTGATATAACCACAGGGGCCAAAATCATAATTTACTCTAACTAATATTATTTATCATTTATACATTTACGGAGTTTTAAATAATGGGTTAAATTTATTGAGACTTCGTTAACAAATTTTGCTACAACAAAATAATGGGTTAAATTTATATCAATCTAAATTTTTATTAATAATATACTATATAATAAAACATTAATGTGTGACACATGTCGTTCATTGTAGGTATTTATTTTATGATTTTATCGCCTCATTTCTAAACTTATCTTATATTACTTAAATAAATAAATGAATAATGAGCTAATATTAAATTTTATCCTACTTTAAATTTCGAATACCATTCTTCTATTTTTCTAATAAAATATTATCCGAAATTGTAAATTGTTAATTTAAAACATTTTAAATATAACAAATTATTTATCACGAAAATCAAACATTGTATTAATATATTAAATATTTTTATTTTCACTATACAAAATTACATTTACTAACTTTTTTATTATTTGGTATATAAAATTACATTTATTTAACTCGTGTAATAAATGAGGTTTTTTAAAGATGTATTATTTTATTATTTGGTAAACAATATTACATTTATTCAACTCGTGTAATACATGTGGTTTTAAAGATATTTTTTTATTTGGTATATAAAATTACATTAATTCAACCCCTTATAATATGGTTCATATATTTATAACTTTTTATTATTTAATATATAAAATTATATTTATTCAACCCGTGCAATAAAGGAAGTTTTTAAAGATATAATGTTTTATTATTTAGTATATAAATTTATTTACTCAACCCGTGTAATACACGGGGTTATAACCTAGTTTTTATATATGAAAAATTGATATTTTAAAATCAAAGAAAACCTTACTTTGAGTATTTACTATATTGTATTTATGAACTTATAAATATAAATTTTAAGTTAAGTGTCATATGAAACATTAGATGATATGAATCATATCATGATGGTTAAGTGATATGATTTATAATTAAAAAGTCGAGGGTTCAAATTTTACAAAGCATAGATTATGGTATATTTATCCGTATTTACTTATTATATTATATATATATATATATATATATATATTATATATCAAGTGTTGATGAACAGTAATAAGCTTTTTAAATATGTTAACTTAAGTTTTAAATTATAACTCCTTAATATCTTAAATAATTTAGTATTTAACTTTTTTCTTTATGAATAATAAATCTAAAATTTTAATATTATATTTATTTGATTTTTTTTTCTAATTTGATTTTTGTTGAAAATTAATATCATGTTGCTATCGTACAATATCAAACCAAACCGACAATGAATAGTAGTTTATTTTTGTTATCGTAAACTATATGAGTGCTGATAATAATATTAAAAATGCATTTTTCTAATCGTAAACTATACGAGTATCGATATGTGAAGAACTGAACCGATTTCAACCGAACATCGGTACAAATATTGGTAGTATCCGAACCGGTATCTTTTTAATGGTTTTCGATTGATATAAAACACGTGTCGATATCCTTTTGGGCGCATCACGACTTTAGTTTTTTAGTTTTCTCTTTCAGCTGCTATAGCAAGTTTCGATACCAAACCGATACCAACTGAGTTCCCGCCGCGTAGCGCGAGGGAAAACAACTAGTTATATTATATTATATATATGAATTTAGACTCTTGATGAACAGTGCATGAATTTTAGTTATTTTTTTAGTTTTAAAATTATTAAAGTATTTTATAGAAGAAGAAGAAGATAATTGATTACTAGCTTTAATAATTAGATCGGTATTGATTCGATTCGTTTTCGTTACAATATTGGTACGATACATGCATTTTGTATAGAAATCAACAAAATTTTACAAGAGCGAAAACGTTAAAAACGAACACCGGTACTGGCACCAATGTTGTTCGTACGGAACCGGTCGGTTGAAAGTGGCACGGTATCGGTAACGTTATTCATTTATCCTAATAGATAGAGTTGTATAAATGAAAATGTTTTGAAATCGAAAACAAAAAAAATGAATACAGATATCGGTACCGGTGGTACCGTAGCAGTACGATTTTAGATTATCAAAAGAAAAAAAAACAATATAAATAAATTCATGTACCGAAAACGATGTTGTTCGGTTCGGTACGATATGGTAACGATACGGTGTCAATTTATTGAAAGGAAAACAATAAAAAAATAAATACCACTACCGATACAGATGTTGTTTAGTCGGTTTCGGTTCGGTATGGTATGTGTCGCAACCCCCGATCCCTTATCTGTCCCGGGAACGGGCGGACGCGAACTCAGAGTTTGGTGGTATCAGTTTGTTTAATCTCGCAGCGGAATTTACATCAGGACCGTAGTTAGGAAATGTTTATCAGAGTAAAACCACCATATTTCATATTAATCCACTCATGGGTAAAACCCAAGTTTCTTATTACAATACATTTATAGGGATAAACCCTATCTTATTGAATTTAAAACACCGTTTATTAGGTAACTTTTATAGCCACATTATCCCCAAGCCTTTAGTGCTCTCCAGCTGGCTTTCATTAATTGGCTGTTCACATTGTGTTACCTGTAACGCGTTTTAAAAACATTTGTCAGTGGGAAATACTGGTGAGTGAATCCCAGTTTAATCAAGAAACATTTTATCAATTAAAATAGTATTGAGAGCGATCACATTGTTTATTTCTACACAATTACTCATTCAGTATTTGCCACTCGACCGGATCTATGGCTATGGTCAAATTACCCATTGGCTAACTTGTCGTCCAATGGTAATGCACTGTCATTCAGACTTACTACTACTCGTAGTAAATTTTGTATACAAAACCCCATAATACTGGCAGTAATTGAAGAACTTACAAAGATTCAATCTCCGCTTAATCACATTGTAAACAATTTAGGTTTTGTAAAACATTCCAAAAACATTAACAACAAGAGGATAAACTCACTTTGCTATCTTAGGCTTCTTGTAGGGGTTTCCTGGGTATAATCTATAATTTATACAAATGTACATTGATTAGTATCATAACCCTTTGAAATTATTAATAATACCCTCCCCGAGACGGCATTCCAACAACTACGTCGGGCAGAACCACGACAGTTGTTACGGAACCCTTAATCAATCGGGCAGCGTAACTATTATGAAACCGGGGTTATAATACTTACAACGGAGCAGAACCTCGCTAATTAGGGGTATAATACCCAAATATTATGCCTAATACTTTCAGAATTCGAGATTGAGATTTGTGAATGAGCGACGGAAATTGAAAACTGATGCCTGCTATTTATAGTTGTGATATTGAGTCTCCAAGCGGCCCGCGTAAAACACAGGCCAGGGTTACGCGGCTCGCGTCAACCTTGGTCAACATGATAGCTTAGCTGGGTCAGCTAGTAAATCCGCCACGATGTCGACACGTGTCAGCACCGGATGTCTCTGCGTTTCATGATCTGTCGCGGCCCGCGTTAACCTTCGAGAACTTTTACGCGGCCCGCTTGAACTAAAGGATTCAACGATATCAGGTTTAGACCCTGATACCGCCCGCGTAAAAGCATGGGGTGGGTCTACGCGGCCCGCCTCAGCTTAATATTTCATGTTTTTCATTTATTTTAAATGTTATAACATTCTTGGGGCTTGGTTTTCACATACGGGGTGTAATATAAAACATATTGGAACATTTTACAATATACCAGAGTGTCATAATATTTATGAAGGTGTTGATTTTACCGAGGGTTGTTACATTCTCCCCACCTTGTTTTAGAACTCGTCCTCGAGATCTACTAGAACAAATGCGGGTATTTCTTTTGCATTTCAGATTCAAGCTCCCATGTGTACTCTGGCCCTCTTTTAGAGTCCCACTTCACTTTGACTAGAACTAGTCTCTTGTGTTTTAGATTCTTGACTTTTCTGTCTTCAATCTGTAGAGGCTTTTCTACAAACTTGAGTTGTTCATTTACCTCTATATCCTTAAGAGATACTATCAATGATTCATCAGCTAAATACTTTTTAAGATTAGATATATGAAACACATCATGTATTCCTGCCATTTCCTCTGGCAGTTGTAGCTGATAGGCTACAGGTCCTATTCTTCTAATAATCTCAAAAGGTCCAACATACCTGGGACTTAGCTTTCCCCGTTTGATGAATCTTACTACTCCTTTCCAAGGAGAGACCTTCAACAATACTTTATCTCCTACTTGAAACTCCAATGGCTTGCGTCGGTTATTGGCATAACTCTTTTGTCGATCACGTGCTGCTTTTAGTCGTTCCTTGACTTGAATAATCTTCTCAGTTGTTTCTTGCACTATCTCAGGTCCAGATAGTTGCTTTTCCCCAATTTCTGCCCAACAGACTGGGGTTCGACACTTTCTTCCATAAAGTGCTTCAAATGGTGCAGCATTGATACTTGTGTGATAACTATTATTATAAGAAATTCTATTAAAGGTAAATGATCGTCCCAATTACCTCCAAAATCGATTACACAAGCTCTAAGCATGTCTTCCATTGTTTGAATTGTCCTTTCGCTTTGTCCATCCGTTTGTGGATGATAAGCTGTGCTTAACTTTAACTTGGTTCCCATTGCCTTTTGGAAACTTGACCAAAAAATGAGATGTAAATCGACTATCTCTATCAGAAACAATTGATAAAGGAATGCCATGTAAAGAAACAATTTCATTTACATACAATTTAGATAATTGTTCCATACTAATTGTTTCTTTCATTGGTAGAGAATGAGCTGACTTAGTTAGCCTATCTACAATCACCCAGATTGTATCATTTCCTTTCCTAGTTTTGGGTAATTTAGTAACAAAATCCATTGTTATCAATTCCCATTTCCACACCGGCATTTCTAATTGCTGTAACAAACCTGAGGGTTTCTGGTGTTCAGCTTTAACTTGTGAACAAGTTAAACATTTAGAAACATAGGCTGCTGTGTCTTTCTTCATTCCTATCCACCAGAAATTTTTCCTTAAATCTTGGTACATTTTATCACTTCCTGGATGCATCGTATATTTAGACTTATGGGCTTCTTCTAATATGTGATGACGTAGGTTTCCTAATTTAGGTATCCACATTCTCTTTTCATGAAATCTCCGAATTCCATCTGTTCCTTGTTTTAATTCTTTCAACATCCCTTTTAACTTTTCAGTATCTTCCTTGATTACTGATTCTTGTGCTTCTCTTATTTGATCATTTAAATCTATTTGCAGATTTAATTTAAGAGAACGTACCCTTCTTGGCTTTTCATGATACTTTCGGCTTAAAGCATCTGCCACTACATTTGCTTTTCCTCATGATACTGGATATCACAATCATAATCACTAAGAAATTCCATCCAGCGTCTTTGCCTCATATTCAACTCTTTTTGCTTGAAAACATACCTTAGACTCTTATGATCGGTGAATACAGTAAACTTACTACCATAAAGATAATGTCTCCAAATTTTAAGAGCAAAAATTATAGCTCCTAATTCTAAGTCATGGGTTGAATAATTCTCTTCATGACTCTTAAGTTGTCTAGATGCGTAAGCTATAACCTTTTGTCGTTGCATCAACACACATCCATAACCTAGTTTAGAAGCATCACAATAAACTACAAAATCTTCAGCTCCTTCTGGTAATGCTAGTATAGGTGTATGGGTTAATCTTTGCTTAAGAATTCTAAATGCTTCTTCTTGTTTTACTCCCCATTCAAACTTAACAGATTTACAGGTTAACTTAGTTAAGGGAATGGCTATTCTAGAGAAATCTCTAATAAATCTTCTATAATAACCAGCCAATCCTAAGAAACTTCTAACCTCTGTTGGTGACTCAGGGGTTTTCCATTTAGTAATTGCCTCAATCTTTGTTGGATCTACATGAATTCCTTCATGATTAACTAAATGTCCAAGGAATTGTACCTGTTCTAACCAAAATTCGCACTTTGAAAACTTAGCATAAAGCTTTTCCTTTCTTAACAAACTTAAAAGTGCGTGCAAATGCTTTACATGATCCTCTTTATTCTTAGAATAAATTAGAATATCATCTATGAAGACAATTATGAATTTATCCAAATATGGCTTACATATTCGGTTCATCATGTCCATAAATGCAGCTGGGGCATTGGTTAAACCAAATGGCATGACAGTAAATTCATAATGACCATACCTTGTTCTAAATGCGGTCTTAGGAATGTCCTCTTCCTGTACCTTTAATTGATGATATCCTGACCTTAGATCGATTTTAGAGAAAATCGAGCTCCTTGCAGTTGATCAAACAGATCATCGATTCTCGGTAATGGGTACCGATTCTTAATCGTGACTTTGTTTAATTCACGGTAGTCAATGCACATACGCATTGATCCGTCCTTCTTTTTAACAAACAATATCGGCGCTCCCCATGGCGACGAACTTGGTTGTATGAATCCCTTCTCTAACAATTCATCTAATTGTTTCTTCAATTCTTGCATTTCTGCAGGTGCCAATCGATAAGGTGCTTTGGCAATTGGTGCTGTTCCAGGTAGTAGATGAATCCTGAATTCAACTTCTCTGTCTGAAGGTAGTCCTGGTAATTCTTCTGGAAAGACATCTGAAAATTGAGATACTACTGGAATATCTTTTAACTCTTTTCCTTTAGTGTTAGTGATTATAGAAATCAAATATACTATGGAACCTTTCCTTATACAACTTGCAGTTTTCATCACAGAGATGAACTTAGTTGACTTAGAAAGTTTATCTCCTTTAATTGTGATCATTTTACCTTTTGGTGAATTTACTTGAATTAACTTTTGATCACATAAAATACTGGCTTTATTGGCTATTAACCAATCCATTCCTAAAACAACATCAAATCCTACCAGATTCATGGGATATAGATTTGCAATAAATTTCTGATTTAAAATTTCTATGCTTGCTCCCTGCAAGATTTCAGAAATTCTAATGATTTCTCCATTGGCTGTCTCTACTAAGCATTCATGTGGTAGTTTAGTTAATGACTGATTTAAAATTTTGCAAAATGACGTATTAATAAAACTTTGGTTTGCACCAGAGTCAAATAATACTTTAGCAAAAATATCATTAACTAAAAACGTACCAGCTATGACATCTGGAATCATATTGGCTTCATCTGCAGTCAGAACAAATGCTCTAGCATTTTTAGTATTCTTGTTGTCTGGAGCTGGAGCTAATTTCGGACAATTTATCTTGATATGACCTTGTTCTCCGCAATTGTAACATACCCTGCTGTTAGCTTTCTTCCTGCAGTTTTCTTCCTTGTGTCCCGATATTTTGCAAAAGTTACAATATATGGAGCATCTTCCTGAATGTTTTCTTTTGCAATACCTACAGTAGGGTGTAGAGGTAGAACCTATATTTTTCCCACGGTTAGAATTTCCAGAACGAAATTCTTGAGTCAACTTCTGGGTTAGGCTCCTTCTTTGATCCTCTTCTCGGGTACGGACTAATTCATCAGTCAAGGTATTTGCTAGTTCTACAGCTTCTTCTATGGTTTGAGGTCTAGCTGCCTTGACTACGTGTCTTATCTCCCCAATTAATCCCCAAATATAACGGGAGATTAACACTGGTTCTGGTGAAGCAAGAGTTGTCACTATTCTAGCATATTCAAAGAATATTTTAGTGTATCCCTTACTATCCACACCAGTCATCCTAAGGTTTAGAAATTTGTTTGCTATCTGTTCTTTCTCATTGGGTGGGCAGAATTTCCTTTCTACCTTGTTTTTAAATTCTTCCCATTCCATATTGTAGGTTTGATCACTTCCTCTTGTCTGGAGGATAGTGTTCCACCATTCTAATGCTGCATTCTTAAACAGATTAGAAGCAAACAGTATTTTATCTTCTTCAGCACATTTGCTTATCCTTAAGACTGCCTCAGTTTTCTCTATCCAGCGTAGGGTTGCAATGGCCCCTTCGTTGCCCGAGAATTCCATTGGTTTACAAGACCAGAGTTCTTTATAAGAACAACCATAAGGCATGGTTCTTCTTCTTTTGGGAATAGGCATTTGAAGTACAGGTCCATTGTTCACGCTGTGTTCTGGTTCACTTGGTCGCTTACTGCTATGCTTACTTTTATTATCAGCATCTTTAACAGTTTGAAGAATAAAAGGCATTGCATCTATAATTCCCTGTGCTACTATGTGTTGGATAGCACTATTGTCCATCTGGTTTCCATTGTTATTGATGTTTGGATTTTCATTAACCACGTTAATGTTACTCTGGTTATCGTTATTCAGATTTCCTCGATTTTCTTCATCGGCCATCTGAATTTTAAACAAGTATCCCATATTAATATCACAATTAATATCTTAATTTAGTTAATCACATGATACGCAATTTAACCAAAAGCGTCGATCATTGCGACTTTACTCTTTTCATATACTATTATGCGTCTATTACACACTAGTACTGAAATAAAAATTACAATACCAACAGAAATAGAATCACACTAATAGTAATATGCATCCGTACACACATTATTTTTTTATACTATTATTACTACCATCGTTTTACCATCTCATTCATGGATATGGATTTATCCAAAAATCCATATTGCGCTCATCGTATTTCCATACGAGACGCTCTCCCACCTGACGCATTCTTTCACTACTTTCTAAAATTTCATCCCCAAAAGTCCTAAGTTCTTGAACGTTTTCTGCACTCATTGGGGGTGCAGGTTCTCGGACTGGGTTTGGAATCTGGGGTGCATGTTCCTGATATGGGGGTGTAGGTGCCTGAAATCGGTAAGGATCTTCTAAAATTTCCCTAATATAATCATCTTGGTAATAGGGATCTAAAGGGTCCATACCTGGATAGGCTTCTATGTTCTGTATGGGTGGATATTCCTGGATAGGATAACGTTGCACAAAGTCCCTATTGTCGTTGTCACACCCCGATTTCCACGTGTCACCGGTGGGCCCGGTGGGGGAGTATCGTGACGTGGTTGGCAACGTAATAGTCAAACAACACAATATAATAATGCACAGCGGAAGCAAATTTAAAATAAGATACAACCGAATTTATTTATTGTAAACAAAGTCACAATTATCCGGTGTTTATCCACAGTAGGATCGAATAAAAAAAACATTGTTTATGGTTCAACAGACTTCGGCATCTTAAGTTTGCGAGACTTCTAATGATGCTTAGGAGAATCCCAGCCTATTTCGCCTAGTACCTGCATTTAATCTTTTTGGGAAAATACGTCAGTTTACACTGGTAAATACATTCAACTGACTCATTTTATAAAATGATTGAAAATTGGTTTGGATGCACATGGCATAAACATTTTTATTAACTTGGGAGAATTATTTAATATTATAATCTTGTGAACGAATTACATGTTACTTATGCGTTCAGTAGCCCGGAACGTATCCGGGTTAAAGATCAATAGACACACCACAATAATGAGTTATACACCGACAGGTGTACGCCTACACCCCGTGCTCAGGTCGTGGCTATCTCGTAAGATAATGCCGAGGATATCCGGGACATGGTCATTAACCCCCCAAAGGCTGTAAAGTAAACACATCTGTTTAAAACGAGCCGATCAAATTATTCAACTACCCACTAAGCGTGGAGATTTGATGCCCGATCAAGCGGTACGCTATGTACCGTAACCCAAGCCCGTATAGGGAAATAAGTTAAAAGTATTTACCTTGATGCAAAGTATAGTCACAATAATCAAATAGCAGGTAGCTTTTACTGTTTCTCCTAATCTGGAACGAAGGTTAAATATAACCTATCAGAATCCTAGCGGGTCTTTAATTATGCTTAAGCTTAGACCGGCTAGTTTCAAAGATACGGTTCGTACGCACTATTAAGCGAAGACCGGATAGAATGTGACTCAGACCTGACAAGTTTGAAGACTTGTTTAATATGGGTTTATTATTCACATTCTGGATTTTGAGATAAAACCGATAAGGTTTGACCCGTTTCGGCTAATTTATGTAAACTTGTTACATAAACCGAGCCGAACGCGTAATATGCGCAACGGGTATCCGTAAGAGCCATATACAGGTTTCCTAAGTTAATATGCTTCAAATATGTTGTAACATCAGTAGGATGTCTTTTGTTATGCCCCGAACTAATTTAAACACAAACTATGCCCCGTAGGGTAGTTTGGTCATTTTAAAGTGTGTAAAAGAGTTTAAGCGACAACCTGAGTTACAGGTCTGATGTAATAAGCAAATATATCAAATTTGCTAAGTTACATCAGTAGGTTAAGGCATGTATGTGAAACTTATCACCTTTAACCAAACTAGGCCCCGTAGGGGTATTTTGGTAATTTCACATAAGCCAAAAAGCTCAAAACCGAGGTCTGAGTTTATCAACCTTTGCTTACTGTTAAAATATGATAATTTTCCTCTTATATCAGTAGGTATCAACCCGGGTATGTCCAATATGATTTTAAGACATACTATGCGTTAAAAACGCTAATTTAGGCGATTCAAGGCCATTACCGGGTTCGATACTTAAATCTGATATTTTTATATATCCAGAAGGCTCAAAATAATTTATTTATCATAATTAATCAGTAGCAAAAGGTTTGGAATCGTTTAGATGTGTAAAACTCATTTTATGGCCCGTAAGGGCAAAACCGACAATTACCGAATTAAGCCTACGACTATGAGTTATGCTCAGCCTAAAATTAATTAAAAATCTTTAAAAATCCTAAAATAATATATTATATCAGTGGGTAAAAGATTTGATACCAAAAAGTATGTTTAACTAGGCTATACGCTAATTACGCCATTATGTTAACATAAAGCATTAGTTTTGCGATATTGAGCCTAACTCTTAATCTACAAGTCAAACTGATGTCAAACTTTGCATGCAAGTCTGTATATCAGTAACTAAGGTTTCTACACTTTTACATTTTCATAAATCATGTTTTAAGGTAATAAGGGCATAACGGTCAACGTATGAGCAATTAACGGAAATATGCATATTAATTGGATAACTAGTGAACCAAGGTGTATGATCACAGAGGTTTGTTCTAACATGTATCCTAATCCAATTTAAGCTCTGAGGCATTTCTAAAACATGCCCAAACGGGTCAGAACTGAAAGTCAACTGAAAAGTCAAACTATGTGACTTTCGGTTCCGAACCGGGTCTAAACAAGAAATAGTCGGGTTGAACATGTTGGGACATGTTCTTACACTTATTTCTAGGTTATAACAATGTTCAAACAGGTTATACATGTTCTAGATAGCTAATTATGCATAAATGACATTTTAAGCAATATGTTGACTTTTTAACTAAAGGTTTGACCCGACATTTGACCTGTTTAGGATGGTGATCAGGGGAAACCCTTTTGGGGTTTTATTACCCACATAAATACCATTCTAAAACTACTTTTAATTCGATATAAGACTGAGTCATTAGTGACTAATCTCGAAGTCAAACCGTAATTACGACGGTTTGACTTTTAGCTAATTAACTAAGCTAAACACAACCAAATAAGAACTAGCAGACTTACAATAGTCCAATGCACGACTTATGATCAGAAGGGAGAGTTCCTATGCTCCAGGATGCTCCAAAGATCAAATGCAAGTGTGAAGAATGATGGTTGCACAATGTGGCCTTATATAGCACTTGGATTCACCACAACTAATGGACAACTAACTCTAGGACCATCCACAACCATTCAACACTTGTCCTAGTGCTCTAGGATAGTTTAGGGGTCTTTTATAACTGATAAAAACCAGTTTAATCGGTCACAATCGCGTGAAACAGCCAACAGCAGGTTTTCTGGTCGCTGGGCACCTCTAGCGCACCGTTACGCTACATATGTAGCGGTGCGCTAGCCCGCTAAAATGGGCCAGTTGACTTAACCGGTAGCGCACCGTTACGCCACACATGTAGCGGCGCGCTAGCCCCTTCTGAGACAAGAATTGTTGTTGTTTGTTGAAGTCTCGTAAAGGTAACCAATTATTTCGATCTTGGGTCCTATATCAGCACTTATGGACCTCCCAAAACGGTCTTGCACAGTATCAAACCCCACCATAATGATATGTTTGTTTTGGATTCAAAAGTAAGACCCGTATACATCGGTTTACCATTCAATTTACTTGTGGGGTCAAATCATGCTTTTCAATTCTATTATTAACAAGAATTTTCTGCATTGAGGGTAATAAAGATGGGTATAACATTTAATCGGGTCTTGGGATTTATAAATAAGGTCGTTCAGAGGTAACAGTTTAACATGACGTCACTTTAAATCCTGCCGAATCATCTTTATTAAATCCGGGTTTACAACGCGTTTTGTCTGACATGACACGTGTCGTTTTATTATTGAACCCGAAATTTTCGAGGTGTTACATCCTCACCCCCTTAAAATAAATCTCGACCCGAGATTTACTGAAACAAGTAGGGGTACTTTTCTTTCATCGTGGATTCAACCTCCCACGTGAATTCGGGACCTCTACGGGCATCCCATTTGACCTTCACAAAAGGTATATGCTTCCTTCGAAGCTTCCTTACCTGTCGATCTTCAATCGACAAAGGTTTTTCAACAAATTTTAAGCTCGCGTCAATATGCACATCTGTATGTGGCATGACATGTGTGTCGTCAGCGGAACACTTCTTTAAATTGCAGATGTGGAACACGTTGTGAATTCCACTGAGCTCTTCTGGTAAGTTCAACTTATAGGCAACTGACCCGACACGTTCGATAACCTCGAAAGGTCCTATGTATCTCGGGCTTAGTTTGCCTTTCTTACCAAATCGCATCACTCCTTTCCAGGGTGACACTTTAAGTAGGACTTTGTCACCTACTTCAAAGTGAAAATCCTTACGACTTGGATCCGCGTAACTCTTCTGCCTATTCCGGGCAGCTTGGAGATTGTTACGAATCTGGACAATCTTGTCCGTCGTTTCAAACACGATCTCTGGTCCTGACAACTGGACTTCTCCAACTTCCGCCCAACAAACTGGCGATCTACACTTTCTACCGTATAATGCCTCAAAAGGCGCAGCCTTTATGCTGGTATGGTAGCTATTGTTGTAGGAGAACTCGATCAATGGCAGGTTCTTGTCCCAACTACCTCCCAAATCGATCGCACATGCACGCAGCATGTCTTCCAACGTTTGAATAGTACGCTCACTCTGACCGTCTGTCTGAGGATGGTAAGCCGTACTAAAGTTCAAACGTGTGCCCAAAGATTGCTGGAAGCTCTTCCAAAAATGTGACGTGTACCTAGTATCTCGGTCAGAGATAATAGCTACAGGTATGCCATGTAAGACTACAATCTTATCAACATATAACTGGGCTAACATATCGGAGCTATAAGTCTCCTTGATGGGTAAGAAATGAGCTGACTTAGTCAGTCGGTCAACTATAACCCATATCGTATCATTTCCTTTCCTCGTCTTGGGTAACTTGGTAATAAAATCCATAGTTACCATCTCCCACTTCCACGTAGGAAGTTCAGGCTGTTGTAGCAAACCTGACGGTTTTTGATGCTCGGCTTTGACTTGCGCACATGTCAAGCATTTTGCTACATGGGCGGCTACAGACTTTTTCAAGCCTATCCACCAATAATTTGCCTTCAAATCCTGGTACATCTTATCAGCTCCAGGATGAACGGAGTATTTGGAACTATGGGCTTCTTGGAGGATGACATCACGAAGTCCTCCAAAAATTGGAACCCATATTCGTCCGTTTAACCGTAAAATTCCGTCCTTGCTAAGAGTTAACTGCTCCTCAGTTACTCCTAACTTTTCATTAGGATAGTTAGCTTCCAACACAGCTTCCTTCTGTGCAGCTAACACCCTTTCTATCAAACTGTTCTTTATCTCCATACGCTTGGCGTTGATTCGAATGGGTTTAACCCTTTCCTTTCTGCTCAAGGCGTCAGCGACTACATTCGCTTTGCCGGGATGGTATTTGATTTCACAATCATAATCATTTAAAGTTTCCATCCAACGGCGTTGCCTCATGTTTAATTCTTTCTGGTTAAACAGATGCTGGAGGCTCTTGTGATCAGAAAAGATCACAAACTTGATTCCATAAAGATAATGCCTCCACAGTTTTAGTGCGAACACAACGGCACCCAATTCCAAGTCATGGGTGGTGTAATTCTTTTCGTGCACCTTTAACTGTCGTGATGCATAGGCAATAACCTTGCCTTTCTGCATAAGCACACACCCCATGCCAGTGTGTGATGCATCACAATAAACTACAAATTCTTCAGCGCCTTCAGGTAATGTAAGCACAGGAGCGTTGCTCAACTTTTGTCTCAAAACATCAAAGGACTCTTGCTGCTTAGGGCCCCAAACAAACTTAACCTTTTTCTTAGTTAAGGAGGTTAGGGGTGCAGCTATCCTTGAAAAATTTTCAATGAAACGCCTGTAATATCCTGCCAATCCCAGGAAGCTACGTATCTCCGTAGGCGTTTTTGGCTCTTGCCAATTCATAACAGCTTCAACTTTAGCGGGATCCACTTGGATACCACGCTCACTGACCACGTGTCCAAGAAATTGGACTTCTCGTAGCCAAAATTCACACTTAGAGAATTTGGCATAGAGCTTCTCCTGATGTAGCAGTTTGAGAATACAACGAAGGTGTTTCTCATGGTCAGCTTGATTCTTAGAATAAATAAGGATGTCATCGATGAAGACGATAACAAATTTATCTAAGTAAGGTTTGCAGACGCGATTCATGAGATCCATGAATGCGGCTGGTGCATTCGTGAGCCCAAAAGGCATCACTAGGAACTCGTAGTGACCGTAACGAGTCCTAAATGCAGTCTTGTGAACGTCTTCATCCTTAACCTTCAACTGATGGTAGCCTGACCTCAGATCAATCTTTGAGAAGTAACTTGCCCCTTGAAGCTGATCGAACAAATCGTCGATCCTGGGCAATGGATATCTATTCTTGATCGTGACTTTATTGAGCTCACGATAGTCGATGCACAGACGCATCGACCCATCCTTTTTCTTGACAAACAGGATTAGCGCTCCCCAATGAGATGAGCTAGGTCGAATGAAACCCTTAGCCAGCAATTCATCTAGCTGCGTCCGCAACTCCTTCATTTCTGTGGGTGCCAATCTGTATGGTGCTCTTGCAACTGGTGCCGCTCCTGGGATGATATCGATCCTAAACTCAACTTGTCTATCTGGTGGTAAACCAGGTAGATCTTCAGGAAACACTTCTGGGTATTCAGAAATGACAGGGATGTCTTCTAACTTCGGTTTGGGCTCATCTAAAATCACCTGTGCCATGTAAATGACACATCCCTTCTTCAAACACTTGGAAGCCTTGAGCATAGTCACGTGCTCAGGTAGTCCATACTGGGTATCTCCCCGAATGGTAAGTGATTCACCAGACGGAGTCTTTATTACCACCTGTTTCTGGTTACAGACGATTTGGGCCTGGTTATGAGATAACCAGTCCATACCCAGAACTATGTCAAAACCAGCTAATTTAAACGGAAGTAGGGACAGAGGAAAAGAATGGTTCTTAATGGATATAACACATCCATCTAACACATTAGAGACGGTTTCTATGGTACCATCTGCTAACTCTACCTCATAGTTCACTTTTAGGGTTTTGACAGGTAAATTCAACAATTTACAAAATTTATGATCTACGAAGGACTTATCTGCGCCTGAATCAAAAAGTACTCTTGCAAAAACATCGTTTACAAGGAAAGTACCTGTTATGACGTTATCATCCTGCACAGCCTCCTTCGCATCCATCCTGAAGACTCTGGCATTAGTCTTCTTAGCCTCCTCAGGCTTCTTGTTGTACTTAGGGCAGTTAGTCTTTATGTGGCCCTTTTCATTGCAACGGTAGCACGTTGCATCTTTCATCTTCTTGCAATCCAAGGTTTTGTGTTCCTTGGACTTGCACAAACCACAAGCAAAAGACCTTGACTCGTTATTCGAGTTTGATTCGAGTCTGCACTTTCCAAAGTGCTGTTTCTTGCAAGTTTTGCATGTGGGCTTCTCTCCAGAACGACGCCCATCTTTCTTCGAATCCGATCCCTTCTTGTGATCACCGCTCCCACGGTGCTTCTTGTTCGACCTACGCGAACCATCATCTTCTCGCTTCCTCTTCTCAGCATCCTTATTCCTCAGCGATCTCTGCCGGACCGCATCCAGTGTGAGGGATAAGGAAAGGTCAGTTACAGACCTGAAGGTAACTGGCCGAGAAGCTTTTACACTGGCCTTGATCTCGGGCTCTAATCCACCAATAAAACGAGCGATCCTTTTAGGCTCCGGGGTTACCAGATAAGGTACCAACCGGGATAGTGTATTGAAGCTCGTCAGATAA
The DNA here is from genome assembly GCA_030545235.1 of Helianthus tuberosus. Classification (NCBI taxonomy): domain Eukaryota; kingdom Viridiplantae; phylum Streptophyta; class Magnoliopsida; order Asterales; family Asteraceae; genus Helianthus; species Helianthus tuberosus. Next base: position 184,227,097 of record CM060419.1, read on the forward strand.
GCTTGACAATCGAGGTTCTTCATTACCAGTGATAGAAAGTCATATTCTATCTTTTCCACCTCATGTTGAGGGCAAAAATTTTCCTTGATCAAGGCGATGAATTGATCCCACGACATACTATACAACGGGATCTTTCCGGAGGCCTCCATCAGAGATCTCCACCAAGCTAACGCCTCACCTTTGAAGGACTGTGAGACAAATTTAACCACATCACCTTCAGCGCATCCGCTGATGTCCACGACCGTGTCCATTTCATCCAGCCACGTCATGCAGTCTACGGCTCCTTTCTCCCCCGTAAAATCCCTGGGTTTACAAGACACAAAGTACTTATATGTGCAACCCTTGTTACGGTGTCCCTGATGCAGTATTAACTGCTGAGATGGATTACTTTGGTGGTTGGTGGACTGGCGATCATCACCGTTTTTCTTTGGTACATCCTTTTTGGGAGGAGGCTTGTTATGAGCCTCTGATTGTGTCCTTGGCTTTGAATGTGATACAGAGTGGGTCCTATTTCGGGTACTACTGTATTCTTCATACTGTCTATCCAAAGCTTGAGTGATAGCGCCGTCTATGATTGCTTTTAGTTCAGCACCCGTTAACGTAATCTGGGCGTTCTCATTTGGCGCCACTGGATGGCTATTGCCTTCATTGGAGTCAGCCATTTGTATTGAACTGTTGCAGGAAACAAGGTCAATATTTTATTTGGGATTTTATTATGGAATTACCCCTTAGGGTAACTCGTTAACCATGGTAACAGAGACCATATTTGGTTAACTTATTAATCGTATTAATTTAGGGTTTCAATTAAAATTTATCCTAAACAATAACAATATATATTAGCACATAAGGCTTGGTCATATGGACAATTTAATAAACTATGATTTCAGAGAATCAAGACTTTTAAGGTTTGAACCTAGTTCATTACCCTTATTTGGCAGGGAGTCAATGCTACCACTGTCTTTTGGCTCATATGGAAATAAGCAAGGCCCGTAGGCACTATTTTACCACGTATGGTTAAACATAATCATCTTAATTGATGATGTATATTCAGGATTCAGAGATCATTAAACTGGATTAGGAATCTTCTGAAGAATCCTTATTCACTTAAGAATGACATATGATTTTCAACGAATCACTTCTGCCAGGAGTGTTAACATGTTTTAAGATGTTAACAGGGATCTGAATCTTTTAAACTGGTCTTACCATTTTGGCCCGGTCTTATATTTGACACGAGGCTAGGTTTCACACTTAAAGATTCTTAATTAAATAATTACTTAGGCAGATTAAAAGGAATGATTTTAATTTATTTATTTCATTTATAATTTATTTATGCACAATGGCAAACATGAAATTTATAAAAATAACACTCCATTAATTTATCACTATATTACATATCGCCCTAAACGGGTCTTTTACACATGAAATTTGCCCACGCAGGAGCTAAATCATACCAACATGCCCACGCAGGGGTCTTACAGAAGACATGCCCACGTAGGGGTCTTACAGAAAGACACAAGTCCTCGCAGGGACTATCAAACATAAGTCCACGCAGGGACTAAACATACAACATACCCTCGTAGGGGTTTATGGAAAGATAGACCCACGTAGGGGTCAATACACACAACAAACACACATACCCACGTAGGGGCTTAACAACAAGATATGCCCACGTAGGGGCTTATACATCAGCGATGGAAGAATTCAACGATCCTTCTTGTTCTTCCCCTTGATCAGACCCATCAGTCCTTGGAAGAATGTCTGCCTTTCCCTACGATCCTCGTGAGCTTCCCGTTTAACTTGCTGCAACCTATGTAGAATTTCCTCCCGTTCTGGGGGAGAAAATCGTGGCGGCTGAGACTGCGTTCTAATGATAGGCCTGGGAGGTATTGGGTACCCCTGATTCGGGTAGCTTACCCCCCATGGATCTCCGTAGGGTCCTTGGGCATTGAGGGCGTTATAATTTGCTGCTTCCATATAAGGATCTGCCTCAGCGTATCCGTAGTTGTGGTAAGCTGGTGGTTCAAACGGGTTGTAATTACTTGGACCCGTGTACGCTGGGATTGGGTTATCAAAACCCATGTGCGGTGGCTGTTGAAAAGCCGGCTGCGAAGGCCCACCCATTTGTGGGTCCTCATAGTGCGGTGGGTAGTGACTAGCACTAGACTGTCGTGGGGAGTCGAAAGTGAAGCCCCCTGGTCTCACCGACATGCGGCTACCGGTTCTTCTACGCCTTGGCGGTTGAGGAGGTGGCGGTTGAACTGGTGGCGTAACTGCCACAAACCGATGATCCTCTGATGAATCTTGATGATGCGGCTGTGGCTGTGGCTCCTGGTGTTGTTGAGAATGCTGCTGCTGATGCTGCCCATGAGACGACGAGTGGTGTGATGGTGTATAATACCATGGGTGCTGATTAAAGAAGGCTTGGAAGCTGTCTGGACCACCATAGGGTGATCCGTGAAACGAAGATCCGTCCGATATCTCTATCGGGTGGTTCGGAGTGCCACTCGCAGGCATGACGGGGTCCGTATCCTCGTCCATATCGTCTGCGTGATCTCCTGAGAAGTGGTCCTCTGGACCCAGTGGGTTGAAACCCACGGGTTCCTGTAGGTAATCGGCCGGATTAAACTGGCCTCTAAAGATAGGTGTGGGGTCCCCATAGGAATGATGGGACAAAGACCTCTGAAGTGGTATGTATGAGGGCAGAGGGTTATTAGGCTCGTCTTCTGATTGTGGTCCATATGAATTTCGGACCGGAGGGGTAGAACTGTGCGAGACAGATCGTCTCGCTGGTTCGAACAGGTTTCTCCTGTTCCGTCTTGGATTCTCGCTTTCCGTCGCAGCTGGAGCTCGTGTATTAGACGGCCCTGCTTCATGGTCGTTGGGGGCGGCTACCGGCCCCTTTCCGCGTCCTCGCGTGCGCAAGAATCTTGGAGGCATCTTTGTTATTCCTGTCAATAAAGCATGAGATAACAATAACAAAAATATAAAAATTAAAGGACAAAACAAAAACCGAATAAGGTGGAATTTGTCCTATGTTATAAGTCTAGACTCAAAAGTTTAGATATGTGCAATTGTGTAACTGAGATTAAACACAAAAGGCTAGTGTTTAATTCACTCAGTGTTGGCTCTGATACAAACCTGTCACACCCCGATTTCCACGTGTCACCGGTGGTCCCGGTGGGGGAGTATCGTGACGTGGTTGGCAACGTAATAGTCAAACAACACAATATAATAATGCACAGCGGAAGCAAATTTAAAATAAGATACAACCGAATTTATTTATTGTAAACAAAGTCACAATTATCCGGTGTTTATCCACAGTAGGATCGAATAAAAAAACATTGTTTATGGTTCAACAGACTTCGGCATCTTAAGTTTGCGAGACTTCTAATGATGCTTAGGAGAATCCCAGCCTATTTCGCCTAGTACCTGCATTTAATCTTTTTGGGAAAATTCGTCAGTTTACACTGGTAAATACATTCAACTGACTCATTTTATAAAATGATTGAAAATTGGTTTGGATGCACATGGCATAAACATTTTTATTAACTTGGGAGAATTATTTAATATTATAATCTTGTGAACGAATTACATGTTACTTATGCGTTCAGTAGCCCGGAACGTATCCGGGTTAAAGATCAATAGACACACCACAATAATGAGTTATACACCGACAGGTGTACGCCTACACCCCGTGCTCAGGTCGTGGCTATCTCGTAAGATAATGCCGAGGATATCCGGGACATGGTCATTAACCCCCCAAAGGCTGTAAAGTAAACACATCTGTTTAAAACGAGCCGATCAAATTATTCAACTACCCACTAAGCGTGGAGATTTGATGCCCGATCAAGCGGTACGCTATGTACCGTAACCCAAGCCCGTATAGGGAAATAAGTTAAAAGTATTTACCTTGATGCAAAGTATAGTCACAATAATCAAATAGCAGGTAGCTTTTACTGTTTCTCCTAATCTGGAACGAAGGTTAAATATAACCTATCAGAATCCTAGCGGGTCTTTAATTATGCTTAAGCTTAGACCGGCTAGTTTCAAAGATACGGTTCGTACGCACTATTAAGCGAAGACCGGATAGAATGTGACTCAGACCTGACAAGTTTGAAGACTTGTTTAATATGGGTTTATTATTCACATTCTGGATTTTGAGATAAAACCGATAAGGTTTGACCCGTTTCGGCTAATTTATGTAAACTTGTTACATAAACCGAGCCGAACGCGTAATATGCGCAACGGGTATCCGTAAGAGCCATATACAGGTTTCCTAAGTTAATATGCTTCAAATATGTTGTAACATCAGTAGGATGTCTTTTGTTATGCCCCGAACTAATTTAAACACAAACTATGCCCCGTAGGGTAGTTTGGTCATTTTAAAGTGTGTAAAAGAGTTTAAGCGACAACCTGAGTTACAGGTCTGATGTAATAAGCAAATATATCAAATTTGCTAAGTTACATCAGTAGGTTAAGGCATGTATGTGAAACTTATCACCTTTAACCAAACTAGGCCCCGTAGGGGTATTTTGGTAATTTCACATAAGCCAAAAAGCTCAAAACCGAGGTCTGAGTTTATCAACCTTTGCTTACTGTTAAAATATGATAATTTGCCTCTTATATCAGTAGGTATCAACCCGGGTATGTCCAATATGATTTTAAGACATACTATGCGTTAAAAACGCTAATTTAGGCGATTCAAGGCCATTACCGGGTTCGATACTTAAATCTGATATTTTTATATATCCAGAAGGCTCAAAATAATTTATTTATCATAATTAATCAGTAGCAAAAGGTTTGGAATCGTTTAGATGTGTAAAACTCATTTTATGGCCCGTAAGGGCAAAACCGACAATTACCGAATTAAGCCTACGACTATGAGTTATGCTCAGCCTAAAATTAATTAAAAATCTTTAAAAATCCTAAAATAATATATTATATCAGTGGGTAAAAGATTTGATACCAAAAAGTATGTTTAACTAGGCTATACGCTAATTACGCCATTATGTTAACATAAAGCATTAGTTTTGCGATATTGAGCCTAACTCTTAATCTACAAGTCAAACTGATGTCAAACTTTGCATGCAAGTCTGTATATCAGTAACTAAGGTTTCTACACTTTTACATTTTCATAAATCATGTTTTAAGGTAATAAGGGCATAACGGTCAACGTATGAGCAATTAACGGAAATATGCATATTAATTGGATAACTAGTGAACCAAGGTGTATGATCACAGAGGTTTGTTCTAACATGTATCCTAATCCAATTTAAGCTCTGAGTCATTTCTAAAACATGCCCAAACGGGTCAGAACTGAAAGTCAACCGAAAAGTCAAACTATGTGACTTTCGGTTCCGAACCGGGTCTAAACAAGAAATAGTCGGGTTGAACATGTTGGGACATGTTCTTACACTTATTTCTAGGTTATAACAATGTTCAAACAGGTTATACATGTTCTAGATAGCTAATTATGCATAAATGACATTTTAAGCAATATGTTGACTTTTTAACTAAAGGTTTGACCCGACATTTGACCTGTTTAGGATGGTGATCAGGGGAAACCCTTTTGGGGTTTTATTACCCACATAAATACCATTCTAAAACTACTTTTAATTCGAGATAAGACTGAGTCATTAGTGACTAATCTCGAAGTCAAACCGTAATTACGACGGTTTGACTTTTAGCTAATTAACTAAGCTAAACACAACCAAATAAGAACTAGCAGACTTACAATAGTCCAATGCACGACTTATGATCAGAAGGGAGAGTTCCTATGCTCCAGGATGCTCCAAAGATCAAATGCAAGTGTGAAGAATGATGGTTGCACAATGTGGCCTTATATAGCACTTGGATTCACCACAACTAATGGACAACTAACTCTAGGACCATCCACAACCATTCAACACTTGTCCTAGTGCTCTAGGATAGTTTAGGGGTCTTTTATAACTGATAAAAACCAGTTTAATCGGTCACAATCGCGTGAAACAGCCAACAGCAGGTTTTCTGGTCGCTGGGCACCTCTAGCGCACCGTTACGCTACATATGTAGCGGTGCGCTAGCCCGCTAAAATGGGCCAGTTGACTTAACCGGTAGCGCACCGTTACGCCACACATGTAGCGGCGCGCTAGCCCCTTCTGAGACAAGAATTGTTGTTGTTTGTTGAAGTCTCGTAAAGGTAACCAATTATTTCGATCTTGGGTCCTATATCAGCACTTATGGACCTCCCAAAACGGTCTTGCACAGTATCAAACCCCACCATAATGATATGTTTGTTTTGGATTCAAAAGTAAGACCCGTATACATCGGTTTACCATTCAATTTACTTGTGGGGTCAAATCATGCTTTTCAATTCTATTATTAACAAGAATTTTCTGCATTGAGGGTAATAAAGATGGGTATAACATTTAATCGGGTCTTGGGATTTATAAATAAGGTCGTTCAGAGGTAACAGTTTAACATGACGTCACTTTAAATCCTGCCGAATCATCTTTATTAAATCCGGGTTTACAACGCGTTTTGTCTGACATGACACGTGTCGTTTTATTATTGAACCCGAAATTTTCGAGGTGTTACAGTCGTCCCACCAGGGGTCGTAATTTGGGTCTAGGGGGTTTGGTGCAGGTATCCTAGGAATTTCTTCTGGATTAAAGTCGTGCATCTCCACTTGGTTTTCTTGGTTTTCTATCTCCATGGGTTGTTCTGGGTTTTGTGGTTGTGGGGCTACTAATTATTCCAGACTTGGGTCAGCAGCAGTCGTAGCTAAGATATGAAAATTAGCTAGGCTTCTATTTAGCATATCCTGAGTATGGGCATCTGTCTTTCGCTTAATAGCTGCTAAAGCCCTTTGCTGTTGCAATTTTCGCATTCTTTTCCTACGAGCAAAAGCTTCTTTACTGAACCATCCTCGTTTCTTATTAGGAAATGGCTCTTCAGATTGAGCTCTAAAAGCAAACATGCCTTCTTCTTGATCAGCAACATACCCCGAGAGGGCAGGTTGTGATGATGTACTTTCACTCCTAGGTGAATCAGATAACTGACGATTCACGTCTGATGGTCCTTGATCACTCATACTGAAAACTAACAAATAGTCAAATAACACATAACAAATAATTACAGTTATGCATATATTTTCATTATTTATTTCCTAACACAAATTTTAGAATTTAAGTGTCAGCAGAACACTTCTTTGGCTCAGACCAGTGGCTAGGCTCTGATACCACCTTCTGTCGCAACCCCCGATCCCTTATCTGTCCCGGGAACGGGCGGACGCGAACTCAGAGTTTGGTGGTATCAGTTTGTTTAATCTCGCAGCGGAATTTACATCAGGACTGTAGTTAGGAAATGTTTATCAGAGTAAGACCACCATATTTCATATTAATCCACTCATGGGTAAAACCCAAGTTTCTTATTACAATACATTTATAGGGATAAACCCTATCTTATTGAATTTAAAACACCGTTTATTAGGTAACTTTTATAGCCACATTATCCCCAAGCCTTTAGTGCTCTCCAGCTGGCTTTCATTAATTGGTTGTTCACATTGTGTTACCTGTAACGCGTTTTAAAAATATTTGTCAGTGGGAAATACTGGTGAGTGAATCCCAGTTTAATCAAGAAACATTTTATCAATTAAAACAGTATTGAGAGCGATCACAATGTTTATTTCTACACAATTACTCATTCAGTATTTGCCACTCGACCGGATCTATGGCTATGGTCAAATTACCCATTGGCTAACTTGTCGTCCAATGGTAATGCACTGTCATTCAGACTTACTACTACTCGTAGTAAATTTTGTATACAAAACCCCATAATACCGGCAGTAATTGAAGAGCTTACAAAGACTCAATCACCGCTTAATCACATTGTAAACAATTTAGGTTTTGTAAAACATTCCAAAAACATTAACAAAAAGAGGATAAACTCACTTTGCTATCTTAGGCTTCTTGTAGGGGTTTCCTGGGTATAATCTATAATTTATACAAATGTACATTGATTAGTATCATAACCCTTTGAAATTATTAATAATACCTTCCCCGAGACGGCATTCCAACAACTACGTCGGGCAGAACCACGACAGTTGTTACGGAACCCTTAATCAATTGAGCAGCGTAACTATTATGAAACCGGGGTTATAATACTTACAACGGAGCTGAACCTCGCTAATTAGGGGTATAATACCCAAATATTATGCCTAATACTTTCAGAATTCGAGATTGAGATTTGTGAATGAGCGACGAAAACTGAAAACTGATGCCTGCTATTTATAGTTGTGATATTGGGGTCTCCACGCGGCCCGCGTAAAACACAGGCCAGGGTTACGCGGCCCGCGTCAACCTTGGTCAACATGATAGCTTAGTTGGGTCAGCTAGTAGATCCGCCACGATGTCGACACGTGTCAGCACCGGATGTCTCCGTGTTTCATGATCTGCCGCGGCCCGCGTTAGCCTTCGAGAACTTTTACGCGGCCCGCTTGAACTAAAGGATTCAACGATATCAGGTTTAGACCCTGATACCGCCCGCGTAAAAGCATGGGGTGGGTCTACGCGGCCCGCCTCAGCTTAATATTTCATGTTTTTCATTTATTTTAAATGTTATAACATTCTTGGGGCTTGGTTTTCACATACGGGGTGTAATATAAAACATATTGGAACATTTTACAATATACCAGAGTGTCATAATATTTATGAAGGTGTTGGTTTTACCGAGGGTTGTTACAGTATGATAGCGGCATAATATTCGTTATCAATAAAATTTATATCGCAATGTTGAAAAAAAAAACATAAAACGCAAACCAACCAAACCGATGCTAATTGAACAACATCGGTACCAGTATCAGATATTCGTTTTTATTGTTTTTGATATAAGGTTTTCTCTTTGGATTACTATAGGCTATTGCGAATACTGGTACCATAACGAAAAGAACAGACATCGACCGAATTCCCGCCGCGAAGTGCGAGAGGAATCTCACTAGTTATAGATCAAGTGAAACAACCTAAAAGGATTGAAAGACTTCTAATTGAAAAACTTAATAAAAAATATTTTGTGCAGGCTGTTTTGTTATCTATATTTTGTTATATATTTTAAATATAATAAATTTAAAAATAAAACTATCTTCCTTTTGACTAAATCTTACACGACTTCCCCAAGGTTGGATGTTACAAAAACCGTCGTTAATTACAAGGCTTGATTCAAAGTCGACAGAAAAACTATTTTTAATTGTAATTATCAACTTAGATATTTCCGGTTATTAGATTTATTATTTAACGGGATATTGGATTTAAATAACCTCAAGTTTCATCAATTGACTGATAACACTCTCAACTTTTGATTTGTACACCAGCACTCCCAACTTTCAACTCATTGGCCAATAACACTCCCTAACTAACGGAACCATAACACAGTTAGCTGATGTCAGCTGACACGTCATCAAAAATACCATGTCAGCTGCCACGTCATCAAAAAATGTCACGTCAGTTGCCATATCATAAAAAATGTCACATCAACTGCCACGTTAGCAAAAATGGTAACATCAGCAAAAACTAACTGGGTTAGGGTTCAATTAGTTAGGGAGTGTTATAGGCCAATAAGTTGAAAGTTGGGAGTGCTGGTGTACAAATCGAAAGTTGGGATTGTTATCGGTCAATTGGTGAAAGTTTGGGTTATTTAAATCCAATATCCGTTATTTAAACTAGTTCCTATGACCCATGCTTTGCAGCGGGACCGTTAAGCCGAACAGAAAGTAAATGTAAAAGTGATAAATCGTGCACCCACGTGACGGTGAGTTAATTCGCAAAAGTTAGACTGAAAAAGTAAACCTAGAAAAGAATAACTAAGTCGGCTTAGGACCCGCGAGTTTCAAGGGAGCCGTTAAACTGTAAAAATATTGACGTAAAAACCTTGAATCACACATGTGTGTTGCAACGTATTGACTCGCAAAATCTAGAACGACTTGTAAGATGACAAATTTTTAAAGATGTAAAGTACATAAGACCAAAGTTAAAAAAGGAAAAGTGTTGGGTTTAAAAACATAAAATGTTTGTAACAAATATGTAAAAGATGAGTACTATAGGGTTAAAAGTGTAAAAGATAAAAACTATGAGGGTTATGTAAAAGATGAAAAGGGTTAAAAGGGTAAAAGAAAAAAAGTATAAGGATTAAAAGAAAAGAAAAATAAATAGTGTTTGTGTGAGTAGAGAAATTTTTGTAAATTAATATAGAATAATAATAATAATAAAATGTAATAAACAGTATTTTCTTTTATTTTATTTTTTCGTTTCTTGCCAATTCCATAAGGTTCAATGTAATCTTAGCAATGAGAAGTTTAGTAATTTAGAATATGTTTTGTAGAAAAATTAATGCTACCTTTAAATTTTTTTTATTAGGCTATGGGGTATGGCTCTTCATTTTCCTTTCTTTCTCACTCGTCAATTCAACACCACGTCATTTTCCCCTTATCAACTGGCACAACATTGTCATTTCGTTTCTTGCCAATTCCATAAAGTTCAATGTAATCTTAGCAATGAGACGTTTAGTAATTTAGAATATCTTTTGTAGAAAAATTAATGCTACCTTTAAATTTTTTTATTAGGCTATGGGATATGGTTCTTCATTTTCCTTTCTTTCTCATCCGTCAATTCAACGCCACGTCATTTTCCCCTTATCAACTGGCACAACATTGTCATTAATGCCATTTGGGTTGTATTCGCATATCGTCTGGCCTTCGCTTCGATAATCATGTTATGTAATAATGTATAAGCATACATAATATATCTCAGTTTTTTTGGTGTCCAGCACGCCGGGTGTTGGATAATAACTGTTCCACATATTTTCTTCCCAATTCTGTCATTTCACAAATTTCTTTCTTTTATCATTAGTGGCATCCGATATGGTCTTAACAATTGTTGAGTAATCGGGGTATATACCATCGACAAAATAATACTCGTGCTTGTATTCCACCTCAGAAACAATAAATGAAGAATCAGGTATCGTACCTTGTATTATGTCGTTGAAAACCTCCGATCTTGCTAGAACGTTTATGTCGTTGTTTGAACCAGGAAGTCTAACAAAGGCATGCCAAATCCATAGATATTGTGGAGAGATAACTTCTAGCATTACTGTGGGATGTTCTTGATCACCTTGCGTAAACTGCGCTTGCCAGCATTAGAGCACTTACGCCATGGTCAATATGTACAATCAATACTGCCTAGCATTCCAGGAAATCCATGTCTTTATTTGTGGGTTGCATACAGTTTTTTGATGTCCTTTTTTGTTACGCAAAAAAATATTGCTATATAGTTTCACCGCACCTTTGGAAAATTGATAAAAACATTCTCGTGATGTTCTATCAGACATCCTCAAAATATTCATCTCAGCCAATGTACACTATTGTAATGCACTAAAACCCCTTTTACCCCTAGCATCATATCTTAATGTGAAAAATGAGTCCCAATTAGCCAAATCATTGGCAATACATAAGAACAAGCGTCGACGCATTCCATACCGACACCTAAATTGTTTGTTGGTGTACACAGGGTTTTCAACAACATAGTCGACCATTAAAAGTTCATATGCACCTTTAAAATAATAAACGCTTAGATAGAATTTATTTTTATAAACTACCATAAAACATAACAAACAACCAAAAATAATAACACCGTAAATAAAATAAAAACAAATAATAAGCTTTCAAATAATTCCTTAAGCTTAAAGTGTATACTTTCATTAAATTTTGTGAAATTGAATTATCTGACGTGCTACTTGGATGTGGTTTGTCATTTGTGGGCCTTAATAAGTTTAAGGAATTATTTGAAAGCTTTTTAGAGCTTTGTGATGGAGCTAGAGTGATTCGCGACAAAAAAACAAAGAAAATGGAGAAAAGTTGGCTACTCGCGTCGCTCAAGTCGGATCAGCTGGAATGGCCTGGTGGTGTCAACTAGAGCAGGAAGGCATAGGCCAAGCTGCCCACGCCAGGTCTGTTTCTTTTGCCTGGATTTCATGCTTTTAAGGTTAAGTACGAGACATGCTTTTAAGGTTAAGTACGAGATTAATGATGGGATTTGTTGAATGTAAGGTTTTTCTTGCACCATTGACTTCTCTACATGATTTCTATATTATAACTTTAATTCAACTTAGGGTTTATTGATGTTGAAACATACTTTTGTCCAATTTATCCATGTTAATGATTGTTGATGCCTAGTTCTTGAACTCCAATCCATTTGATACCGATTGCTTATTCCAATTCAAACATAATTGTGTGATTTAATCTTGGTTGTTTATAAACTCTAACCCGGATGTGACCCGTTTTCTCATTATTGTTATTAAACCATATAATCATTGTTTTCAGTCACATCATAGCTTTTGTTCGTGGTTCTTACAAAACGGGATCTTTCCTCGATTCTGAACAACTTAATCAGCCTTCAAGACAACTAGTAAACTTAATAATTGTTTTGTACATAGTTTAGCTAATCAAATAACTAGTGTAATACCAACCACATGTTTCTCATGGATACGATACTTGACTTACCCTAGCTACGTAGGTTAATTGGGTTTTTGCATGATCGGGATGACACGGTCATCAGTAGTTGGGCGGCGGCGGCGGTGGTGGTGGTGGTGGAGAGGCAATAGAATGGACGAGCTAATAAGTGATTTCATTCTATTGACCAACCAAACTCCAATTTTCATTTTCTCACAATAATCAATTACATTCCGCATCTCATTCCTGCATATCAAACACTACCTCAATCCTTTTAATAACTACCTCAATCCTTTTAATAGGAGTGAATGAAACCGTTACAAAAAAAATAAAAAAAAAGGTACATTTTGACCCTAGTCAACCGACTATATATAGAGTGAATGAAACCGTCACAAAAAAAGTAATAATAAAAAAATGGTACAATTTGACTCTAATCAACCACCTATATGTCAATAAAACATAGTTTTTTTTTTTTTCAATTTGGAAATATATCCATTACATTAACCATGAAGAACATTCAACCTAATTAGTAAAGAACATTCAACCTAATTCTTTGAATAAGTTACACTTTGAATAAGTGTTCAAAGTTACACTTATGAAAGGATACAATTTGACCCTAATCGACCGATTATATCGAGAATATGTTTGTTAGGGAAAATATAATCATAGATAAACAAAAGTATTTTGAGGTGCATTTTCATTGGCTCAACTGAAAAAGACAATTTATTGATCATTGAATGCCTTGTTGAACTATTTTTTGCAAATTCAAATTACGCTTTCTTGAGTTAGACACCTTTTAGCAAAAATTGTTTACTTCTAAGAAAACAAATGTTATACGTCTTGTAGTTTATTTGAAAATATGTAGAGATAGGAAGGCGATGTTTTGGGGTATTAAGTCAATGACATAAGCTAACAATGATGAGATATGAGAATAATTGCAAACCAACTTTCGGCAGCTTTAATATAGGCATGACTCTTTTTTTTTTTGGGTAAAAGGCATGACTCTTTTATTATCCAATAAGGTATAAATTAATGTTCTATTTTTTTTTTAAATTACGTATTCCTATATCTATAACTTGCATACGGGCTCTATACAGGTATATAGATCGTATACATCCACATCACATGATAAAACTGACATTCCATTATATGTATACGACCTGTAAAAGTGTATAATGGTAGCATAAGTGTAGACTAGTTGTATAGCTGACATTCTCTCGAAAAACACGACTCGTATAAGTATATACGGGTCGTATAAGACATTCCCTAACATCTTATATGGCTTGTATACAACTATAAGGATCATAGACATGTTAAGATGTCAAAATAAGTTTTAAGATGTGAATAGCTTGAGCCTGAAATTTTTGAACTTAAGTAGAAAATTAAACTTCACACGCTATTATAAAAACTACCGAAGATATAAAAAAAAAATTCAAATACTGATTCATCACAGATATTCTAATAAAAGTACTAGTAAATTTTTTTTTGGATTTCCACAACTATAAATACACAAATCAAACTGATGGAATGTTGTGTGAACTATGTTGATATTTTAATTAGATTCTAAATTGTCTTAGTTGAACGATAAGATTATTTTTTATAATATTATTTGAAAGAATTTTAAAAAAGAAATTATAATGCATAATGGTGTTAAATGTTTGTGTATTTCATAACTCATACATATCTCGTTATATACATGGATAATACATACACATATCAATGTGGCGGATCTGAAAAATATTATAGAGGTAACGTTTTTAAAAAAAATCTATGGGGGCAGTAAAATCGAAAAAACGTCATTTAAATAAAAATACACTACCGCCGAAACGTCAAGTGATAATGGGGGCTACCCCTTGTTCTAAGGTATATCTGCCCCTGCATATCATATAACTTACGTGACAATTCACGTGCCACGTGGCATTCCACATCACTTGGATTGCCTTAGACATTATATGTGGCGTGTCACACATATATGTTGAATTCATTGTTGGGGATTTTAGAAATCAACGTATAATCCGAGAGGCGTGTGATCCCTTTTAGATCAAATTATTTCGGTGATTCTTTCGAATAATTCAATCGGATACAACTCTAAATCTGAGAACAGAACTTAATATATGTGTATTGCAAATTCGTATGATATATGATAAAAGTTAAATGCATTTTATGCGATTTGTCTTACATTTATTATCAGGTAAAATCGTTATTAGTATACGATAAAAGTTTTTACTTAGGGTGAGCGGGGCACTTCTCGGGGAGGGGATCGGTGAGTGAAGTCCTCGAGTGGGAACACCGCCGCCATCAAATCGGGGAAGGCAAGCGGGGAGGGGGAGCGGTGAGAGGTTACCGCATGAAGGCACCAGCTTTTCAACCAATCAAATTATTTTCCTTTTTTTTTTTTTTTTTTTTTTTTTTTTCTTTTTGAATAAAAAAACAAGTCCCCCAATAGAGGAGTGCCGCCATCAAATTGAGGGTGTAGGGGGAGTTAAGGGGGGAGTTGACGTGGCGCGTGCTGATTGGGTGTGTGTAAGAGAGGTCACTCCCCTAAGAGAGGAGTGCCCCTCTCACCCATAGTGTAAAATCTTAGCAACGATGAAACTTCACTGAGATTGAATGATTGAATCTATACCCAATTCAACAACTTTATGAGTAGTATCTAACACTAGTTTTAAAAACATTCGTAAACTTTTTCTCTAGCCAATAATGTCATGCCATATCAACTCACCACTTCACTCCCCATTTTACATCCAATCATTAGTGGAGTAGTGGTGCTCAAACACATGGAGAGTGGTAAACAATTTATTAAAAAAAATAAAAAAATGTGTGATTGGTTGAAAGAGGTTATGGCCCACCATTAACACCCTCTCTCTCCCCTCTCTCTTCTCTTCTCGCATCGGTGAGTACTGAGTAGTCACCGTATTCCCCACTCCTCGCTCACCGAATAGAGGGTGGCGGCACCTTGCCCACGCGGCAACCCAGCACCCCGCAACCTTCCCCGATTACGCCCCGTCCACCCTAGTACTTTTATAATTCTAATTTTGTCCGTTCAATTAATTAAGAAAACGCTAGAAGAAAAAGTGGTCACCCTAAATTTTGGAATGTTTGATGAAAAAAAAACATAAGAGTCCAAATGACATGAACATATAAAAGCAAGTACAACCCCTTTTACCTCTCATTTCCACATCAAATATGGTCCATTACTCTATCACCCCTTCATTTCCAAAGGCCTGACTGCCTGAGATTGGTGCCCTTCATTTGGGTAGTGTAATGTGAAAGTAATGCAAGTATATAATGTAAAAGTAATGCAAGTAGTTCCCATATGAACTTTAATAATGACTTGATAATTACTTTTCAAGACAGGTAATGTAGATGTAACATGAATTATAGATGAGAAAACTTTGGCCATGTTAGTTTATTAGTAGGTTTTATATATTAAAATCATATTTTCACTTACTTCATGGAAGTCCATCAAACTTTTGAACATTAAACTACTTTTTTTAGAACGGCACTCTCTAATTTTTGCTACACTTGTTTGGAATTGTGCATCTAAAGAAACAAAAGTGTAATCCGAGAGAGGATTAGGCGAATGCTCAACTAGGTGGGGACTAATCTGATCTTCACAAGCTCTAAACCATGAATGAATTTGCAAAACTAACAACACTGTGAAACTCGTTACAAGAAGGAGAGATGTTGGTTCTTCTCGTAACCATCCTCCAGCGTGAGAATAAGTATTGTTCCTTATAGAGTATATGTGTAAGTGAGAGTCAGAGTAGATAGCATGGAATGATTTCACCTTGATGGAGTGTGGAATTTATAATTGGAAGGATGGAAGAGGATTGGACGAGACGTCGCTACCAAGAATATCCATTTGGTCTCTTATGCTATAACAATTAGTGTCTGTAGAGGTGAGAGCAAATATGCGGGCTCTGATTGGCCATACATTGTTTTCAGGATGTCTTTGTGTTGATCAGTTCTGTTTAAACTAAATGGAAAACATGAAACACATACCTGTTATGGCATTCAAAGCAGTGGAGAATCCAGTCAGAGATCCAGCCATTGAGTTCGACATCTTTGTCAGGATGATCCGGTTCCTCCTTAGGGTGTAAAGTGATGATGGTGTTGAAACCGAAAATAGGGTAGAATTCGGTTATGGGGAGAGAGTTACGAATTTGATGCTAATGAGGGTTTGTAATTGTGTAATGTGTCTAACCCTTTAACTCTCTAATAAGCCCCTTATTTATACATCCAAGAGGAAACCTAATTAGTTAATAAGGGTAATATGGTCCATCAACAATTACCAACTAATTATAATAGGTTATTAATATATTTTGATCTAATATAATATAAATGATTATATAGGCTACAAGATTAAATATTAAATAAATAATATTTAATCTCACATTCTCCCACTTAGCCAAGTAATCATTTATCATGAGTATTAGGTAATCCTGGTCAGGAGTTAACACTCATTTTAGCCTTAAACCAAGAACTATAGCAGAGAAATACAGCCGTTGAATCATCATTCGACTCAGGACCCCCATTAGTCATACTATAGCCTCAATTTAAAACCTAACAGTTACGATCAAAATACATAAGCCCTTTAGCGTCTGATTTGTATTTATATTTGTCTATATGTCATTACACCGGCAGAACATATGTTAGAGACATACAAAATCAAACTGAGGAAATTTTATTAATTAAAACATAAGCTAGTACAATATGCCATTAAACAAGGTCTTTAATAAGTCCCATATTCGATACATGTTCTTCGAAAACTTTAGGTGGGAGACCTTTAGTCATCGGATCCGCAAGCATATCTTTAGTACTAATATACTCAATACAAAGATTATTTTCCTCAACTCGTTCACGTACGAACAAGTACTTCGTATCAAGATATAAACCAGCTCCAGTTGAACTGTTACTGTTCGAGAAACTAACGGCAGCTGAATTATCACAGTAAAGCTTCAATGGTCTAGAAATGGAATTAACGATTTTGAGTCCAGTGATCAGATTTCTAAGCAACATTCCATGACAGGTTGCGTTGTAAACAGCAATGTATTCTGCCATCATTGTGGAAGTTGTAGTTAACTGTTGTTTATGACTCTTCCATGAGATAGGTCCGCCTGCTAACATAAAGATGTAGCCCGAAGTGGATTTCTTGTCATCTTTGCATTTGGCAAAATCAGAATCAGAATAACCTACCACTTCTAAATGATCACTTCTTCTATATGTCAGTTTATAGTCTTTCGTCCCTTGCAGATATCTAAGGACCTTCTTAGCTGCTTTCCAGTGATCTAGGCCAGGATTAGTCTGATAACGACCTAGCATTCCAGCAATGTAAGCGATATCTGGGCGAGTACAGACTTGAGCATACATCAGGCTCCCGACTACTGGCGCGTAAGGTATCTGGCTCATTTGCTCCTTTTCAACCTCTGTTGTCGGACACTGGAATGAACCGAAAACATCTCCCTTAACTACTGGAGCGACGGAGGGTTTGCACTGTTGCATGTTGTAACGTGTAAGGACACGATCTATGTAAGTCTTTTGAGACAATCCTAAGATCCCCTTGTGTCTATCTCGGTGAATTTCGATGCCAATGACGTAAGAAGCATCTCCGAGGTCCTTAATGTCGAAGTTATGCGAGAGTAACCGCTTCGACTCATGCAACATGTCTAAACTATTACTTGCCAATAGAATATCATCTACGTAAAGGACAAGTATAGTAAAGTTACTCCCACTCATCTTGAGGTAGGTGCATTGATCCACTTGATTCTTCATAAAACCTTGCCTCTTCATGACTTCATCAAACTTGAGGTACTGTCACGGCCCTTGAACCCGGTTTGACCCGGTCCAGAGCCGCGAGGCAGGAAATCCCGTGGTATCTAATTTAGTGACAGCGGAAGTCTTTTTAAACAGGATCGGTTAATATTAAAACTGCTCGTTTGTATATAATATAGGGATAATTCCCATAATTTACAAACACTTGATTTCACTGGGAAATCCTTTATTTCTTTAAAACATGTTTCTTTATTTATTTACATTGAGCCACTTTCTAAGCTTGTAGTGCTACTTGGCACTTTTCCTTTGCTCACAACAGATCACCTGAAACATGTTTGAAAAATGTTTTGTCAGCGGGAAATACTGAGTGAATCATTCTATTTTATGAAAAAAACACGTTTGCTATAATTTACAATATTAAGAGAGATTACAATGTTTCATATATCAAACCAACTACCCACAGTACTTGTCACTCGAACATCCATCGGTAGCCTCTTTGCCCGATGGTGTCTGTGACTATGGTCATATCACTCATTGGCTAACTCGTTGTCCAATAGCGACGGTTATCAAGTAATGTATACAAAACCCCACATACCGGCTGTAACTTGGTGATTACATAAACTTAATCACTGTAGTTATAATCTTTGAAAATAAACATGATTTTGTAAACAATTTTGATAAAAAGAGAATGACTCACATTGTAGATTTAACGAGCAGAATATAAGCTTACTGATTAGCCGTGATTAACCTAATTTAAATAACAATGCACACACAAACCGGCTAGTAACTAATACAGCAGTTACGACAATTCACGAGATTAAACCCTCACAACGATTTATTAGTGCAATACTTAACAATTCATCGGATTCACAACGAATGACAGAGTATAGTCCGAATTCGAGCAGTACTCAAACATTCAAGTCAAAATCACGATGAATTAACAAAGTATAATCTCAATTTGAGCGGCACTTAAACAATCGTTGGATAGTTAGAATCGATCGGACGTTGAATCGTAATAGCGATCGAGTTATTACCCTGATTGTGGCAGCACTTCGTGATTGTGTGTGTTTAGTGGACTGTTTTGGTGATATCTCAGTCTACGTAACTCCGATTTACGTCGTTCCAAGGACAGAATTCAAGTTCCAAACCCACCTATTTATACTGAGAATTTGACTCAGTAGCGTAGCGCGACTGCCTACCCCCTTAGTCGTCGCGCTACGCGACTGCCAACCTATATTCATAGGGTAGCTACGTGCATGGGTAGGCTTGCTGAGTCGACGGTTTTGTAAATTTCAATTTTGACAGAAAGTTATTTAGATAATCGTAACGAGGGTTTTACCCCCCCCCCCCCCCTGAGTTTTAGGGGCCCTAATCCTGATTCTGAAAATTCTGAAAATTTTAGGGTTTGTGTATAATCACTTGGGTGTCTCAATTAGGGTTTCCTATTGGCCAAATTAAAATAATAATTAAGACTTTTGGTAAGAGTTGTTACATTCTCCCCACCTTAATAAAATCTCGTCCTCGAGATTTACTGGAATAAATGAGGATACTTTCGCTTCATTTCTGATTCCAGCTCCCAAGTGTATTCAGCTCCTCTTTTTGAATCCCATCTAACTTTGACTAAAACTAGTCGCTTATGTTTGAGAAACTTGATCTTTCGATCTTCAATTTGAAGAGGTTTCTCAACAAATTTCAACTTTTTGTTTACCTCTATATCTCGAAGAGGTACTACCAGTGATTCATCTGATAAGCATTTCTTGAGATTGGATACATGAAATACATCATGTACTCCTGCTAATTCTTCTGGTAATCGTAACCGATACGCAACTGGTCCTATACGTTGGATCACAAGAAATGGTCCTACGTATCTTGGACTTAACTTTCCTTTCTTACCGAATCGAACAACTCCTTTCCAAGGAGAAACTTTCAATAGTACTTTATCTCCGACTTGAAATTCTAACGGTTTGCGGCGGTTATCTGCATAACTCTTCTGACGATCTCTGGCTGTTTTCAGTCTTTCCTTAATCCGAGTTATCTTGTCAGTAGTTTCTTGTACAATTTCTGGACCTGATAATTGACTTTCTCCTATTTCTGCCCAACAAACTGGAGTTCTGCATTTTCTTCCATACAGTGCTTCAAATGGAGCAGTTTCAATGCTTGAATGATAACTATTGTTATAGGAGAATTCAATTAAAGGTAAATGATCATCCCAGTTTCCACCAAAATCTATTACACATGCTCGAAGCATGTCTTCCAGGGTTTGGATTGTTCTTTCACTTTGTCCGTCTGTTTGTGGATGATATGCAGTACTCAGATTTATACGAGTTCCCATAGCTTGCTGGAAACTTTTCCAGAAACGAGAAGTAAAACGACTATCCCTATCTGAAATAATGGAGAGTGGGACTCCATGTAGAGATACCACTTTATCTACATATAATTTAGCCAGTCTTTCCATACTAAAGGTTTCTTTCATTGGTAGAAAGTGAGCCGATTTGGTTAATCTATCCACAATTACCCAAATCGCATCATTACCTTTTCTTGTTTTGGGTAACTTAGTAACAAAATCCATTGTTATAAGTTCCCATTTCCATACTGGCATTTCCAATTGTTGTAATAACCCTGCAGGTTTCTGATGTTCTGCCTTAACTTGTGAACAAGTAAGACACTTAGAAACATATCCTGCTATATCTTTCTTCATGCCTATCCACCAAAAATTCTTTCTTAAATCTTGGTACATTTTATTGTTTCCAGGGTGCATAGTATACCTAGATTTATGGGCTTCTTCTAAAATCTTATTTCTTAATTCTCCTTGCTTAGGTACCCAAATTCGTTTCTTGTGGAATTTCCAAATTCCATCATTTCCTTGCTCTAGTTCCTTTATATAACCTTTCATTCCTTCAGCATCGTCCTTGATTGCTGATTCCTGAACATTCTTTAATTGTTCCATTAAATCTATCTGTAGATTTAATCTGAGAGCACGAACTCGTCGTTGCTTTTCATGATACTTACGACTTAAGGCATCTGCAACTACGTTTGCCTTTCCTTCGTGATATTGGATATTACAGTCGTAATCGCTTAGAACTTCCATCCATCTTCTTTGCCTCATATTCAACTCTTTCTGCCCAAATATATATCTTAAACTTTTATGATCTGTATACACAGTAAACTTACTTCCATACAGATAATGTCTCCATATTTTTAAGGCAAAAATTATGGCTCCTAATTCTAAGTCATGAGTCGTATAATTTTCCTCGTGCTTTTTCAATTGCCGAGAAGCATACGCAATTACCTTCTTGCGTTGCATCAACACACATCCGAATCCAAATTTTGAGGCATCACAATATACTTCAAAATCTTCTGTTCCTTCGGGCAATGCTAATATTGGAGCATTTGTCAATCGGTGTTTTAAAATCTTAAAAGTTTCTTCTTGCCTGTGTCCCCATTCAAACTTAGTGGCTTTACAGGTTAACTTAGTCAAAGGTACAGCTATCTTAGAGAAATCCTTAATAAATCTTCTGTAGTATCCGGCTAAGCCTAGAAAACTTCTAATTTCCATAGCTGTTTGTGGGACCTTCCATTTGGTAATTGCTTCTATTTTAGCAGGATCTACATGAATTCCTTCATGATTCACCATGTGACCTAAAAATTGCACTTCCTTTAACCAAAATTCACACTTTGAGAATTTTGCATAAAGCTTTTCTTTTCTTAACAAGGTTAAGAGTGCATGCAAATGTTTGCAATGTTCTTCCTGACTTTTGGAATAAATAAGTATATCGTCGATGAATACGATTACAAATTTATCCAAGTATGGTTTACAGATCCTATTCATCATGTCCATGAATGCTGCTGGGGCATTTGTTAACCCAAAGGGCATGACTGTAAACTCATAATGACCATACCTAGTTCTGAAAGCAGTTTTAGGTATGTCTTCTTCTTGCACCTTCAATTGATGATATCCGGAGCGTAAATCTATCTTAGAAAAATATCTAGCCCCCTGAAGTTGATTAAATAGATCATCAATCCTAGGTAATGGGTATCGATTCTTAATTGTAACCTTATTTAGTTCTCTATAATCGATACACATTCTCATTGAACCATCTTTCTTCTTTACAAACAATACTGGCGCTCCCCAAGGGGATGAGCTAGGTTGTATAAATCCTTTACTTAGTAATTCATCTAATTGCTTTTTCAATTCTAGCATTTCGGTGGGTGCTAATCGATAAGGTGCCTTAGCTATTGGTGTAGTACCTGGAATTAGATGAATCCTAAATTCTACTTCCTTATCTGGAGCTAATCCCAATAATTCTTCTGGGAATACATCCGAATATTCTGAGACTACAGGAATTTCCCTAAGTTCTTTTCCCTTAGTACTAATGATTACTGAAATCATATATACTATTCCTTGTTTTCGTTCATAACTAGCAACTTTCATTACTGATATGAACTTCATAGGCTTACGTGGTTTATTTCCTGTAATCATAATTACTTCTCCGGTGGGTGCCTGAATTTCTATGGAATTCTTATCACAGAGAATTCGAGCATGATTGGCTATTAACCAATCCATTCCTAACACTACATCGAATTTGGCTAACTTCATAGGTAACAAGTTTGCAGAAAACTTATGGCCTAACAGTTCTATTTTTCCTTCTTGCAAAACATTATTTATGTTAACAGAATTTCCGTCTGCCGTTTCGACTGTAAAAATTTGCTTAAGGGTGGTCAAAGGTAAGTTAAGAGCTTGACAGAATGAAGTATTTATAAAACTTTGGTTGGCACCAGAGTCAAATAATACTTTTGCGTATACATTATGAACTAAATATGTACCCGCTATCACATCTGGACTGAGTTCTGCCTCCTGAGTAGTTAGCTGGAATGCTCTAACATTCTTCTTAGTAGCTCCGTCGGCTGTCTTGGCTTTGTTGTCTGCTGGTTTGATTAACTTAGGACATTCTGGCTTAAAATGTCCTGCTTCTCCGCAATTATAGCAGACTCTTGTTTTCTTTCTGCATTCCTCTTCACGATGTCCTACCATTTTACAAAAATTGCAGGTTACACTACATCTTCCAAAATGTTTCTTTCTGCAATTTCTGCAAACCGGCGGATTTGAAGATTGCCCTGATCCTTTTCTCTTGAAGCTATTATTACCCATACGAAAACCTTGGGTAATTTTCTGAGCCAGTTCTTTCTTCCTATCTTCATCTCTTGTGCGGACCAGTTCATCGGTTAGGGTATTGGCTAACTCCACAGCATCGTCAATAGTGCGAGGTCTCGCGGCTTTAATGATGTTACGGATTTCGTTAATCAGTCCCCAAATATAGCGAGAAATGAGTACCGGTTCTGGTGAAGCCAGTGTTGGCACCACTCTAGCATATTCAAAGAATGTCGAAGTATAACCGCGACACTCTACGCCTACCATACGATGATTTAGGAACTTATTTGCCATTTGTTCCTTTTCATATTCAGGACAATATTTTCTTTCTACAAGAATTTTAAATTCTTCCCAGTTCATAGCATAAGCTACCTTTCTTCCTTTAGCCTGTAACACTGTGTTCCACCATTCAAGTGCCCCTTCTTTGAACAAATTTGACGCATACATCACCTGATCTTCTTCAGAACACTTACTTATTGCAATTACTGCTTCGGTTTTCTCTAACCAACGCAGTACTGCAGTTGCTCCTTCGTTTCCTGTAAATTCAGCAGGTTTGCAAGCAAGAAATTCTTTGAAAGTGCAACCAGGTGTTGCGGCTTTCATTTTCTTAGGAGGTGGAGCCTGTCGTGGATTATTATCGTCATTATTGCCGCCTTCATTTACACTATTACTATAATTATCTTCCTGAGTACGTTTACTAGGAATGATTTGTTGCGGTTCGATTGGACTTTTTACTGCCGCAACAATTGCTGGAATAGCATTGGCTATCCCTTGAGCAACAATATTTTCAATATCTTGTCTAGTCATATATTGATCCCCTGGTTGTTGCTCAGATTGATTCCCTTCATTAACTGGTTCATTATTAGCATTTTCCATCTGATAATTATTAAAAATATAATTATTAGTATCAAGTTATGAATAAACAATTTCACAGAAGCACATAAAATCTGGTTACACAGATATATATCCAAAATTGTCGATGTTTCGACTTCTATTTTGCTTTATTAGATAGGCATCCATACACACTGTTTATCTTACAATGTTTTATTTCCCATTTTACATAGTTATATTTAATTATTTTATTATTATTATTATTATTATTATTATTATACAGACATTCTTCCCAACCCCACTATCTTTTGTCAACTGGCAGTTTAGTAGCGACACTCCCTTTCGTCGTATTTCCAGGAAATTTGTTCCCCTATTTCCCGGATCCTATTCCCTGTACCTATCAGCTCTTCACCGAACTGACGGAGTTCGGCTAAGTTTTCGTTGCTCATTAGAGGATTGGGGATAGGTTCTGGATCCCACTGTGGAAGGAAAGAATAAGGACCGTTAACAATATTTTCAAATTGCCAGTCGTTTGTCCACCATTCTTCCATTTGGCCTAAAGGTCGAGTGTGAATTAGTGGATCTGGAATGGCTGGTTCCAGGTTTACAGGAAGTTGGGTTCCTAGGCAAGGATATAGATTATTATGGATAGGGCTAAGGACATCACAATTTGCCAGTAGACGGTCTATTTCTTCTTGGAATGTGATTTCTTCAGTTTGTCTGGAACTCTCTCCAATTTCTATTCCTTTTTGTTTCACATCTTTCCTGATTTCTATCTCTGCCGGATTGGAACTTTTTCCGATTTCTATTCCTTTTCCCTTGGCTATAAGATTCTCTATTTTAGGGAGTTTCCTAGTAACTGGATTTCTCCTGCGCACTTTCCTCCATCCTACATATCTTCTTTTCTTTTTAAGTTTTGCTTTTTCCAGCGGTGGAGCTTGGAATTCCGGAGGTTCCTCTATGTCAGCAATATAACCAGTAAAGTCGTGGGAGACTTCAATTGGTACTGGGTAGAGGTTGAGATTCTGAAATGCTTCCGATATCTCAGTCATACTGGATAGCATATATGCAAAATGCACAAAAATGTTAAGTTAAAACTTTGGAACAAAGTTTAACAAATAAACATTAAAGTTTTATTGCATACGGATTTGTACAAAAGACTACAGGAAAGAGAACACACTTATACTTTATTTATTTACTGGATGTAAATTTTCTACTAGACCAGACTTATTGTTATTTTAGAGGTTTGCATTCTCTGCTACGGTAGCTAGCATATATAAGTTTGCCCATTTTTTATCTAATGTGTCTTCCCAAGGTGGCCTATTTCCTAATTCCTGGATTTCTGGATTAAACCTCACTTTCTTGACTTGGGGTTTCTTTATTTTCTCCTGTCCCTTTCTAAGAATCGAATTTCTTTTATCTTGGGTGAGAGGGTTTTCATAATTTGCTTTACGAACAAAAATCCCTTCATCTAGATCTGCTGAGTTTTTAGAGGATGAGGTTCCTTTTCTTGTGAGTGCAGTATCTAATTTGTGGTAGATAGCATAAATCTTGTGTTTACCC
Source organism: Helianthus tuberosus (assembly GCA_030545235.1). Lineage (NCBI taxonomy): Eukaryota > Viridiplantae > Streptophyta > Magnoliopsida > Asterales > Asteraceae > Helianthus > Helianthus tuberosus. Next base: position 184,252,893 of record CM060419.1, read on the forward strand.
ATACTGTAACTCAACAATTAATCAGTTAATAAAACATATTTCCATAGAATAGCAATTAAATTTCCTAATTATTTTAATAGGCTAAAATCAATAGTAAGCTTAAATCAGTGGCTCTGATACCACCTTTTCCTGTCACGGCCCTTGAACCCGGTTTGACCCGGTCCAGAGCCGCGAGGCAGGAAATCCCGTGGTATCTAATTTAGTGACAGCGGAAGTCTTTTTAAACAGGATCGGTTAATATTAAAACTGCTCGTTTGTATATAATATAGGGATAATTCCCATAATTTACAAACACTTGATTTCACTGGGAAATCCTTTATTTCTTTAAAACATGTTTCTTTATTTATTTACATTGAGCCACTTTCTAAGCTTGTAGTGCTACTTGGCACTTTTCCTTTGCTCACAACAGATCACCTGAAACATGTTTGAAAAAGGTTTTGTCAGCGGGAAATACTGAGTGAATCATTCTATTTTATGAAAAAAACACATTTGCTATAATTTACAGTATTAAGAGAGATTACAATGTTTCATATATCAAACCAACTACCCACAGTACTTGTCACTCGAACATCCATCGGTAGCCTCTTTGCCCGATGGTGTCTGTGACTATGGTCATATCACTCATTGGCTAACTCGTTGTCCAATAGCGACGGTTATCAAGTAATGTATACAAAACCCCACATACCGGCTGTAACTTGGTGATTACATAAACTTAATCACTGTAATTATAATCTTTGAAAATAAACATGATTTTGTAAACAATTTTGATAAAAAGAGAATGACTCACATTGTAGATTTAACGAGCAGAATATAAGCTTACTGATTAGCCGTGATTAACCTAATTTAAATAACAATGCACACACAAACCGGTTAGTAACTAATACAGCAGTTACGACAATTCACGAGATTAAACCCTCACAACGATTTATTAGTGCAATACTTAACAATTCATCGGATTCACAACGAATGACAGAGTATAGTCCGAATTCGAGCAGTACTCAAACATTCAAGTCAAAATCACGATGAATTAACAAAGTATAATCTCAATTTGAGCGGCACTTAAACAATCGTTGGATAGTTAGAATCGATCGGACGTTGAATCGTAATAGCGATCGAGTTATTACCCTGATTGTGGCAGCACTTCGTGATTGTGTGTGTTTAGTGGACTGTTTCGGTGATATCTCAGTCTACGTAACTCCGATTTACGTCGTTCCAAGGACAGAATTCAAGTTCCAAACCCACCTATTTATACTGAGAATTTGACTCAGTAGCGTAGCGCGACTGCCTACCCCCTTAGTCGTCGCGCTACGCGACTGCCAACCTATATTCATAGGGTAGCTACGTGCATGGGTAGGCTTGCTGAGTCGACGGTTTTGTAAATTTCAATTTTGACAGAAAGTTATTTAGATAATCGTAACGAGGGTTTTACCCCCCCCCCTGAGTTTTAGGGGCCCTAATCCTGATTCTGAAAATTCTGAAAATTTTAGGGTTTGTGTATAATCACTTGGGTGTCTCAATTAGGGTTTCCTATTGGCCAAATTAAAATAATAATTAAGACTTTTGGTAAGAGTTGTTACAGGTACCATTGACGTGATGCTTGTTTTAACCCATAAATGGATTTCTTCAACTTACAGACTAGATGCTCCTGACCTTCAGGTTTAAAGCCTTCAGGTTGTTTCATAAGTCTCCGTTAAGGAAAGCAGTTTTGACGTCCATCTGATGCAGCTCTAAATCAAAATGAGCTACTAGGGCCATGACGATCCTTAATGAATCTTTACGAGAGACAGGTGAAAACGTCTCTTGATAATCAATTCCCTCTTTCTGAGTGTAGCCCTTTGCAACCAATCTCGCTTTGTAGCGTTCAACGTTCCCATTCGGATCCAGTTTTGTTTTGAACACCCATTTACAACCTACAGGTTTGGCACCATTGGGTAATTCGACTAAATCCCAAACGTCATTTTTCTTCATGGATTCAAGCTCATCAATCATTGCTTTGTTCCATTCAGAAGACTGATCACTGCTAATGGCTTCATTATAAGAGATAGGATCATTGAGCTTTCCAGCATCCATTTCAGTCAGGTAGGTAACATAATCATCCATATTAGTAGGCCTTCTTTGCCTAGATGACCTCCTGAGTTGATTAGCGGGTTCAGCGTTGTCTTGGTTTTGAGCGTTTGATGTGCCTTCATTATGAGGTATAATGGGTTCTGATTGTGGAGATGGAATTTGTGCAGTGTTTTCAGGTACAGTTGTTGCATGGGGTACAAGAGGAGTAAACGGAGTAATGATAAGCGACGAGTCTCCCCCCCCCCCCCCGCGTCTTGTACTTCTTGCAATTCTTCGTAAGGGTTTGTACTGCTCCCACTGACCTTGAAATCCTCCAGGAACGCAGCACGCTTGGTTTCAACAATACGGGTGACATGGGAAGGACAATAGAAACGATAACCCTTTGAATGATCAGGATACCCGATAAAGAAGCAGGTAACTGTTTTAGGGTCAAGTTTCCTTAGTAAAGGATTGTAAAGTTTTGCTTCAGCAATGCAGCCCCATACTTTCATATATTTAAGACTCGGTTTCCTTCCTGTCCAAAGTTCATAAGGAGTTTTAGGGACAGACTTAGAAGGAACTCTATTGAGTATATGAACAGCTGCTTTTAACGCTTCAGTCCAGATGAATAATGGTAAATTAGTGTTGGCTAACATACTGCGCACCATGTTCACAAGGGTACGATTTCTTCATTCAGCGACACCATTCTGCTGAGGTGTACCAGGCATGGTGTATTGGTTCACAATCCCCTGGCCCTTACAAAACTCATAAAATGGACCAGGAGCTTGACCCACATCAGTATGTCTTCCATAATATTCACCGCCTCTATCTGATCTCACAACTTTAATCTGACGATCTAATTGCTTTTCAACTTCAGCTTTATAATCTTTAAAAGTTGTAAGAGATTCAGATTTTTCCTTTATAAGATACAAGTACATGTAACGAGAATAATCATCAATGAAAGTGATAAATGAAGTATGTCCTGTTATACCAGCAATTTGATAAGGACCACTAATGTCAGTGTAAATGAGTTCTAATAAATTAGAGCTCCTAGTGGCACCTTTCTTATTCGCTAATGCCATTTTGCCTTTAAGACATTTGACACATGTTCCAAAATCGGTGAAATCGAGAGGAGGTAAGACTTCATCCTTTACGAGACGATTTAATCGTTCTCTTGAGATGTGGCCTAAACGTTGATGCCACAACATAGATGAAGTCTCTAAGTCTCGAATTTGTTTCTTTTCCATCTTTGTGAGTGATTCATTAATATTATATGACAACAAAGATTTGGAAAAATTATCATCTAGTTCTAATCTATAGAGACCACCATCTAGAATGCCAGTACCATAAACAACGGAATCATAGAGAATATAGAGTTTGCGATGACCATGGGAAACAACAAAACCGTCCATGTCTAACTTTGGTCCTGATACAAGGTTCCGAGTTACCTCAGGAACATATAAGGTATCATAAAGTTTAATACATAAACCAGTTTTCAAAAATAATTGTAATGTTCCTATGGCCTTCACTTCTAATTCCCGATCATCCCCAACTTTAAGTGTTCTTTGGTTTCTTCCCAGCTTCTGGATTGTAAGGAAACCCTGTAGTGAATTTGTAACATGTACCATAGAACCAGAATCAAACCACCAAGAATTAGCAGGAACATTTAAATTAAAGGACTCAAGTATCATGAAAAAATCGTTACCTTTCTTAGCCAGCCACTCCTTGAAGTCAGGGCATTCCTTTTGCTTATGTCCTGTTTTCTTACAGAACTTGCAGTAGGGTTTGCCTAAGGAGTTCTTAGAGCTGGAAGGTGCACTTGCATTAGGAGTTGGATTTGGCTTTTGAACCTTAGAAGCATCCTTTCTTGGATAATTGTTCTTCCTTTTCTTTGAGCTGGAGGTGGTGAAGTTAGCAACATCAGTATGGCGATCCATCTTCATACGCTCTTCCTCCTGCACGCACATGGCGATCAGCTCACTCATCGTCCATTTGTCCTTCTGAGTGTTGTAATTGATCTTGAATGCTTCATAGGACGAAGGAAGCGAAGTGATGATGAAGTGAACAAGAAAACCATCACTGATCTCCATCTCTAGGCCCTTCAACTTATTGGCCATGTCATGCATCATCATGATGTGTTCGCGAATGCCGCTCCTCCCATCATACTTAGTCGTCACCAGCTTGAGGATAAGAGTGCTAGCGTGTGCTTTTGATGTTCCCTTGAATTGATCCTCCACAGAAGCCAAATAGGTTTTAGCATCGTCAGAATCAGGAATAGCTCCTCTGATTGAGTTATGAATGGACTGCTTCATGAACATGAGAGACATGCGGTTACACCTAGTCCACTTATCATGGAGTAACTGCTCAACAGCAGTACTAGTAGCAGTAAGGTCCGCTGGCTTATTCTCTCTTAGAGCATAGTCAAAATCCAAGAGTCCAAGTGTAAGCATGAGGGCATCCTTCCATGCAGCAAAGTTATCACCAGTCAAAGGTGGAATCCCTTGATTGGGTGCTGATAGTGGAAATAAGATGAGCAAGTTATGATACTAAGAAAAAAGTCCTAATGTGATCTAAGGGCATGTTATACTAAGGCAGGCATAAGTAATGACCATTTTAATTATGAAGCTGTGATAATGTCTATTACTAACATCAAAATAATAGACTTAGTAAAATTCTATTTAAACGAAGACAAATCAGCTTTGGCCAGAAGTGTAATCATTTAAATATGTGTGCAAAGTAATTGTGACAAATCAGCTTTGGCCAGAAATGAGACAATCACTTTAGTTATGCACTTGTCAAGCAGCTAAACATAAATGAATTAAATCAGCTTTGGCCAGAATTAAGACATTTCACGTTTGTAATGCATACTTAACATAGCTTTATAAGACTTGAACAATAAATAGATGTATTAAATCAGCTTTGGCCAGAATTAATACATCAGAAGCTCATTCAAGTTAAGCTATTTTGGTTTTGTAAAAATTATCTGATTCTGATTAATTAATTAAGTATAAACAAAACCAAGTATTTAATAGAAAACCAAGTATTAAAAATTTTTAGGTCACATTAAACAACTTAAAGAAATAATGAGGTTTCGAGTTGGGTCTCGAGTCAGGTCTCGACTGAGTCATGAGATCTCGAGTCAGTAATGAGGTCTCGAGTCGCAACCTGTTGTCTCGAGTCGAAACCATGGTCTCGACTATCACATTTTATGAGATCTCGAGTCAGTAATGAGATCTCGAGTCGCAACCACAGTCTCGAGTTGTGAAGACTGAAACCCTTAGTCGAAAACTCAGTGGTCTCGAGTCGAGACTGTTGTCTCGAGTTATGAAGTTTTGAGCCCTTATGATGTCGAGTCGAGACCCTGATGGTCTCGAGTCGAGACCTGATGGTCTCGAGTCGAGACCTGATGGTGTCGAGTTGTAATCTTCTGGTCTCGAGTTGTAAACTTCTGGTCTCGAGTCGTAGTCTGTTAACAGCTGTTGAGTGATAATAACTGAAAACTCGAAATTTTTGGGATTTTGGGATAATGTTTCCTGTTTTAATGCTGAACTAAACTTATCAAAGATTTCGAACATAATAACTGATTATCTCTTTAACAGTTTTCGAAAATTTTAGTAGATAAAATTTAGATCAAAATAGTAAAACACCCACTAATCCAAAATTATATTCCAAATCTTATGGAATTTTCGAGATTTCTTAGAACATTATGATGAACCCTAAAAAAATAAAAACATAATCTGGAAATCCGAAACCTGATTTTAATGGTTTTGTAATGGATTTCGTGATAATAAGTTTAATCCTTTATAATTTCGAGTCGATTTATCAATTAACAGTTTCCGAAAACAGGGATTTTGGCCACCATGAACTCGAAAACAGTTTTGATTTTAAGGCTTTAAAAACTTCCGTTTTCCAAATTTTTGATCCCAGAATAATGGATACAAAACCAGAACTGATTTATCAACATATGCTCTGATACCACATGTTGATCAGTTCTGTTTAAACTAAATGGAAAACATGAAACACATACCTGTTATGGCATTCAAAGCAGTGGAGAATCCAGTCAGAGATCCAGCCATTGAGTTCGACATCTTTGTCAGGATGATCCGGTTCCTCCTTAGGGTGTAAAGTGATGATGGTGATGAAACCGAAAATAGGGTAGAATTCGGTTATGGGGAGAGAGTTACGAATTTGATGTTAATGAGGGTTTGTAATTGTGTAATGTGTCTAACCCTTTAACTCTCTAATAAGCCCCTTATTTATACATCCAAGAGGAAACCTAATTAGTTAATAAGGGTAATATGGTCCATCAACAATTACCAACTAATTATAATAGGTTATTAATATATTTTGATCTAATATAATATAAATGATTATATAGGCTACAAGATTAAATATTAAATAAATAATATTTAATCTCACACTTTGTTGTCTCTTTTTTGTCAACCGTTGGTAGAGGTTTAGAAGGATATGAATCTGCGGCGTGTGACTGGCCAAACGTTGTTGTCACCTGTACCTCTAGTCCCCTTTACACTAACCGCTGGTGGAGATCACCTGGTATAGCGATCCACAGGCTGTAATTGGCTACACGTCGCTTTCATTGTGTACTGTTTGTCTCCTCCGTGCTAGCATATCACCATGTGGCGGGTGGCAGTCATGGGTGACTTGTCAGAGCAAGTTGGTTGTTTTTTGGTTTAGATATGGGTTTCGTCCGGACCCGTAGAGGGTTCAGGACCATATCTCTTAACAATCTAATTTCAAAAAATGGAAAACATTACTATAAAATTGTTTAATAGGAGCGGACGGTGCATTGAATGTAGACGACAGTGTTCAAGATAAAAGACATCTGGGCCATTAATTCTCATCTAAAATTCATGTTATTTTGAATTAAAGAAGATACATGAAGAACTATACACGGAAAAATGAAAACGTAAAAGAAGACATGATTGACAAAAAAGGTCACTCATAAATCTAATTTGAACTCTTGTTTTCGTGTATTTTGAATTTTTGTTTTGGAGTTTCAATTGGTTGACGAAAGGATTATCTTTTATATACATTGTTTACGATCTAAAGTTTCTAGAGCATCCTTAATAGAGATGTGTTTTTAAGGATACGTGGTATGGGCGTCACCCTATGTTATCTCAGCTTAAAAAGAACAATATGCGTTACTTGATGAGGTGGAGTTGATGTCACACCTCGACCACGTAAAACAACAAATCGTGGCGGAAACGTCGGGGAGTGTTGTAACAGAATCATTGTTTCACAATCATGGATTTAAATAATTTCATTTTATTGAATTGAATGTATTACATTACATTGAAACTAGAAACAAAACAAGAACAAATAGACTTTCATTGTTATTATGTCACTAAGGCCTCGTCCATTCCTATGTGAGCGTACACAAATATCATCATCAAACATCATCAACTATGGTACCTGAAACAGATGTGAAATACGTCAGCATAAAAATGCCGGCGAGTACATAGGTTTTATATGAGTGTCAGATTCATGGCTCGTTTTACATGTTGCAATACTTATTTAAAAACCTTATTTTGAAAAGTGTAGTATTGCGACATAATTAACCAACTCAAATCAAGTTGATTATAATTATTAAAAAAATCTAGAATCAAGCACATAGTCAATAAAAGTTTCTTCCATGGAGACTCGCCGGAAACATATTCCGGCCGAGATTCAGGCAAGATTAACAAAGTTTTTCATCTCCAATCTGCTGGATCGTTGCAGCGGGAATGATATTGCGGAGGCGATTAGAGGCTTGGGCACCATATTCGACATTTAAATTGCACGTAAAAGAAATAAGGAAGGGAAGAGATTTGGATTTGTCACGTTGCTTGATATCAAAAATAAAGCGGAGATGGTTAAGAATCTGTCTGCCATTAAGCTGGGGGATTTTCGTTTGAAGTGTAACGTGGCGAGGTTTGTTCTTAAGGAAGGAGAAATCGATTCAAAGCAGAAACATCAGGAACAAAAGAGTTTTGTTCCGAAGGCAAGAAGTGAGGGAGGAGAGACTGGTCTGAGGAGGGACACGTTTGTTATTGGTTTATCTTTCAAAGAAGCTTTTGCGGGGGTTGCGAAGGGCAAAATGGTGGAGGTGGATGATAAATCAGAAGCGTTGGTACATTTGCATGGGAAGGCAGTGGTTGTTCGGCTGGCGTCCCTTTTCACTCTGCAAAATGTGCGTACTATTCTAAAGGATTTGAAGTTGCATGAAGGCAAGATTAAATGCTTGGGGGGTTTGGTGGTTTTAATTGAATTCAATTCTAAGGACCAGGCGACATTGGCTAAAGATGAACTTGTTGGTGTGCCGGAGCACTTTGTGGCTCCTGAAATTTGGGAAGGACAGTATGTGGCTTTTGAACGAATAGCATGGTTGAAAATTTATGGTACTCCAATGTCTTTAACGATGTAGGGGGTTTGTTCGGAAAGGTGGTTAAAGGTGCAAGGGTTGAACGTATAGGGTTGGATAATTCGTTCCAGTTCATCGGTGTTTTAGTCAATCATGGAAACCGGATACAAGAAGAGGCATTCCTAAGATGGAAAAGGAAAACGTTTAAGGTGTGGGTAGTAGAGGACAGTAATGATTGGTTGGAGGATTTTGTCATTGATGTTGATGGGTATAACGGTGAAGAAGAGTCGAGCAAGTCACCGGAATCTGCTGCTGAAGTTGTTCGGCCGGTGGTTCAGTCGCCGGTGAGTGGAGTTAATGTTCAAGAGAATTTTATGGAAAACGGAAATTTGGGAGTCAATTTCGTCAACGCTCCCGAAATTAACGGAGACTTTCCTTTCGTACGTAAGGAATGTATGGGAACGGGAGTTATGACAGAGAATCTTCAGGGGAATGTTATTAAAGAGGATGGGAATTTTCTTAAAAGGAAAAAGTCTATTAAAAAAGTGGTGGATATGGGCCAGGCTAGCTCAGGGGGCTATCCAAGTAGTAATGAAAGGACCCATAAAGAGCCCAAAAAGGTTAATGATAAAGAGACCAATTTGTTAGGGGATGATCCTTTTAATTTGGACCCATTCATTTTGGGCTCAGATGTTAATGTTGTCAAAACTAGAGGTGAAGGCCCTGTAACTACATCCAATTCTTTTCAAGCTCTCATCGTAGAAGACGACAACGTTCTGCAAGACATGGAGGTCAATCGGGTGGATGAAACTGAGGAGGTACCTTCCGGTTCGATCTCTGATGCTGATGTCCCCAAAGAAGTTGAAGCAACTAAAGTTATTGGAGGTAAGCTGGGGGTCCAATTAGAAGGATTCGAAGTTTTGCTAGAGAACTCCATTCAAGGTGCAGGGCTACAAGCAGGTTTGAAATGAATTGTTTGTCCATAAATATAAGAGGCTTAAGGGTTGGGGGTAAGGTGAAAGGGGTGAAAGAGATGATTCGTAAATATGGGATTGACTTTGTAGCGATTCAAGAGTCTTTACTTACGGCTGATTATAGATTTGATTTTGATTCTCTTTGGGGTACGGGGGATTATGGGGTGGACTCGGTCTGTGCTAGTGGGAGATCGGGTGGGTTGATTAATATGTGGAATGCTCGTAAATTCATTAAGGTGGGATCGGTGGAGGATAGGAAATTTTTTATTACTAGAGGGAAGTTGGTTGAAGATGGTTCGGTTTTGAACTTGGTTAATGTGTATGCGCCTCAAAAGGCTATCGAGAAAAAGGCCCTATGGGAGCGTTTGATTGGGATTATTCAGGGGGGGAGAGGGGATGTGGGTGTGTATTGGTGATTTTAATTCTGTCAGGTGGAAGGAAGAGAGAAAGAACTCTAAATTTAATAAAGGCATGGCAATCGATTTTAATTGGTTTATTGAGGAATCTAATTTGCAGGAATATGTTATGCAAGGGAACAAGTTCACCTTTTCGTCTGGCAATGGGAATGAATGTAAATTGAGCAAAATTGATCGTGTGTTGGTGTGTCAAGAGTTCTTTAACAGATGGCCTGGGGCTTGTTTAAGGGCTTTACCGCGGTTTTTGTTGGATCATAGCCCGTTGTTGCTTTTGGTGCATGATTCTAACTTTGGAGCTAAACCTTTTAAATGGTTCAACTCTTGGTTAGAAAGGGATGGGTGTGAGCAGGTGGTTATTGAGGCCTTACAGGGCTCTTATGGTAATCGTTCGGCGGATGTTATGCTTCATAGGAAGTTGGGCGCGATTTGTAAGACCCTAATTCGTACATGGCAAAAGTCGCAGCGGAAACACGAACCATAAAATTTCTTTCTTTATAAATACCTCAACTTATTTAAACTTTAACTTTAACATAACTCTTATTCATAAATCCGTCATCCTCTTATCTATTAATTAAAAACATAGCTTATGTTTTCTACATTTTACATTCCACGTCCCCGCACAATCTCTCTAGTGACTCGATCTTCGACCTCTATTCCTTGTGATAATCGCCTGTGATCCGTACAACCTGCACTCACCACATACATTCAAAACATTAGCACACATTATATAACCAAGATCATTCGCGTACACTTCCCATTTCGATCTTTAAGAAACTTTAAGCATCTCATCTGCGTATCCATTTCCTGGTGAGGCTTCAATAACGTACCTGCATTACTTTTCATTCTCAAGGTACACCATTAATAACGTTAACGCTCAACGTGTCAAATTCATGCCTACATATGTACTTACATACATACATACATACATACATACATACACATCTACATACGTACCTACCATCCCTACAACTTTACATATGTGCATACAATCATTCATGACTTTATACATACCTACATACACAACTACATACATACATACCTTTCCTACATCTTTACATACATGTATACACTCATACACATCTTTATACATACATACATACGTACATACCTCTCCTACATCTTTACATACATGCGTACACTTATAGATATTCTTATACATACGTACATACACATCTACATACGTACATACCCTTCCTACATCGTTACAAACATGCATACACTCGTACATATCTTTATACATACATACATACATATCTACATACGTACATACCTCTCCTACATCTTTACATACATGCGTACACTCATACATATTCTTATACATACGTACATACACATCTACATACGTACATACCCTTCCTACATCGTTACAAACATGCATACACTCGTACATGTCTTTATACATACATACATACATATCTACATACGTACATACCTTAACAAACACGTATTAGATCACGTGTACCTCCTACATAATCATTCATTATTTACATGGGTCTTAGACTTAGCTTTATAACCCATAAACATCTAAGGAACCATCAAAATCATGTTTGGAAGGTCCGTCGTAGTCCACGGATAACAAACCGAAGCCTACGATACATAAATCAACTTAGAAACAAGATTTCAGCTTTTTAGACTTGGGGAGGTCGTCAGCGACGGCCCTAGGGCCCGTCGGCGACGGCCCGTAGTTTTTCCCGTCGCCAAAAACCCCGTAGACAGGAAGATAACCCGTCGGAGAAAAACTGACTTTCCCTTGCCCGTCGGCGACGGCCTCTCTAAATTGCATTTTCCTGCAGATTCGTTTCGTCGACCGTACGCACTAAAACGCGCGTAACTTTTGAACCGTTTACCCGTTTAACCTCCCGTTTCTTCCTACATGCTTGTAAATTCACATTCTATCATATAAACTTAAAATCCCACATCCGGATTAACGAAATTCTTATCTTACGCCTTATCGACTTATTATCACATTCCAATTATTTGACCCATTATGGGTATTTGCGCATTAATTGGTTTATGACATACCAAGACCATACTCTTCACTTCCATACTTGCTCAAAACATTATACTCATCAAATAACTTGTTCCTAAACTACTTGTTAAGATCGTTTGCCCAAAATACCCATCAAGGGCATTTTGGTCAACTTTAAATTCCATCCTTTACGACATAAGATTACGTCACATATTTGACCTCAACCATCATGTTTAGTAAATTAAAACACCATATCACCTATCTGAACATAAGAAGTGATTATAGAAATCACTTACCTTATGCGTCCGCGCTCGTATCCGATTCCTTGCCTCATCTTGACCCGTTAACACCTCCTACTTGAGTCCGTCGCGAAGTGATTCCTATACTTTCATTTCATCGAAACCACGCTCTTATTAGCATACTCATTTGTACATGTAACATTCATATCATTCGCATAATTCACACTTAACTTGCCTTAGTCATTTCTAACAAGCATTAAAATACATAATCAACTTCATATAATCATATCCGTATACGTTAAACTCATATAACTCATCATGTCATTACATTTAACTCGGATTGCTATAACATGTACCATACGACTTCCCATCAACCTACATTTACGACAATGAGTCAAATCATGTTTCTTATAATTAGTTGACTTTCAAAAGTCAACTATTAACCATACTCAACTATCGACTTATCATCGAATACCCGTAACATCATAATCGACTATACGTACAACACTATATACATTTCATCATACACTTGATGTGAGTACTACCTTTTAAGCATAACGTACAACTATTTCATGCACGATTCTTCTAAACTCATACATAACCCATCAAAATCAACTACTAATCATCATGTATCATTCCAAATGAACATTAAACATAACATCATCATATTCCTATACTTTCATCTAACAATAATTCATCATACCCACATAATACATCAATCCAACAAGACTTGAACATAGGAGGTGATTCTAGTCATCATCTTCACCCTAACTAACGGGTGTCACCTCTAAACATCAAATTAACGCAAACCATTCATAACCCATGTTCTATATGATGATTATAACACATACCAACGCTCAATTTCACTTAAACTCATGGATTAAAACATAACCCACTTTACACATGATCACCAATCTTAGATTTTCGACATACCTTATGATCCCCTCGTGTTGGAGATCATTAATCCATGCTCGGTTATGGATTTGAGCTTCATCTTGCCTTCCGATTTGAGCATAAAGATGGAACTAGGGTTTGAGGCTCCATGGGAGCCTCCTGCTCTCTTTCTCGAACACACGTATGTGTGTGTTTGTGTGTGTTAGATATTTTATAACTTAACTTTCATTTGTTCCATTTTAGCCCCTCGGGCTTACTTTTAAAACATAACTGACACTACCTTAATCATTTAAGACTTTTGACCATACCCTTAACTAGGTTAAATAGCCTAGTTATTTATTTCCTGACGTGTCACATAATAACATCCAACAAACATTAACATTCAGATTTTGGGGCGTTACAAGTCTACCCCCCTTAAATGAGGTTTCGTCCCCGAAACCTTTCTTATTTCCTCTTACACACACACATCAATGTTTGACTTCATAGTCACATCATAATTATAATTAATCATCCTATCTCACTTCGTAATTATTCATACAATTGGCTTTTTCCCCTTAACGAGTCTATACTTTCCATGGCATACTTTCACATAACATTCTCATTTCCTTTGACCCGTTATTACAGGTTTATATACATACTTATTCAAACTTGTAATAAGGCTTACACTCATATGATCCTTTTATAACGGGTTTAGTACTTCCATCTCATCCTTTAAGATTCCATTCTATAGACACATTGTATAACATTTAACTCTTGTTTTGTTATCACAACAAAACTGTTATGTCATCGTCATACCTACGTGCTTAACTCCGTAGCTAACATCATTCTACATTTCTATAATCTTTTGTACCATACATATCCTCACGTTACTTGCACATTCGGATATTTTCATTCCTATCATTCTTTTGTTCATTTGCCTTACATTTACTTATATGACTTGTTTGACGCATACATGGTCAAGCTATTGATTTCTTCTTACGTAGACTAGTTTCGTATTTTATATCTTAAATATGTTTCGCGAATTCGAACACATTCAGCATAAGTTGAACATTTCACTGACCTCGGTTTCATTTCATAACTCAACGATCCGTAAGCCAGATCGATCCACCTCTTCACGAGTACTAATCGTACCCGGCCATGGTTCATTCATCCTTATAATGAGCTTCCGCTCGTGCACATTTCATTCCAACATTTATTTTACTAGGTGATTACGCACCCATAATTCTTCTACAACTTCCTACGTACATGCTATAACACATTCCATACTTCATTCCTTACATACAATTCTTTTACTCTAGTTACTTATTTCGTCACCCTTGCGGTTTGGCCTTTCAAGTCCAACTGACATTTCTTACTTAACAGAGATGCATCGAGGTACACGTTCGTGCTTCTTTCCATTCAAGCTTACTTGCAAAGACATTCATTACATTATTCCGGTACTCATGACCAAACTTACCCTTCCTATTCATACTTAACTTATTGCCCGGGTCGTAGCCCGCCCTACATTATGACTCCCATGCGTCGATTACTAACACATCTAACACCTCGCGGGTTCAAACATTCCATTCATGCCTTTCATACCTTGAATCCATCTCACGGATTCAAACATACCATTCATGCCTTTCATCCTTGAATCCATCTCACGGATTCAAACATTCCATTCATACCTTTCCTTCTTGAATCCGTCTCGCGGATTCAATCATTTCATTCATACATTTCATCCCTTGAATCCGTCTTGCGGGTTCAAGCATTGCATTCATATCTTTCATTCTTTGAATCCGTCTCGCGGATTCAAACATTGCCTTTACGCTTTTCATCCCTTGAATCCGTCTCGCGGATTCAAGCATTGCATTCATACTTTAACTTCTTTCATGTTTCGAATCCGTCTCGCGGACTCTAACATAGCATTCATACTTTCATTCCTGAGAGTCTTACATTTCTCTTCACCCTCACGTCCACCTACTACTTAATTCTAACGGACATACCTGTATCAATTATCACGGTCCCACGAACGTCATATGCTTCACGTGTACTGGCCAGGTACACCATCCACATACTAGTTTCGTGTCTTCGTGTAATTGTCACCTTATGTCCAAAGAATTAGGTTTCGGCACGTGTATCATTTTCAAAACATGTTTACTATACCATTATGGTCCTTCATTTAGCATTTTTCTTTCCTTAATGCATTTTACCATTTCATATACCCACATATTGAATTTACATACCTGGGTTCAACTTTATCTTATTTCATGCCTTTGTGTCGGTACTTGACCGCATTCGCGGATCATCCTCTTCAAACACTTATACTTACATTGCATATACAAAACCGTCAGTTTCTTTATACGTATACATAAGTACATACTTACATTCTCTTTTACCTTTGGATCTTGACCGAGTCTTGGATTGTACGGGTTTCTTATCACAAGAGCACACAGGTTTGAGTTCAAGCACTTACCTTCTTACACTTGATTCTCTCAAACCAGGGCTCTGATACCAACTTGTAAGACCCTAATTCGTACATGGCAAAAGTCGCAGCGGAAACACGAACCATAAACTTTCTTTCTTTATAAATACCTCAACTTATTTAAACTTTAACTTTAACATAACTCTTATTCATAAATCCGTCATCCTCTTATCTATTAATTAAAAACATAGCTTATGTTTTCTACATTTTACATTCCACGTCCCCGCACAATCTCTCTAGTGACTCGATCTTCGACCTCTATTCCTTGTGATAATCGCCTGTGATCCGTACAACCTGCACTCACCACATACATTCAAAACATTAGCACACATTATATAACCAAGATCATTCGCGTACACTTCCCATTTCGATCTTTAAGAAACTTTAAGCATCTCATCTGCGTATCCATTTCCTGGTGAGGCTTCAATAACGTACCTGCATTACTTTTCATTCTCAAGGTACACCATTAATAACGTTAACGCTCAACGTGTCAAATTCATGCCTACATATGTACTTACATACATACATACACATCTACATACGTACCTACCATCCCTACAACTTTACATATGTGCATACAATCATTCATGACTTTATACATACCTACATACACAACTACATACATACATACCTTTCCTACATCTTTACATACATGTATACACTCATACACATCTTTATACATACATACATACATACGTACATACATACCTCTCCTACATCTTTACATACATGCGTACACTCATACATATTCTTATACATACGTACATACACATCTACATACGTACATACCCTTTCTACATCGTTACAAACATGCATACACTCGTACATATCTTTATACATACATACATATCTACATACGTACATACCTCTCCTACATCTTTACATACATGCGTACACTCATACATATTCTTATACATACGTACATACACATCTACATACGTACATACCCTTCCTACATCGTTACAAACATGCATACACTCGTACATATCTTTATACATACATACATACATATCTACATACGTACATACCTTAACAAACACGTATTAGATCACGTGTACCTCCTACATAATCATTCATTATTTACATGGGTCTTAGACTTAGCTTTATAACCCATAAACATCTAAGGAACCATCAAAATCATGTTTGGAAGGTCCGCCGTAGTCCACGGATAACAAACCGAAGCCTACGATACATAAATCAACTTAGAAACAAGATTTCAGCTTTTTAGACTTGGGGAGGTCGTCGGCGACGGCCCTAGGGCCCGTCGGCGACGGCCCGTAGTTTTTCCCGTCGCCAAAAACCCCGTAGACAGGAAGATAACCCGTCGGAGAAAAACTGACTTTCCCTTGCCCGTCGGCGACGGCCTCCTTGCCCGTCGGCGACGGCCTCTCTAAATTGCATTTTCCTGCAGATTCGTTTCGTCGACCGTACGCACTAAAACGCGCGTAACTTTTGAACCGTTTACCCGTTTAACCTCCCGTTTCTTCCTACATGCTTGTAAATTCACATTCTATCATATAAACTTAAAATCCCACATCCGGATTAACGAAATTCTTATCTTACGCCTTATCGACTTATTATCACATTCCAATTATTTGACCCATTATGGGTATTTACGCATTAATTGGTTTATGACATACCAAGACCATACTCTTCACTTCCATACTTGCTCAAAACATTATACTCATCAAATAACTTGTT
This sequence comes from Helianthus tuberosus, assembly GCA_030545235.1. Taxonomy (NCBI): domain Eukaryota; kingdom Viridiplantae; phylum Streptophyta; class Magnoliopsida; order Asterales; family Asteraceae; genus Helianthus; species Helianthus tuberosus. Next base: position 184,269,957 of record CM060419.1, read on the forward strand.
CCTAAACTACTTGTTAAGATCGTTTGCCCAAAATACCCATCAAGGGCATTTTGGTCAACTTTAAATTCCATCCTTTACGACATAAGATTACGTCACATATTTGACCTCAACCATCATGTTTAGTAAATTAAAACACCATATCACCTATCCAAACATAAGAAGTGATTATAGAAATCACTTACCTTATGCGTCCGCGCTCGTATCCGATTCCTTGCCTCATCTTGACCCGTTAACACCTCCTACTTGAGTCCGTCGCGACGTGATTCCTATACTTTCATTTCATCGAAACCACGCTCTTATTAGCATACTCATTTGTACATGTAACATTCATATCATTCGCATAATTCACACTTAACTTGCCTTAGTCATTTCTAACAAGCATTAAAATACATAATCAACTTCATATAATCATATCCGTATACCTTAAACTCATATAACTCATCATGTCATTACATTTAACACGGATTGCTATAACATGTACCATACGACTTCCCATCAACCTACATTTACGACAATGAGTCAAATCATGTTTCTTATACTTAGTTGACTTTCAAAGTCAACTATTAACCATACTCAACTATCGACTTATCATCGAATACCCGTAACATCATAATCGACTATACGTACGACACTATATACATTTCATCATACACTTGATGTGAGTACTACCTTTTAAGCATAACGTACAACTATTTCATGCACGATTCTTCTAAACTCATACATAACCCATCAAAACCAACTACTAATCATCATGTATCATTCCAAATGAACATTAAACATAACATCATCATATTCCTATACTTTCATCTAACAATAATTCATCATACCCACATAATACATCAATCCAACAAGACTTGAACATAGGAGGTGATTCTAGTCATCATCTTCACCCTAACTAACGGGTGTCACCTCTAAACATCAAATTAACGCAAACCATTCATAACCCATGTTCTATATGATGATTATAACACATACCAACGCTCAATTTCACTTAAACTCATGGATTAAAACATAACCCACTTTACACATGATCACCAATCTTAGATTTTCGACATACCTTATGATCCCCTCGTGTTGGAGATCATTAATCCATGCTCGGTTATGGATTTGAGCTTCATCTTGCCTTCCGATTTGAGCATAAAGATGGAACTAGGGTTTGAGGCTCCATGGGAGCCTCCTGCTCTCTTTCTCGAACACACGTATGTGTGTGTTTGTGTGTGTTAGATATTTTATAACTTAACTTTCATTTGTTCCATTTTAGCCCCTCGGGCTTACTTTTAAAACATAACTGACACTACCTTAATCATTTAAGACTTTTGACCATACCCTTAACTAGGTTAAATAGCCTAGTTATTTATTTCCTGACGTGTCACATAATAACATCCAACAAACATTAACATTCAGATTTTGGGGCGTTACACGATTAGAAGTGGGTTGAGAGATTGGTGGAAAAAGGTGTCTAATAAAGAAGAAGATCACTTGGAGCTGATTAAAAAAGATGTTCAAGATTTAGAGCGCTTAATGGAGACCCGGGATTTAGAGGAGGAGGAAGTTTGAGTTTGGGAGGAAGGAAAAAAGGAATTGGAGAATATGTTGATTTTAAAAAATCGGGATCTTCAGCAGAAATCTAGAGTTAAATGGGCTTCTTTAGGGGATGAGAATTCGGGGTTTTTTCATCGGTGCATCAAAGGGAGGAGGGCTGCCAATGCTATTCCGGGGTTGGTAGTAGATGGTTCTTGGATCTCTAAACCGCCTCTAGTTAAAAGGGAGGTTTTGAGATTTTTCAGGAATCATTTTAAGGAGCTTTGCTTTCACAGACCCGTCTTTTGTTGTGATTATTTGAAACAGGTCTCGGAGGAAGGTATTGGGGAGCTTACGAAGCCGTTTTCTAAGGAAGAAGTTAAGGCGGCGGCTTTTGATTGTGGTGCAGATAAAGCGCCTGGGCCGGATGGTTTTAACTTTAGGTTTATTATGCACTTTTGGGTGTATCTGGAGGAAGACTTTATGAAGGTGTTTGAAGAATTTTATCATTCTGGGGAAATCAGCAAGGAGTGCAGTTCTTCTTTTATTACTTTTATTGCAAAAACTAAGACGCCTTTGGGATTGAAGGACTACAAACCTATCAATCTTATTGGGGTAATTAGTAAGATTATTTCTAAAGTGGTTGCGGCTAGATTGAAGAAAGTCATTGGGGAGGTGATCTCGAAATCGCAATCGGCTTTTGTGAAGGCGAGATACATTCTTGATGGCCCTTTGGTGCTTAATGAGGTTATTGGGTGGGTCAAGAAAAATAGAAGACAAGTATTCCTGTTGAAATTAGATTTTGAAAAGACTTATGACAACGTGAGTTGGGAATTTCTGTTATCTGTCTTGGTTCGTATGGGTTTTCCCCCGAGGTGGTGTATGTGGGTGAAAGGGATTCTACATTCTTCTCGGTCTGCGGTCTTGGTAAATGGCTCGCCTACGTTTGAGTTCCAATGTCAAACTTGTAAATTGTTCAAGTATCTTGTTTCTACTATCAACTATGATGATTTTAAACATGTGTATATCATCATCTTCACTACATAATCAAAACCCACTTAGCACATAATAGGGTATTTATCAAATCCCTAGTTTTGACACCAATTCTCCAAGTTTTTTTTTCAACTAGGGTTTGTTTCTAACAAAGATTTCATCACAATAACACTCATAGAATCAACATTCATTCCAGAATTTCGATTATGATTGTTCATCATAATCTCAAAGTATCATCAAATCATAAAATTCAACATACCTTGTGATCCCCACGACTAGGTGATCATTTATATGTGTTCATGCATCGATTTGGGACTGAAATTGATCTTCAATTTGTTGATTTTGTTGAATTTAGGGTTTGAGCTCCCTAGAGCTCTTCCTGGTCGATCCACACACACACACTCTATGTGTGTGTTTTGTTATAATTTTATTTTTATAATACATGTTTCTAGTTATCCAACTTTGGTCCCTCATGTTTGGTTAGTTATTAAGTAGGCCACAACCTACTTACTTTCAATAATATTTACCCCTTTTTAACTATGTTAAACATTCCTAGTTTACTTAGCGGGTTCGGGGAGATACCACTTGTTTTATTTTAAGTTCTGTTAACTCAGGCTTCTATATACTTTACTTTCTTAAAAGCTTTCTTTTAGCTTTTAAATAATAATAGGCTTGTTTATTTAGAAGTCCAATATTCACTGGGTTACTTTTTACCACTAACGGTAATTTACCCCTCTTTTAGTATTAACGTAGTTTGATTACCAAACCCGTTTTCGGGGTGTTACAGAAAGCATGAAAGTAACAAGTAGGCACATGTGTTTCACCCCAAAACAGTTTGAAAACAGTAAAAGATGGGACTGTGTACTCACTTGAAGGTGCTTAGAAGTCTTGAACAACAACCAAGCAAAGCTAGAGGGATCACAGAATCAAACAACACCTAATATAGGTAACTATGTAAATAAACCGAACCTAAATCAGAAGATCGGATAGAATGAGGTTTCGTAAACCAAATGAGTATAGGAACTCATGTAATATGGTTTAACAAAGCCTACTTTCTAAAAGGAAACCTATCCTAAGTGCTTACGACCCATTACGACCCGTTTAGGTAGCTTTACTTTAACGCGTCGTTCGCGTAAAACGCGTTCGGACCGCCTAACTAGTCCTATGACAAGTAATATATGCCTTAACATGTCTAATAATGTTACCTAATCGGTTTAGATTTCAAAATTTAGGTTACATATGCTTAAAATGAATTTATGCGTAAAAAGGGCATTTTGGTCATTTACCTAAGGCATATAAACTACCTATCATATAACTACTTAAACGAAGTGACCATAAGGTATAACCTCGGAAGGTGTAACACCTCGAAAATTCACGTCCTATAATGTGTTGACACGTGTCATAAAGTTTGAACGTGTGAAAGAATGTTATAAAAGGACTAAAGTTGACAAACATGGAAAGTACGTGATTGTACGTATTCTAAGTGTCAACTGTGAATAAATATACTTCATAATAACCCTACATGATGTTTATAACATCAAACGAATAAATCATGGATCATACGAAGCAAAAAGTGAGAGATTACAAACTACAGGGGCTAAATGTGTCAACATGTTTAATTTATACCTCTGAGTGACCTTTTAACAAACCTGAAGCTTTGTAACGGTAAATTATGATCACTAGAATGCACGATTAAAATTTCATAAAGTTTCGTTAACGTATGAGCAAGTTGTGATCAAATTCGTGTGCGAGGGGTTAAAGCGTCAACATTGAAAATTAGGCCTTTTCGGGTAACAATAAAGTTAATCGAGGACTAATCGAAGTAGGTAAAAGTCTTGAAGTCCTTATACGTCAATTACGAGGGCTCAAAATGCAAAGAACAAGTGCCTAATCGAAGTTTGAAGAGCCAGGGACCAAAATTGCCATTTTTAAAAAGTTTGTAGGGTGACCCCTAGGGCTCGCGTAGCGCGAGCACATACTGCCTAGGCAGTAGCGCTACGCCACTGCCATACCTGGGCAGAATCCGTTTTTCTTGGATGTGTGTCTGCTAGGTGCCTTTGTGTGCGATCCCAACTCGATTCTCCACCTCACTTGACCCCTAAAACAACCCCTAAACACTAGAGACAAGTGTTGGGCAGTTGTGGTGTGTCCTAGACCTTGTTGTCACTCAATTATGGTGAGTAAATTCACTATAAAAGGGCACCTTGTTGCAACATCATTCTTCACACTTCATCTGCATTTGTGGATCATTTCTGGAGCTATCAAGCAGCCTCAAGTGATCATATCTCGTGCATAGGACTCTTGTAAGTCTGCTAGTTCTTGTTTAGTTGAGTTTAGCTTGGTTAATTAGCTAAAAGTCAAACCGTCGTAATTACGGTTTGACTTCGAGATTAGTCAATAATGGCTCAGTCATATCTCGAATTAAAAGTGGTTATAAGTTGGTATTTATGTGGGTAATAAAACCTCAAAAGGGTTTCCCCTGATCACCACTCTAACCAGGTCTAAAGTCGGGTCAAACATATGATTAAAAAGTCAACAGGATGCTTAAAATGTTATTTATGCATAATTAGCTATCTAGAACATATATAACCTGTTTGATCATTGTTATAACTTAGTAATTAGTGTAAGAACATGTCCAAACATGTTCAACCCGACTATTTCCTGTTTAGACCCGGTTCGGAACCGAAAGTCACATAGTTTGACTTTCACTTTGACTTTCAGTTCTGCCCCGTTTAGGCATGTTTTAGAAATGCCTCAGAGCTTTAATTGGATTAGGTTACTTGTTAGAACAACCCTCTGTGATTATACACCTTGGTTCACTAGTTATCCAATTAATATGCATATTTCCGTTAATTGCTCATATGTTGACCATTATGCCCTTATTACCTTAAAACGTGATTTATGGAAATGTAAAAGTGTAGAAACCTTAGTTACTGATATATAGACTTGTATGAAAAGTTTGACATCAGTTTGACTTGTAGATTAAGAGTTATGCTCATTATCGCAAAATTAATGCTTTATGTTAATAAAATGGCGTAATTAGCGTATAGCCTAGTTAAACATACTTTTTGGAATCAAATCTTTTACCCACTGATGTAATATATTATTTTTGTATTTTTAAAGATTTTTAATTAATTTTAGGCTGAGCATAACTCATAGTCGTAGGCTTAATCCGGTAATTGTCGGTTTTGCCCTTACGGACCATAAAATGAGTTTTACTTATCTAAATGACTCCAAACCTTTTGCTACTGATCACATATGATAAATAAATTATTTTAAGCCTTCTGGAAATATAAAAATATCAGATTTAAGTATCAAACCCAGAAATGGCCTTTAATCGCCTTATTTAGCGTTTTTAACGCATAGTATGTATTAAAATTTTATTAGACATACCCGGGTTGATACCTACTGATATATGAGGAAAATTATGATATTTTAACAGTAAGCAAAGGTTGATAAACTCAGACCTCAGTTTTGAGCTTTTCGGCTTATGTGAAATTATCAAAATACCCCTACGGGGCATAGTTTGGTTAAAAATGATAAATTTCACATATATGCTTTAGCCTACTGATATAACATATCAAATTGAGTATGTTTGCTGTTTATATCAGACCTGTAACTCAGTTAAACATCTAAACTCTTTTACAACCTTTAAAAATGACCAAACTACCCCTACGGGGCATAGTTTGTGTTTAATTTCATTTCGGGCATAATGAAAGACATCCTACTGTTGTCACAACATATTTGAAGCATATTAACTTAGGAAATCTGTATATGGCTCTTACGGATACCCGTTACGCTTATCTCGCGTTCGGTTCGGTTTATGTAACAAGTTTACATAAATTAGCCGAAACGGGTCAAACCTTATCGGTTTAATCTCAAAATCCAGAATGTGCATGAAGGACCCATATTAAACAAGTCTCTGAACTTGTCGGGTCTAAATCACATTCTATCCGGTCTTCGCTTAATCGTGCGTACGAACCGTATCTTTGAAACTAGCCGGTCTAAGCTTAAGCTTAATAAAAGACCCGTTAGTATTCTAATAGGTTATATTAAACCTTCGTTCCAGATTAGGAGAACCAGTAAAAGCTACGTGCATTTTGCTTATTGTGATTTATACTTTACCAGTGTAAACTGACGTATTTTCCCAAAAAGATTAAATGCAGGTACTAAGCGTAATTGGGTGGGATTTCTCCTTAGCATCATTAAAAGTCTCGCAAGCTTAGGATGCCGAAGTCTGTTGAACAATTGTTTCCACTTTTATGTTCGATCCTTCTGTGGATAAACTTCCGAATATTGTGGCATTAAATATTACAATAATAAATTCGGTTGTATTATATTTTCAATTGCTTCCGCTGTGCATATTAATATTGTGTTGTTTGACTATTATGTTGCCAACCATGACGTCACGATACTCCCCACCGGGCCCACCGGTGACACGTGGAAAAATTGGGGTGTGACAGGTTGGTATCAGAGCCAACACTGAGTGAATTAAACACTAGCCTTTTGTGTTTAATCTCAGTTACACAATTGCACAATCTAAACTTCTGAGTCTAGACTTAACATAGGAATAATCTTAATCCTAATATGAAAAATTTTTGCTTCCAATTTTTATTATTATTATTGGATACGTCGCCAAGCGAGGAAGCTGAACTAGGGATTCTCCACACCTGGAGCCTTGAAATGCTGAGCTTCGTACAGCGACCAAGATGAGACGTGCAACCAAGGAGAAAGCATTCAGGAATTGAATAAAGAAGAAACTCCTTTGCTGAAAATCGTTTCCTCAATAGTCCTTATAAGGACATATTTATCTTTTTAGTCCCTTCGAGGACAACATTATTCCTTTCAAGTCCCGCTTAGGGCAACTTTATACTTTTATTTTTATATAGTGGAATGATTAAGTTTAAACTTTCATTCTAAACAAGAATATTAAATAAATGGAAAATAACATTTCCTTTTGCAAGATCTACCATTATAATAAAATGGCAAAATCTAAAAAGGACAAGACCTAGCTTTGGTCATATTAAGACCGGCCAAGATGGTAGTTCCATAATTAGATTCAGATCCATATTAACACCTCAATTTAAAATTGTTCTGCGTTAATTATAAATTAAGAATCTTAAGTGTGAAACCTAGCCTACGGGTCAATTATAAGACCGGGCCAAGATGGTAAGACCTGTTTAAAAGATTCGTATTCCAGTTAACATCTGAAAACATGTTAACACTCCCATCAGATGTGATTCGTTGGAAATCACACACGTTATTAAGGATTTTTCAAAAGATCCCTAACCCAGTTTAATGATCGCTGAATCCTGGGTTTACATCATCAATTAAGATGATCATATTTTAACCATACGTGGTAATATAGTGTCTACGGGCCTTGCTCATTTCCACATGAGCCAAAATACAGTGGTAGCTATGACTCCCTGTCAGAAAAAGGTGATGAACTAGGTTCAAACCTAAAATGCTTTGATTCTCTGAAATCATAGCATATAATTTATATATGTCCTTGTGACTAAACCTGTTGTGCTAATATAATTTAAAGGCCTTGATTCTCTGAAGTCATGGCTTATAACTTAAAATTGTCCTTGTGACTAGGCCTTTGGTGCTATTAAATAAAACTGTTATTGTTGCTTTGATTCTCTGAAATCATAAGCTTATAATTTATAAATGTCCATGTGACCAGGCCATTGGGTGCCACTAATAAAACTGTTAATGTTTTATAATTAGGATAAATTATAATAGAAATCCTAAATAAATATATGATTAATAAATTAACCAAATATGGTCTCTGTTTACCATGGTTAATGAATTTCCCTAAGGGGCAATACCGTAATAAACATCCCTTAGAAGGGAAGTGCCTACGAGCTATAGTTAATGTCCTCTGAGACTAAAGACAGTGGTAGCCTACAGCTCCCTGTCAGGAGAAGGTAATGAACTTTGATTCAAACCTTAATACCGCGATTATCTGAAATCATGGCTTATAAGTTTAACTTGTCTACGCGACTGGGCCATTTGTGCTATTATTAACTTGTAAATTAGGATTTATGATGAAAATCCTGAATAAAATAAATATCCTTCCTTCCCTGCCAGCATACTTATTAAAAAGAATCTTGAAGGTACGACCTAGCCTATATGTCATCCCAGGCGAGGCCAAGATGGTAGAACCTATTCAAAGGATCCAAACCCTTGTAACATTGTAAATATGTTAACACTCCTGACAACAGTGATGTGATAGAATCACACTTGTCATCTTTATATTAGGAATTTTTTTTTCAAACCCCTTGTTTAGACTATGATCAATAGGAATCATGGCTAATAAACGTCGAACATGATGAACACATCAAAACATCCATTAGGATGTATACCTACGGGCGAAGATGTATACATGAAAAGATAGTTTTATTTCATAGCTTCTTGTCAAGACAATGACATATGAAATTTTCCGATCCAAAGGAATCATTGATTATGATTTAAAATTTCCCTAGTGACAAGGCCTATGAGCCATCAAAAGTCCTTTGGAACAAGCCTTGTGCTATATATATATAAAAGATGTCAGTATGACAATGGCAGCCGTGACTTATGTCCCCTGCCTAATAAATATGAAGGATTATATTCCGTCTAAACGCCAAAGATAGTTTATTTAAAAACTTAGGCAAAACATAATCAAATGAAGTTAATACTATCTATTCGCCTATATGGTTTATTTGTACCATGGCTAAATAATCATCAAATTTGACAATTCACCCTATACTTAAACCAATTATTACTACTTGGTTTGTAGCCTTCAAAGCTTCACCATGGCTGACTCCTCTGAAGCTCACAATCATCCAGTTAATCAAGAGGATGATGCAAGACTGAAATTAATAAGCACCGGATTACAGGCTATGATCAAAATAGCCGTAAGCAACGCTGTGGACCGTGTGTTGAAGGATCTTAAACGAAAGTGCGATAATACCCCAAATAAAGGTTACAAAAAGGGTAAGACCGGTTCAAGCTATAACCAGTCCAAAACAAGGAAGGCAAAACCCAAATGTAAAACCTGCAAAAGAAGACACTGGGGGCAGTGTCGATCAAACCCAAAGATAAAGCGATGTGGCATCTGTAAAAGAGATGGCCACCACTCCCACGAATGTAGGGACATAAAGAATGCAAACTGTTTCAGCTGCGGCGAAAAGGGCCACATCGGTACTAATTTCCCTAAGGCTGCCAAGGAAGGAGCAACTAAGTCTGGGAAGGATTTGAATGATAAACAGCAGACCGGTGAGAAGACTAGATGCAAAACCTGTAGGAAATACCACCTCGGGAAATGCAAATATGAATCTCAGCCTCTACCCTGTGGAATCTGCAAGTCCAAGGGGCATAAGACCATGGATTGCAAGAGATTGGGAGAAGCAACCTGCTATGGTTGCAATGAAAAGGAGCACATTAAGACCAACTGCCCTGAATACGCTAAAAAGCTTAAGGAAGCTAAGAAGACCGAAGCTGGAAGCTCTCGAATGGGCGCTCAGGAGGCTATTCAGGATGACAATGTCATAACAGGTAATTTTTATCAATGACGCTCATGCTAGAGTATTAATTGATTCAGGTTCAGATAAGTCTTCTATAGACAATAGATTTTGTAAATCATTAAATCTGCCTGCTAAAACTCTAAGTGTTAAATGTAAAGTAAAATTTACCGATAGTACCTCAGAGACGGCTTCAGAAATATTAAATGGATGTTTTATATCCATTAGGAATTTTTCCGATGTCCTAGTTCCGTTGAAATATAAGGACTCAATATAGTGATAAAAATCGATGGTTGCCTTAAAAATCAAGCCCATATTGTGGGTGATAAGAAGCAATTAATTATCAAGACTCCTTATGAGACAACCCTCATAATTACAGGTATCTGTACGATTAATTAATAAAAAGCAACGAAAAAAAAATGGTGGAATTGGCCGTCCCCGGAATCGAACCTGGGTCTAGGCCGCACCCTTTCGCGCGCCTAGCCAACCGAGCTAGGTGCCTAGTTTGTGAAACTTCCATTATTGATTAAATATAAGCACTTGTACAATAAACTTCCTTATCATTTATCAATGATAATTTCTGCTAAGTGTCCTGTTTTTAATACGGGCAATAATAAATCTTCATGAACCATAAACTTAGCAAAATTTTTATTATTATCCACAACATATAACTACCAAGGAAACCATAGTAATCGATTCTTATAGATCGGCAAGGAATCCTTCCGAAAATCTAAGAGCACTCTTTCTTTGCATAGAGTACGACAACATATGTTATTTTAATTATTTTTCTCATTGTTTTCTATCGCCTGCGAATGCCAAACTATGTTTGATAAAAGTGTCATATGAGGATTGGCGTATCCTAGTGTGTCCCATAGATTATTTCCATGTCTGATCAGCATGGAGGTTTAATACATGGAACCCTAAGATATCCCAATGATCATATTGTACTAAAGTCGACTAGTAGTAGTCAAAGAAGATATCCAAAAATGGAAAAAAAAATTTCCAAGTAAATGTTCCCGATTAAGAAATTCGTGGACTTATAACATAAAGGTGTCACTCATTTGACACGAACAATGATGGATGAACTGGAGCCTGAGATATGGAAAATCTCTGTAGCCTCCTTGCAATCTTGAGTATCTTCTCATAAGTTTTCCCTGCTTACCTCCTGGAAGGCATAGTAGAATTAAGATTTGTATCCCGCCGTGGGCTGGAGTATTGTGAAAACTCCATATTGATTATGGAATAAACGAAACCTTGATTAAGTAGGTTTTAAGACATAGGCTCATATAGCCTGACTCAATATTCTGAGGGTTTTATGTTATTAAATAAGAAAGACGGTTCATATTGCTTATGCATACATACCGCAACCCTAATTAGGCAACGATTAAGAATTGCCATCAGCTACCCAGGATCTAAGGGCAAACTATTGGTGGATAGGCTTGAAGAAGTCCGTAGCCACCCAGGTAGCTAAATGCTTGACATGTGCGCAAGTCAAAGCCGAGCATCAAAAGCCGTCAGGCTTGCTACAACAGCCTGAACTTCCTACGTGGAAGTGGGAAATGGTAACTATGGATTTTATTACCAAGTTACCCAAGACAAGGAAAGGAAATGATACGATATGAGTTATAGTTGACAGACTGACTAAGTCCGCACGTTTCCTACCCATCAAGGAGACTTATAGCTCCGATATGTTAGCCCAGTTATACATTGATAAGATTGTAGCCTACATGGCATACCTGTGGCTATTGTCTCTGATAGAGATACTAGGTACACGTCGCATTTTTGGAAGAATTTCCAACAATCTTTGGGCACACGTTTGAATTTTAGTACGACTTACCATCATCAGACTGACGGTCAGAGTGAGCGTACTATTCAAACATTGGAAGACATGCTACTTGCATGTGCAATCGATTTGGGTGGTAGATAGGATAAGAACCTACCGTTAATCAAATTCTCCTACAACAATAGCTACCATACCAGCATTAAGGCTGCGCCTTTTGAGGCGTTATACGGTAGAAAGTGTAGATCGCCTAATTGTGGGGCGGAAGCTGGAGATGTCCAGTTATCAGGACCAGAGATAGTGTTCGAAACAACGGACAAGATTGTCCAGATTCGTGACCGTCTCAAAGCTGCCCGGGATAGGCAGAAGAGTTGCGCTGATCTGAAGCGTAAAGCTTTTCACTTCGAAGTGGGTGATAAAGTGTTGCTTAAAGTATCACCCTGGAAAGGGAGTGATGCGGTTTGGTAAGAAAGGCAAGCTAAGCCCGAGATACATAGGACCTTTCGAGGTTATCGAATGTATCAGGTCAGTTGCCTATAAGTTAAACTTACCGGAAGAGCTCAGTGGAATTCACAATGTGTTCCACATCTGCAATCTGAAGAAGTGTTTCGCTGACGAATCACTGGTAATACCCCATACAGATATAGACGAGAGCTTAAAATTTGTTGAAAAACCTTTGTCGATTGAAGATCGACAAGTGAAGAAGCTTCGAAGGAAGCACGTACCTATTGTAAAGGTCAAATCGGATGCCCGTAGAGGCCCCGATTTCACGTGAGAGGTTGAATCCACGATGAAAGAAAAGTACCCTTACTTATTTCAGTAAATCTCGGGTCGAGATTTATTTTAAGGGGGTGAGGATGTAACACCTCAAAAATTCACGTCCTATAATGTGTTGACACGTGTCATAAAGTTTGAACGTGTGAAAGAATGTTATAAAAGGACTAAAGTTGACAAACATGGAAAGTACGTGATTGTACGTATTCTAAGTGTCAACTGTGAATAAATTTACTTCATAATAACCCTACATGATGTTTATAACATCAAACGAATAAATCATGGATCATACGAAGCAAAAAGTGAGAGATTACAAACTACAGGGGCTAAATGTGTCAAGATGTTTAATTTATACCTCTGAGTGACCTTTTGACAAACCCGAAGCTTTGTAACGGTAAATTATGATCACTAGAATGCACGATTAAAATTTCATAAAGTTCCGTTAACGTATGAGCAAGTTGTGATCAAATTCGTGTGCGAGGGGTTAAAGCGTCAACATTGAAAATTAGGCCTTTTCGGGTAACAATAAAGTTAATCGAGGACTAATCGAAGTAGGAAAAAGTCTTGAAGTCCTTATACGTCAATTACGAGGGCTCAAAATGCAAAGAACAAGTGCCTAATCGAAGTTTGAAGATCCAGGGACCAAAACTGCCATTTTTAAAAAGTTTGTAGGGTGACCCAAAGGGCTCGCGTAGCGCGAGCACATACTGCCTAGGCAGTAGCGCTACGCCACTGCCATACCTGGGCAGAATCCGTTTTTCTTGGATGTGTGTCTGCTAGGTGCCTTTGTGTGCGATCCCAACTCGATTCTCCACCTCACTTGACCCCTAAAACAACCCCTAAACACTAGAGACAAGTGTTGGGCAGTTGTGGTGTGTCCTAGACCTTGTTGTCACTCAATTATGGTGAGTAAATTCACTATAAAAGGGCACCTTGTTGCAACATCATTCTTCACACTTCATCTGCATTTGTAGATCATTTCTGGAGCTATCAAGCAGCCTCAAGTGATCATATCTCGTGCATAGGACTCTTGTAAGTCTGCTAGTTCTTGTTTAGTTGAGTTTAGCTTGGTTAATTAGCTAAAAGTCAAACCGTCGTAATTACGGTTTGACTTCGAGATTAGTCAATAATGGCTCAGTCATATCTCGAATTAAAAGTGGTTATAAGTTGGTATTTATGTGGGTAATAAAACCTCAAAAGGGTTTCCCCGGATCACCACTCTAACCAGGTCTAAAGTCGGGTCAAACATATGATTAAAAAGTCAACAGGATGCTTAAAATGTTATTTATGCATAATTAGCTATCTAGAACATATATAACATGTTTGATCATTGTTATAACTTAGTAATTAGTGTAAGAACATGTCCAAACATGTTCAACCCGACTATTTCCTGTTTAGACCCGGTTCGGAACCGAAAGTCACATAGTTTGACTTTCACTTTGACTTTCAGTTCTGCCCCGTTTAGGCATGTTTTAGAAATGCCTCAGAGCTTTAATTGGATTAGGTTACTTGTTAGAACAACCCTCTGTGATTATACACCTTGGTTCACTAGTTATCCAATTAATATGCATATTTCCGTTAATTGCTCATATGTTGACCATTATGCCCTTATTACCTTAAAACGTGATTTATGGAAATGTAAAAGTGTAGAAACCTTAGTTACTGATATATAGACTTGTATGCAAAGTTTGACATCAGTTTGACTTGTAGATTAAGAGTTATGCTCATTATCGCAAAATTAATGCTTTATGTTAATAAAATGGCGTAATTAGCGTATAGCCTAGTTAAACATACTTTTTGGAATCAAATCTTTTACCCACTGATGTAATATATTATTTTGGGATTTTTAAAGATTTTTAATTAATTTTAGGCTGAGCATAACTCATAGTCGTAGGCTTAATCCGGTAATTGTCGGTTTTGCCCTTACGGGCCATAAAATGAGTTTTACTTATCTAAACGACTCCAAACCTTTTGCTAGTGATCACATATGATAAATAAATTATTTTAAGCCTTCTGGAAATATAAAAATATCAGATTTAAGTATCAAACCCGGAAATGGCCTTTAATCGCCTTATTTAGCGTTTTTAACGCATAGTATGTATTAAAATTTTATTAGACATACCCGGGTTGATACCTACTGATATATGAGGAAAATTATGATATTTTAACAGTAAGCAAAGGTTGATAAACTCAGACCTCAGTTTTGAGCTTTTCGGCTTATGTGAAATTATCAAAATACCCCTACGGGGCATAGTTTGGTTAAAAATGATAAATTTCACATATATGCTTTAGCCTACTGATATAACATATCAAATTGAGTATGTTTGCTATTTATATCAGACCTGTAACTCAGTTAAACATCTAAACTCTTTTACAACCTTTAAAAATAACCAAACTACCCCTACGGGGCATAGTTTGTGTTTAATTTCATTTCGGGCATAATGAAAGACATCCTACTGATGTCACAACATATTTGAAGCATATTAACTTAGGAAATCTGTATATGGCTCTTACGGATACCCGTTACGCTTATCTCGCGTTCGGTTCGGTTTATGTAACAAGTTTACATAAATTAGCCGAAACGGGTCAAACCTTATCGGTTTAATCTCAAAATCCAGAATGTGCATGAAGGACCCATATTAAACAAGTCTCTGAACTTGTCGGGTCTAAATCACATTCTATCCGGTCTTCGCTTAATCGTGCGTACGAACCGTATCTTTGAAACTAGCCGGTCTAAGCTTAAGCTTAATAAAAGACCCGTTAGTATTCTAATAGGTTATATTAAACCTTCGTTCCAGATTAGGAGAACCAGTAAAAGCTACGTGCATTTTGCTTATTGTGATTTATACTTTACCAGTGTAAACTGACGTATTTTCCCAAAAAGATTAAATGCATGTACTAAGCGTAATTGGCTGGGATTTCTCCTTAGCATCATTAAAAGTCTCGCAAGCTTAGGATGCCGAAGTCTGTTGAACAATTGTTTTCACTTTTATGTTCGATCCTTCTGTGGATAAACTTCCGAATATTGTGGCATTAAATATTACAATAATAAATTCGGTTGTATTATATTTTCAATTGCTTCCGCCGTGCATATTAATATTGTGTTGTTTGACTATTATGTTGCCAACCATGACGTCACGATACTCCCCACCGGTGACACGTGGAAAAATTGGGGTGTGACAGAAGGTTATTCCCTATATAACTATGGTCACTAAACATGTTTGGTTGGATCCTAATGATCGACCAAACGGGTCTAGTTCGAAAGTCTAAGCGGTTGTTTAGACCGCTTGACTTACGACTCTACATAAGCACTAAACCTAAAGTGACGAGCTAAACATGTTAAAACATGTTTAACGAAGTTAGATAACAGGTTTGGTATCAAAACAAACGGTTTTGATACCTAAAAGTAGTTTGGTTACAAAATACGCAAGAATAAGCATTTTG
The DNA here is from genome assembly GCA_030545235.1 of Helianthus tuberosus. Lineage (NCBI taxonomy): Eukaryota > Viridiplantae > Streptophyta > Magnoliopsida > Asterales > Asteraceae > Helianthus > Helianthus tuberosus. The sequence continues at coordinate 184,285,977 of CM060419.1, forward strand.
GCCGAAACTACGACTCGTCACTATACCTAAACAACGTGGTAATCAGTAGGTATAGTCACTAGGGACTATAACCATCGTGATTACGCTCACGTTATGAAGTTCAAACGAACTTCGTGTTGACCATAAACTGGTCAATGCAGAAAGTCGAACAAAGTTTGACTTTCGTGCTAAAAACGCATAAAAGAACGAAAGAAGCTTACAAAGGGTCCAAGCTAGGAAATCATGATCCAAATAGCTCAGGTATGAGGTGTTAAAACCCCAACTTAGAGCCATTTAAATCAGATTGTGAGTTGCAACAATGAGAGGTGAAGGGTATTTATAGATTTCACATAACCGTTAAGATCGTTCATCGTAATATGTGCTTTGATCTCAACCGTACATGTGCACCCCTTGTTTTGTGAAACCATGGGAGCCCCTAGTATGAGTCCATGGTATCATAAAAACCATTAAATACCAGCCCATAGTTTTCAAAACCATGGGCTAAAACAAATCAAAACTTCAAAATTGGACTAGGTTCATTGAATTTGGTTAGAAATTTCAAAAATGGTCCCTACACTTGTAAAACTTGATTTTTGGCACTTTTAAGCCCCGTTAACCCCATTTCAAGGCTCTAAAATAAAGTTAAAGTAAAGGGAACTTAAAATATGCTCAAAAACATCTCGGATGTCGGTTTGTTTCGTCGTACGGTTGCGTTGTTCGGTTAATTACGACGGAAATCGTAATGAACGCAAAAACGATCCAAATTACGCGACGAATGGAATTTTATCATGCCAATCACTAAAATAAAATATTTTAATGATTACATAATTTTTTGGATGTCCGGATATATTCAGGACGTAAGATATGCGCGAAAAATGCAAACTTATACACTTTTGACGCTTTTAGTCTCTATTGATCAAATAAGTTTATTTTAGCATACCGAACCCCTCAAAGCCTATTTCTAAGTTATGTAAAGGATATTTAGGGTATGTTTAACTTATGATCAAGTTCCGGAATGTTCGTTACAGTACGAATCGACATACTTTCGCAGTTTGTCGAAATTAGTCCCTGTAAGCGAATAAACTTGATTTCGCCATACCAAACCTTCCAAAACTTATTTCTAAGTTATGTAAAGGTTATTTAAGGTATGTTAAGCCTATGTCACTGTTCTGGAGTGTTTGTTGCATTAAACTGGTTATTTTTACGCATCAGATTGCGTATAACCTTCCAGAAAGTGATTTAAAGCTCGAAATCGAACAAGAACTGATATGTGCAAACGATACACATATTTTTACAAATCCCAAGTATGAAACACAATATTTCATTAATTTGGTATTTGTTTGATGGTCGCAGAGGCACATGTGTCACAGTTGAAATATCTCAATACATATCTTAGGGGTACCATTCCATACCCTTTGGCCTAAGGGTGTTTTATGTGTAACATCACACTTGCCCAACCAATCATATGTTTTCTCTCTCAAGTCCTACACGTAACACATAAAAACACTACTTCTCTTTTCTTTTTTTAGACCATGTGTAGTGGGAGGGGGAAGACCTAGTGGGGATGTGGGCATTGTGGGTCATTATGTTAAAATGAGTGTAATGGGGATGTGGACATTGTGGGCCATTATATTCAAAGTGGTGTAATATGATTAAATAAAAAAAGACTATCAAAAAAATGTTATTGGCTAAACAAAAAGAAGAAGACGTTTTATAAAGCACACTTCAGTGTTTTTTTTTTTTTTTTTTTTTTGAAAAAAAGCCCAAAGGGGCGGTTTACAAGCGTGGTTGGGCCTTTTTTTAGGGAAAAACGCCAAAAACCCCCCACTATGGATGGTCTTAGTCATATTCATAATGTTGTTTTTAGATGTTTTTGTCCAAGAACATAACCTTCACCTCACCCCTCTTTCCTCCAAAAACACCTTATTATGAATGCTCTAAGCACCTTTTAGGCTATGTGTCATGATAGCGGTGAGGGGGTTTATAGGCTAAGTTGGCATTCATGGCCACTACTAGAACACTGCCCCTTTCACTAGTGGTCGTGATTCGTGAAGCTCATGGAAATTTCCATGATTGTCACGAGCAAGGTTGGGGAACTCGTTAGTCGCTAGTCGGCCGGTGAGGTGGGGATTAGCGACTACTCGGGATTAATCGGATCGGGTTTTTATATGTAATTTTCAGTTTTATGTGCACATATACACATTTTTATAGGTAAATATTTTAAGTAGCTAGATTTTAACTCTTACTCAACTCATTTTTTAAGTATACAAGATTAATTGTTGGAATTCACATGGTTTGGTTGGAAACTGGCCGGAATTTAGAGGTTTTGACCGGAATATACAGGTTTTTTGCCGGAATATGGCCGGAATCGCCGATTTTTTGCTGGCCGACTAGGTCCAATTAAGCCCGACTAGGTCGTTTAGGCCCGACTAGCGATTAATGGACTGATTAACGAAAAACTACTTAGTTACTGGCCGACTAGCCGCCGCCTAGTCACAATTTTTACAACACTGGTCACGAGGGAAAGAGAAAGGCATATAGCCGTTAGTGGTGAGAATTGGAATAAAAAAAGAGAGGATAGTGAACCACACCCTTAGATACTAGAGAAGGACGATGATGGTAGGACTGTTGATATGACGCTGAAATGGAAGATGACCATCCACTGATGAAACACACCATATAACCTTATTCGGGAGCATATATATTTTTTTATTAATTTCTTTTAGAGTAAATTACGTTTTTGGCCCCTGTGGTTATATCACTTTTACTATATTAGCAAAAAAATATGAATTTTTAACATATCTGCCCTCATGGTTTCTATAACTAACCATTTTGGCCACTAAGTCTAGAGATCATGGGGGCCAAAATGGTTAGTTATAGAGACCATGGGGGCTAAAATGGTTAGACTTAGGGGTCAAAATAGTTAGTTATAGAGACCATGGGAGCAGATATGTTAAAAATTCTTATTTTAGGCTAATATAGTAAAAGTGATATAACCACAGGGGCCAAAAACGTAATTTACTCTTTCTTTTAACTACCTAAACCTAAAGTTAAACAGAAGAAAATATATTTTTTTGTAAGTGTATTTGTTGATAGGCATAACTGAAAACGATATGAAGGTGCCAAGTATTCGCTCTCATCTTAATTTTTTTGGACTCGCATACTTCCTTGTCAAATTTGCTAACGTTTTTATCTTAATATCATGTTGAAAGTGAAGTGTTTGATAATAATAGCCATCATTTATACATCCAAAATAAGATTTTTTATGTTTTTTTTTAAATCATTTTTAATGAATAAAAACCTAATATGATTATTTCACTTTTGCGTGGTTTAGTTTAAATGTCACGTTGATAGAACAAATACAGAGAACCATACATATTTTGAGATAACAGGATTTTAGTGTGTTATTACTTACGCAAATTGGATTTCAATAATCCCAACTCAGTTATTTGCCAATAATAATCCGAGTTGGTCCATTTTTAGCAGATAATAGTCTGCGTTAAAAATAGATTAACGGAGTTAAGTTTTTTTTCGAATTACAAACCGATGATTTAGGGCTTTTGATTAGAACGACGATACGAGTTGATTGAATTAAAATTTATCTCTAAATACTGCCTCAAATGACGAAAACGGTGTTTCAATTCAGGTGTTTAAACTTTCAATTAACAAAAATCAAGCCGTTTGGAGCACCGTTTCGAGGTAAGTTTTACATAAATCGACTCGTATGCTCGTTCTGATCAAAATCACTAAAACATAGGTTTGTAATTCGGAAAAAAAAAACTTAACTCAGTTAAGCTATTTTTAACAGCGGACTATTATCGGCCAAAAGTTGATCAGTTCGGATTATTATCGGCAAATAACTGAGTTGGGATTATTATCGGTCAAATTAAGAAAGTTTGAATTATTTAAATCCAATTTGCCTATTACTTATTAGGCTACATTGTATATAATTATTAAATATAATATACTTTATAATAAAATAGCAGGTTTTTTTAATAATTTTTATTTTTTTAAAATTCATTATAGAAGTAGAAAATTACATAATAGTGGGAGATAAACATACAACAAGCTACACTATAACCCTTTTAAATTGCAAAACCGATGTTACTGAAAACAACCCCCTTTATTAATTGACCTATGTGATAGAAAACAATCTAGTTGTGCTTATGTTCACTTCACCACATGTGACAGATAACGTCGTACATCGCTATATGCGTATATACATATATATTAATATTAATACGAATTTGATTACATTACAATTAATGTTTATAATGTATTTATTTATTATTATTATGTCTGATTGAGACGAGGGATAAGGAGACAAAATGGATAAGCACACAATAAGGAGTAAGCCATCCAATTTGAAGTAAGATGTGGATCCTTGGCTACTTCAAATATATTATCTTTTGATTCAATATAACAAGGAACCTTGCTTTCAAAAAATAACCTTATATGTTTTCTTCTTCTTTTCTTTTTAATCTTTATTTTGGTCTATTTAATTATAAATTAAATATAATTAATCCTGATTAATGTAGTCATCAAGTTTATTTGGCCTCTTCCTACTTCGTTATAAAACGGGTGTGGTGATGGGCCTCCACTCATCACCATCAACTCCATCACCACCATATGAGGTGTGGTGATTAACTGATTATCCTTCAGATCACCTCATCCTCCATCACTATATTAAAAGAAATAAGGTTTTTTGGTGTGATAGGATGTGTAAATGAATCGAGAAACAGAGACCCGTGACAGGCGTGACCTTGCCCACAATCTTGATGCACCAAGCCCGTGGGGGCTGGTGCCCACGTCCCTCCCTTGCCCACTTGGCAGTCCCACGACCCTCTCTGCGCCTACCACATCAGAGGATGGTTATAGAATGGAGGCAATCGCCACACTGTCCACACCTATAGCCTAACTGAAAAGAGAAAGAGAGGTCCATAACAATCGTGACCCTGTCCACGATCTTGACGCGCCAAGCCTCATGGGGTCAGTGCCCACGTCTCTTTATTGCCCACTTGGCAGTCCCACGACTCTCTCCACGCCCCCCACACTGAATAGCCTAACTAGGGCTGTAAACGAACCGAACGTTCAACGAACAGTTCGTGAATCGTTTGGCGGGAAGTTCGTTTGTGTTCGTTCGTTTAATAAACGAACGAACATGAACAAGAAATTCCGTTCGATTAGTTAAATGAACGAACATGAACAGAGGTCTCGTTCGTTCAGTTGTGTTCGTGAACGTTCGGTAAGTTGTTCGTAAACATTCATTCATTTGCATTCGTTTATGTTCATTTGTTTGTGTTTCAATTAAAGATTTTTGTACTTTCATGTATTTTATCTATACGTTTTATATTATTAAATTTTTATTTATTTTATTACCCTAACAATTAAACTAGGAAATCTTATTTCACCTTGTTTATGCATCATTCCCCTTTCCTTTCTCATTATTTACATCAACGAACACGATCGACCTCCGTTCCACAATAAGTGATTCAAGTTTCAGTGCTACTCTTTGGGCCATCCACCTTTATCCTTCGTTGCGTTCGCCAAATTTATTTGTGTTCGTGAACCGTTCGTGAACACGCTCATTTCTTAATGAACAAACACGAACATAAAATCTCGTTCGGTAAGTGTTCATGAACCGTTCGTGAACACATTTATTTCCTTAACGAACGAACACGAACAATGCCTTATTCGTGTTCATTCGGTTCGTTTACTACCCTAAGCCTAACCCTTATCCATGGTTCACGGATGCCTTGAATCATGTGTTTATCATAGTTGAATATTAGTTAATTGTCTAACTTCTCTTAATAGCTCGTGTTGGAGTAATATTTTACAATAATTTGTAATTAACAAAAAAAAGTAGAAGGTTAATATACAGTTTAATGTCATGTATATTCTTTTAGTAAAGTGAAACACCATTTTATCAGTTTAGCCGCTCTACATACAAATACATATATTCTTGTATAATAAAAAAAATCATATACATCTAACACATGCCACTTATTGTAGCTTGAATGCTTGATTTGCTTAAGCGGCAAAAATGTTATTTTATGAAAAAAGTAATAATTATGTGTATTTTTTAAGTAAGTTAAAGCACCTTAATATGATAAACCTGAGTTGTTTTTTTTTTCATGAAAAATGAATATGTATATGATTTTTTCTAAAAGAATAAACACTATATAAATAAATCTGTAATATCTGCTTTAATTGGCAAACTGGAGGATAATATGATAGGAGTTGTATTAATGAGTCGCTAAAGTGCAAATCATTTTCTTGACAAACAAGAAACACATCAAATGATTTTTTTTATTTTTATTTTTAATGAAGTTTAATTAAAAAAAATGATTTTTTTAGTACAAAACTTAAATACGGATAAAATACTAAATGATTAGTAAAGTTGTCTAGTGTTCAATTTGTTGCATTGAAGTGAGGTGTTTTTTTTTAATATTATATAATAAATTAGTAAGAACTATTATTTAGAGACAGATTTAATTATCCAAATGACAGATCATCCTTGAATCTTAGGTTAAGTTAAAAGCATTTGACTTCTACATAAAAAATTACATTCGATATCGGATGGTTCTGCTGGTGACAGGATGATACTTTATTGGTCTGCCAGTGATTCAAATTTGTCGTTATAAAATATCTTTTGTTAAAAAAAACACGAAATTTATAAGTAAAATAAATCTCTTTTATTAAATTTAAAAGAAAACCCAAACTATACACAATACAGTATTCACAATATTCCTTTTTACACATTTATTATTCTCATTCTCATTGTTTGATATAAAAGTAGGGTAGAGGATCCTGTAAAAAGTGTTCAAAGTATGAGAAGTGTATTATAACACTATATATAATACTATATAACACCATATAAACACCGTATAAGAATATGTAACACCATATAATACCATATAACACAATGTAACACTATATATCATTATATAACAAATATAACACTATAGGTTGTCTGATAGCATGTCTATGATAGATGTATAGTGTTATATTTGTTATATAATGATATATAGTGTTACATAGTGTTATATGGTATTATATGGTGTTACATATTGTTATACGGTGTTTATATGGTGTTATATAGTATTATATATAGTGTTATAATACACTTCTTACACTTCTCACACTTTAGGCCCTTTTTACACTATCCTTACCCATAAAAGTAGAATCCCGCTTTCTTAATGCGTTGACATTATAATTCATCATAAATCCAAATAAATTAAATATATTCAACGATTCATTTTATTAAGCTAACTCTAAATATATTCAACTAGTTTTGTTACCACATGTTTGATTAACCGGGTTATTTTTCGGGTGATGAAACGGGATATTTTTCGGTTAAGTCGATTAAAGCTATTAAGGAGGAAGAAAGGGGAGATGATACAGCGAACAACTTCAAGTGGTGTAAGTGGGTGCCTCTAAAGTGTAACATTATGGTCTGGAGGGTAAATTTGAACTAATTAGCCACTTGAGTTAACCTTAGAAGAAGAAATATGAATATTCCATCGGCTTTATGTTTGTTCCATGAAGATCAAGAGGAAACTGCAGAGCATCTTTTCACGGCGTGTATATTCACGAATCATGTCAGATACGGGTCGGATATTTAAATGGATATCTGAATTTATACAAAAAAAAAAAAAACAAAAAATCCGTTTCGTGCATAAATCAAAACTCAACCTGTATTCGATTATCCAAATTTCCAACATTGAAAACAAAAGGTCATTCATAAATTCACATTTGAATCCGATTATTTACTAGTTTTTTTTTCCTATATTTAAACTAAACATAGTACTCGCATAATACATATACTTACTATTTTTTTTAGTTTTCGGATAATCGGACTGAAACAAATGCAAGTTTACTTTTAGTTCTTCAGCAAGAAGTCAAAGTTGAAAGCATTTTAGAGAAAATAAATGTTCCTAACTTACAAAATCAGTACTCATACAAAATGATGAAAACAAGCAGCAAAACACAATCTTTTTTTCTTCCAATTAGATGTTTAATCATAATCATATATGAAGGATCCTACGGTTGTGATGTGATTTCACATCAAGCCTTTGAGCAGAAGTCATATCTTGAGAGCAAAATGGGCCAAAAGATGGAACCCAATAGCACACAGGCCTGGAGAAACCAGCCCAAACGCACATTTATGGATCCGGGCCTTGAGGTCATGTCATGGCTTGTGGACCTTGAAGCCGAAGACTCGAGGTATGTAATCTTGTGATGTTTTTTGCGGTTTGAGGTGTCCGTACGTCATCAGGAACAAGTGCGGAAATGTTGACCCGAAAAAGGATCCATCAAGATCTAGATGCTGTTAAGAAAATAATGCAGGGCCCACATATATAAAACTACAGGTGTTGTGCTTAACGGGTCGTGTTGGTGGGTTCAACCCGAACCCGAAAAGTTAAGACAAACTTGAAAATCGTGTCATACATGTGAACCCGAACACGACCCAAATAATCTGTGGGTCGACCAAACATGACCCCTTCAACCCGAATTTTTTTTTATTTTTTCCGCAAACTATTATATTAAACTTAAAAGAGTAAATTACGTTTTTGGCCCCTGTGGTTATATCACTTTTACTATATTAGCCCTAAATAAGAATTTTTAACATATCTGCCCTCATGGTCTCTATAACTAACCATTTTGGCCCCTAAGTCTAGAGATCATGGGGGCCAAAATGGTTAGTTATAGAGACCATGGGGGCCAAAATGGTTAGACTTAGGGGCCAAAATGGTTAGTTATAGAGACCATGGGGGCAGATATGTTAAAAATTCTTATTTTGGGCTAATATAGTAAAAGTGATATAACCAAAGGGGCCAAAAACGTAATTTACTCAAGTTAAAGTTTACTAAAAAACACAAATGTATATAATACGATTACGTTTAAATTATAAAATTTTACTTAATTTCTGTTTATAAATTATAATAATGACAAAATACACACCCAATTTAATTTACGACAAAAAATATATTGTAAAAAAATATAGGGTTTTTTGCATATTTCCCCTTAAAAAACTTTGAAATTGCATATATACCCAAGCCAAAAATTAAATTGCATATTTCCCCTCTATTAACTAGTAAAATTGCAAATTTACCCATTTTGATTTAATTTATTAAAATTAAATTATAGAAAGACTATTTTACCCTTCATTTTACTAAACTTTAGAAAATTGCATATTTACCTTTTTTTTTTTTTACTAGTTTTTGTCTTTTTTTCACTACTTGATTATAAGTGATCAAATTCGGCTCCAAACCATTTTCAGAAATCCGTTTCATCACTGCATCGAACGCGATCTTTTTCCCACTATCCAAATACCCTCCCAACAATATATTATACGAACCGATATCCGGTTTCACATCACCTTTACTTTCCATCTCAGTAACCAACTCCTGAGCCTGATCATCCCGACCCGCTTTAACATGAGCCTTCAATACCAGATTAAACGACTTAACACCCGGCGAAACACCCTTCTTTTTTACGAATGTTTCATAAGTCTGATGAAACTTATCATCATGAATCTTGTTATCCAGCATCACAGAAAGCACCCCACAAAGCGATTTTTCAGTCAACGTGCAGGTTTTTCTCTGAAGCATTTCGTCTAACACCTTGAGTGCATTGTCCACCATTCCAGCTTGTGAGTATAACATGACAATTCTGAGCCAAAACCCTTCTGAAGCGAGTTGTGGGGCGGGTGAATCAGCGATTGGTTTGGATAATATGTGATCGATTAGGTCGAATCATTTGGATCGAGTGAGTTTGTGGACTGAAAGAGTGAACAGGGGTTTGTTGCGTCTGAATGTGGGTATTGAAATGGATGATTAGAAGAATTTAGCGATCTTTAAAGGGACTTGCTCTGATTTGATTGCTGATTTCAATGCGCGAAATGATGGGTGAGATGTAGATGATGAGGAAAAGTTTCGTAGTTGGGTTTGTTGGGTGGTGGAGAGTCTGAACATTCTTGAAAGGTAAGCTGTCATTGCCATTTTGAACCCTAAAGCTGCTGGTGTTGTATGATTCAGAGGATTGAGAGAAGATTTTTTAATTTAGAGGTGGGTAGTTTTGTAATTATAATAGAGAAGGGGAAATATGCAATTTTTATTTAGGCATGGGTAAATATGCAATTAAGGGTGTTTTTAAGGGGAAATATGCAATTATTCCAAAAATATAATATAATATAAATGGGTTAAACGGGTCAACCCGCCAACCTGGCCGGATTGACCCGAACCCGACCCGTTTAGCTAAACAGTATCGCGGGTTCAACCTGAAACTGACCCGAACCCATTTAGACTAAACCCAAACTGGTGAATTTCGTGTTAGGTTTGTATCATGTTTTCGGGTCGTGTCAGAAATTCACACCCCTAGGGTACGTTTGGTATGGGGAAATGGAATGAATGGGGGAATGAAATGGACGAGGTAATGGAATGTACAACGAAATGAAATGAATCATTCCATTGTGATGTTTGGTTAGTCATATGTGAATAGAATGAATCATTACTTTGTACAAGTTGATAAACAAAAAAAAAGACGAAACAACGAAGTACAATTGTATTAAAAACGACAAAAGTATAATTGTCGTAATAATAATAACAATAATGGTAAAAAAATTAGGGGAATTGTCCTGTAATAATCCCAACTAGATCTTATTGGCCATTAATAATCCCACCTCATAATATTCCCCCCACCAGTCCCACCTTTCACTTATTTTTCCTACAATGGTCCTCCGTTAAAAAAACTTAACGGAGTTAAGCTTTTTTCCAAATTACAAACAGATTTTTAGGGCTTTTGATCAAAACGATGATACGAGTCCATTGATATAAAATTTACTTCGAAATGGTGCTCCAAGTGACTTGATTTTCGTTAATTGGAAATTTAAACACCCGAATTGAAGCGCCATTTTCATCGTTTGGAGCACCGTTTCGAGGCAAGTTTTACATCAATGGACTCGTATCGTCGTTCTAATCAAAAGCCCTAAAAAATCTGTTTGTAATTTGGAAAAAAACATAACTCCGTTAAGTTTTTTTAACGGGGGACCATTGTAGGAAAAATAGGTGAAAGGTGAGACTGTTGGGGGGAATATTCTGAGGTGGGATTATTAATGGCCAATAAGGTCTAGGTGGGATTATTACACGCCAATTTCCCAAAAAATTAATAATAAAATTTTTGATATATATTAATATTATTAGTATTAATATAAATATAAACATAATAATAATAATAATAATAATATATTTTTTTCCATTCCTTTAAGGAATAAAAAAAAAGCACCCCCTTAGCAAGGAATGGAAATTGTTACATTTGGAAGGAGTTACATTCCTTTGGAATGCTCCATTCCATTACCACATGGTAACCAAACATGTTTATTTCCATTCCATCAGAATGATCCATTCCATTCCACCTTCTATTCCTTCATACCAAACGCTAGCCTAGTGTTTATTGTGGTCCAAGAAAGATGCCCACATTACATTTTGAATGTTATGTTAAACTTCAATATACTTAACATATAGTTTAATAATAAGAATAAATTGCAGAAAAATGTGATTAGCGATAAATGAATTTTAATGCTACTAATGATAAGGTGTAAGAAAAAGGATACCGTCTTGAAACCTGGATTGTGGGGTATAAATATCTTCGCATTTCGGACAGAATATTTTTACGTTGCTTTGTCGAGAAATGTCTGATTGACCAACGGGAAGACAGGGTTGACCGCAGCATAAAACTCTTGGGCATCTACCAAATTCTGCGTTCTTGTATTTTTCGAGCTGTGAAAGGGATCATTTGCTCCAATTGTTAATTTTTACGAAAACGTTAAATTACTGATTTGAGATTAAAGGATATTTTTTTACCATGGCTGCTAATCCTTTGGTTGTTAAGATATATCGCACGTGAATAAGACCATAAAGCATCTCTGCTGCTGATTCGAATATCTCGTTTTGTTCTTCTGAAAACATATCGCCTGCGTATAATTGTTAAAACAAGTTGAGCTGCACAAGAAATTAAAGTGCGAAGGTATGATCCAAACATGATGTTAGCATCTATATTCTATCATTCCGATACGCATATGAAACATTAAAAACGTAACATGATTCATCAATCATCAGCATAAAGTAACATGATTGGTTCAAAAATAATATCAAAAGAACATGATTGGTTCAAAACTAATATAAATATTAACATGATTGGTTCAAACTAATATAAATATTAACATGATTGGTTCAAAAATAACTTCAAAAAGTAGCATGATTCATCAATCATCAGCATAAAGTCGTAAACTTGATTCATTATCATAAAGGATTAGGATCAAATACAAAGGATCCTAATTGTAAGAAGGGTACAAAGGCTCCTAAAAAACCCACTACACAAAAAAAAAAAAACACTTAAACATCCACCACCACCCATAAACCTAAACCCCCCCACCCCCATCACCCACCCAAAAAAATATTTTTTTTTTTTTTTGCCGAGGGGGTGGGGGTGGGTGTTTAGGTTTTGGATGGTGATGTAGTGGGTTTAATTTTAGGTTATTAGACACTTGTCACTCTATAAATCCTTCTTACAATTAGGAGCCTTTGTAGAATAACTTGACCCCAAAAATAAAGAAAACAAATCACTTAGTAACCTGTTACTATTAACCCTAGACAACATAGTTTAGTATATTTGGTTCACTTCCGTTTTTATGTTTGGTTTTAACGCATAAAAAAAACAAAACGAAACAGACAACTGTTTTTTTAATCCATAATTTTAAACAACTGGTATAGGCTCCAAATGAATTTATAGATCATATTATTAGTGACAGTATCTTAATTTTAAAGACAACTGGTATATGCTCCAAATGAATTAAGGATCAAAAAGGTTTTACCAAAGACACCTGGTATATGCTCCAAATGAATTAAGGAACAAAAAGGTTTTACCATGAGAGGATTCAACGTCCAGGATCAAATCAAGAGCGTACTCATAATAGGGAACTTGGCTGCTCAAACCACAGAGATTAAAATCATCTTGGATGTAATTCTCATCAACTTCACAGAAAAACTCGTTTCCGCGCAGGTTGCAAAACCATGATATGCACGACGTGTCCTCCTCATCAGACCCACTAACATCCGATTCCTCACTATCCGTTTCAGATTCCTCTACTACATTTTCCTCTCCTACAGACAGAAAAAAAAAAAAAAAAAAAAAAAAAAAGCCTTTGTTAGACAAACCTGATCAAGTATCTGAGATTGGAAAATCAGCAGAACAAATCAACAAACAGCAAAGAATGAACATAGTTTTACACTATAATATCCGGCCCCTCATACCACCAATATTGTCTGTTCAACCTCGATATAGCTCATGCATAGTTGTCAATAACGATAGCGATGAAATAGCGCCCGCTGTTCATGTTTAGCGATAAAGTAGTAGAAAATTTAAGAAATATATCGCATGTATATCTTATCAAATATAGCTAAAATACACTATCACTAATCATCTATATACGCTTCTTTTTCAATCGTGAAACAAAAAAAACTATTGGGCATCGCTATTAATATTTATACAAAAAATTGTAAAAAATTTACAGAAACGTCGCTGTTTGTCGCTAAACACCCTATGGCGCCATATGGGCACATAGCTACACTGCGCGCTATAGGCACTAGTGACAACTATGAGCTCACGTATTTGTTTTTGGTTGCCCTGGAGGAGACTCCTCCCACCTGAGCACACTGTGGAGTTTTCGTCTTGTCAGCAGCCAATGCGCCTGAAACGTTTTTATTAATATTTGAAGCGGGACACGTCTTATGAACCTAACATCTCTCCTGTCCACATCGGAAGTGAGATTTGCCTAGGGTGTTAAGGACTGTTTGTTTAGCCCTTAATGGTTCAGACCTCTTACTGGTTCAAAACTTAATGGTTCAGACTGTTTGTTTCACAAGCACATGACTGAATGGTTCAGACATTAGCCTCTGAATGGTTAAGCATTATACTGAGTCTGAATGGTTAAGACCTCTAATCTGAATTGGTCAAACATTTGCCTATGAACGGTTAAGCATTATACTTAATGGTTTCAGACCTCTTATTGGTTCAGCACTTAATGGTTCAGACCTCTTACTGGTTCAGCACTTAACCATTCAGAAGTTGCCAAACAGCCCCTTACGCTCATACTCTCACAGTGCTTTATCTTCTTCTACCAATCATAACCATAACAAGATGCTACTAGCAGCTCACAATTAAGGTGAGCTATCCATTCTCACAAACCATACACCTCCCTTAATCTTCTCTAACATAAAAAAAAAAATAAAAAAAAAAAAAAAAAAAAAAAAAAAAAAAACCCTACTAATTTACACACCAAAAAATCCTAAAATAAGTCAAAAGCAAGAATGGCTACAAAGAACACACCCAAAGCCCAAATTCACAACATACAACATAAATTTCAAGATACATAAAAAAACAAAAAAATAATGATAATAAAAAAAAAAAAAAAAAAAAAAACCTTTTGAGGGTTTCTTATTGGGATATGAAGACCTAGAAAAAGATGGAATCTTTGAACTTCCAGGTGACGAACGATCTTTACTAACATCTTTCCCGTTTGAATTCAATCCTTTTGAACTTGTGGGTGTTAAAGATCGGTCCATTTTACCCTTGGATCCTCCTCCGCCTTTCTCCCTGTACATCCTATTTCTGTTTCAAAAAAAAACCCTAATTTACGATTTTCAAGATTAGGGTTTTCTGTGAAAATGGTGAAATGATTTGGTGGGTAATGCGAAACAGATAGATAGATAGATAGAAGGTGGTGCAGGTGAAGAAGGTTAGGGAATAATATTGTGTGCCTGTGCTCACTGTGATTTGATGGGGATAGTGAGTGGCTTTTGTTAATGAGAATAGTAAATTGGAGGATGATGTTTTGAGTCTTAATCATGTGACTAGGTTTGGGTCTAACATTTGGCATACAAATATGTTATTTGATGTGGTTGGGTCTTGATCCAAATAATTGATGTTTAGATGCGTTGTATCGGGTTTGATGAAAAGATTAGGCGTCTAGACGTGTTGGACCGGATCTTGATCCAAAGAATTGGTGTCCAGACGCGGTGAACTGGGTCTCGGTTGTTGCAGAATTGACGTCTGGGCATATTGAATTGTTGGAGCACTCAACGGTGTAATCGTGTTCGGATCCAAATTTACTAAGGTATTATATATTAGGTGAAATGCCTAATTATCATTTAGAAACTAAATAATGTTTTGTTTGTGTTTTGTGCGAAACAATATAATATAATAATGTTGGTGTAAGAGGGTGAGGTTCGGCTACAAAGTTTAAATCTTTTAAAAATGTACAAAGTCATAAAACACCATAATTTCAGCTCTAAAACACATCCAAAACCCACGAATAACAGATTGGAGATTAGTAAAACACCATATCCAAACCCTAGTTGTCCATAAAAAACTTCAAACACACCATCGTAGAACTATAATATAAAACACAACATGATAATCAACATAAAACACATAATGTTAGTCACTAGATAATCAGAGGCTTATCATCCAAAACAAAAAACAAAACCCACAAATATGGTGTTTTTAATAAATTTTATGATGTTATTTGTGGGTTTTGAGTATGTTTTATGGTTAACATTATGATGTTTTATGACTTTGTAGCCAACTCCTAACCATAACATATATTTCCATAGGATGTATATATTACATATTTACATAAACACAAAGAGAATATAACAAGATTCATATAGACTACAAAGTTACATTTGACTAGGGTCGTGTGTTTGACATGATTTGTGTTGAAAAATGGTACATCTTTATTCAAACAATGTAGTTTGTCCCCCACGATACAACCATCGGAGTAGTAGATTTATTGTGGGAAATGAATTCACGAGTCCTAGGTTTGGATTTTTCTATGATGTTCTATGCGAAAAAGAAAGAAGCAAAGGGGATGTCGGTTACCGCCCATGGCTTTATAGCTTAGTGGCATCTTAGAGGTGGGATAAGACTTTAGGACCAATAGGTGTATAGGCATCATGCCTAGTGGAGATGGATATGATCGGGTGGTTCCGCTGGTGGCACGATGATACTTCAGTGATCCGTTAGTGATCCAAAATTTGCCGTTCAAGAAAAGGGGGGGGGGGGGGGGATGTCGGTAATGACCAAGTGATCCCAGTCTTGTGGATTCTTGAAGTAGAAGGGTTTTTGCATAATTATCCTTTTATTTATGAAATATTATGAGTCATCTGTGTATGATATTTTTGTATAGCGAATTTTTTTATAAATATGTATGTCTAGTTATATATATAAAATTCTCTACCAATAAAAATGAAACGACAAGTTTATTTTATAGTATAGCGATTTCTTTATAAATATGTGTGTCTAGTTGAATTTTTATAGATATATGTGTGCTAGTTCTATATATAGAATTCTCTACCAATGATAAAACAAAAGAAACATTTTTAATTGTTGTAATTAATAAACCATTTAAGAATAGTCATTGCATTGAGACTATTTATGACTTACAATGATTATGGTTACCGATTTGTACAAAGAATTGACATTTCATTTGATTAAAGTGAAATTTTCAATCAATTGTTTTGATCACAATCAATTTGAATTTTCAAACACCTTATTATTGAGCAACTATTTCTAGTTCACATTGTATCATTGAGAAGTTCTCATTAACTAATAAGAAGGTAAACACATAATTCTTAAATCTATTTCACATATATTAACACATTATTTAGAGAAGAACTTTACACTTAAACATGCTTCGGTATAAAAAAATTAAGATGAGTAACTTGATCCTCAGAAAATCAAAAACAAATATGTTTCTTAATAGCAAAAGGAATGCCACATCCAAGGAAACTTTGATAACTTTAAAAGAAAATTAATTAACCACAGGCCTTTATGGTGAAACCGTAAACAAATGAACGTTCGGTGAGTTATTTGTGAGCGGTTTGTCAAGAAGTTTGTTTTTATCCATTTATTTAATAAATAAACAGACATGAACAATATTTTATGTTCATTTATTTAATTAAACGGACGAACATAAACACATCTTGTTCGTTCATTTGCGTTCTCAAACGATCGTATATGTCAATTCGATCATGTTTGTTTATATCTGTTCGTGTACATTCATTTCTTTATGCTCGGTTACATATTCGAATTAATTCAATTATGTTCGTGTACATTCATTCATCAACTCATCATTAAAAATTAAAATTGTACTTTAAAACCAACCCTTGTCCCTTGGTAATTGACTAACAAACTAAGAAAAAAAAAGTAATTTACTCTTATGATATTCATATGATCATATAGTGATAGTTATAAAACAAATAAACTGCTTAGGAAATCTAAAACCAAACAGAGCAAGTCTCAACAAACTACAAAAACTTTCTAGTCAAAAAGCATGAATAAAGCTTCAAATATGCAAAAATCCACAAAATACATAACTGCTACAAAATCCCACAAACTTGTAAAGAAAACTCATCACTATTCTCCGAAAAAACAGAACCAAGATTTCATGTCCAGGATTAAGAAAACCGACGAGCTACATAACTCTTATTTCAGGCACCAATAACCTCAGTTGTTTCTGGCACTGCTTCCTCTGCAGGTCTCTCCATCTTTACACCGACATCTTCTGAATAATCGCCATGAACCTGTACACACAAAAAAAAGTTGTAAATTTTAAAAATGTCAAAATGCGAGCACAGAACTCAAATCAGATGATGAAAGAACTTGTATTTGTTAGATAAGATTGTAACTTACCTCCATTAATTTGCCAATGTCGAACTTTGGTGCTTTCAAGATCTTAACCTTGCGAATGAAAACGTTTTGTAGAGGGTAGATGCTAGATGTAGCCTTCTCGATTTCTCTTCCAATTGACTCTGGAATGAACTTTTGTACCAGCTCTTTTAGGTCGCAAGATTGTGCCTGTGTGACCATTATCTCCCTCATCTTGCGACGAATCTGAAAAAAGATGAGATCTTTGTTACTAAATGTTGTTGAACATAAATATACAATACGTTATGAAAAAAAAAATAGATAAAAGGATGTAGCTTTATGATGTTTACCTGTCGAATCTGACTAGATTGTGCATAGCAAGTTCTTTTCACTTGGTTGGCACGCTTCTTGGTAAAGCCGATGCAGAACATTCTCAAAGTGTAGTTGTCGGTAGTTTTCACGTCAACATGGGCCTCGATCAAAGACTGCCATTTCTTCACAAGCGATCTCAATTTGTCGGTGGTGAAGTCCATGCCCTAGAAAGATACAAAAAGTTTTAAGTGAATTTGCAAAATTAGTGTAAAGAAAAAAATGCAATCTGAAACTGGATTATACCCAGAAATTGGTCAAGACGTTCTTTCCTTGAACATCCTCAGCTCTCAAACGGATTTTTCTGTAGGCATGATCCTCATCGTTTTGAAGGTCAGCTAAGGATACTTCAAACACACGATGTTTGAGACCTTCTGAAGCAATCTGACAAATAAAAAAAGCACACGTGAAAATCTTTGAAACAAAAATATAGTTTTAGAGTGTCAAAGAGCAATATTGTCTCATAATGAGGCCTAATGTTATTTATGGTCCAAATCTCTCAATCTGCACATTCCTCTAAAATATGAATTCCAAGAAGTGCATTTCCTCAAAAAAAAAAAAAAAAAAAAAAAAACATATGAACAACATGTTCGCCTATTGGACCTTGTATGGATTTAAATTCATATATTTTTCAAACTTTACCACTACTTATTGTGCTTATAGTTCTGAAATGTGGAATATTGCAGCCTTATTACCACAAACTAATGCAACAGAGTCATAGTTGTTAATAGCGGACATAGCGGCCGCTATAGCGCGATTTATAGTGACGCGACGTACTGTCGCTATTTGGTTCATAGCGACGACTATCGAATTTAGCGACAGTTATTATTATTATTTTTTTTTATTTTTTTAATGTTATAAAGGGTTATAGCTATAAAATAGCTAGATTTATAGGTTTTTGTTAAATATACATGTAAAATAGCATATATACAAGGGTATTTTGATGTAATATACATATAAAAATTTTCAAAATTCTTTTTCTAGTGTAATAGCTATTTATAAAATAGCCGTCGCTATTCGCTACGTAGCCTAGCCATGCCTTGTCGCTATTCGCTATCGACAACTATGAGCAGAGTTTACAAGCCCATAGTTCATCAAAAAAAGGTTGAGGCCTCAAGATGAGGCAGTAAAAAACATGTATGACACGCGCCTCATAGGGTTATGTTTATATGTACAGCTCTAAGGGCCGAAGAGTAAGAAAACGTGCACCTCATGGGGTTATATGTGGTTTTGATGTTTTAGACTCTGTGTCAATTATTTTATTTTTTATAAGATATATAATTTTTATATTCATTTTTTTAATTCCGCCTCAGGCTTACGCCTCGGTTTGCCTTGGGCCTCATGCCACTTGAGTCAAAAGGAAAACGCCTCGAGGATCGATTCCATTCTTTTAACCCTTGCACAAGCCTATGTCCAACTCATTGTAACCAAGTTAAAACCATCATCACATACAAATTGGTGGGCACCATAGTTATTAAAAGCGCGAGGCGCATTCAAGGCGATTTGTTGGGCTTTATATATATACAAAAAAATCTTTTTTTTTTCAGCCAAAAGCTACTCAGAATTCTAAAACAGTAATCAAATTAAATCAATAAATTTCCCACAATGACATAAACTACTCAAAAATCACTAAAAAATTTAAATTTTAATATCAAAATTTAACACACTAATAATAAAATGAATTAACAATTACCTTGGTACCCTGAGTACGTGTGACAAGAGTTTTGCCAACATTTCTAGTGCTAAACAGTGATGGAGCTTTGATATCATACCAATCTTTCTTCGAAAACGGATCAGCTCTGTTTAACATACATTTATCAAAAATCATAATCCCCAAATTATTTATAAAAAAAAAAAACAAAATTAAAGAAAACAAAACCCAGAAAATAGAAATAATAAAAAGACTAACGCTTTCTTCTTCCCACCCTTCTTTCCTTTGGAAATCCTCTTGTTCTTGCTGCAAAAAAAAAAAAAAAATCAGATTGAAATATTAGTAATTGAATGCATAATTGATTGATGGATGGATGCAGAAAGATGATGAATTTGGGAGTGAGAGAGTACCCAACAGCCATTGTTGGATGGTGAGTGAATGAAGAGAAAACCGGTGAGATTTAAGACTGCGCAGCAGATCGATTCAAACCCTACCGCTTGATCCACTCAAGAAACCCTAGAACAATTTATATGGTGTTATGGTGAATGTTTTACTTTTGCCCCTTAGTGTTTTTGGTTATTTCACTAAAAGGATGGACCTTTTGTTTTGTTTTGTTTTTTTATAGTTGTCATGGTTATTGATATGAATTGTGTTGGGTCGGTGGGTGGGTGGGTTGCTGGGTTGAAATGTTGGCTAGAAGCGTAGAACATGATTTGTGTGTTTAGTTGTGTTAAAGGTGTTAAGTGTTAACTTGAATGCACTTGAATTTGTGTAACTTGAATATGGATGTTAGTGATTTATCTGAATGAGTTAGACGGGCTAACATTTTGTAATATTGTTGTAAGCGTGTTAAACGGGTTGATATGTTGAAGTAAATGAAGTTATATGAGCTGTATATGATAGCGATGTAACACCTGAAGAATAGAGATTAAGAAAAACAAAGCTTGGAAGATATAACTACAATCAAAGGATTAAGGAAAGATAGAGGAATAAAGAAGATTTGATTGACGTGTGAATAGAAAGACAAAATGGAATTGTAGTTGGGGAAGGAGAATGAGACGTATGTCTTAGGAATCGTTACATGGATGAGAATCCGACCGAAGAATTTGGCCTAATTTGTCTCTTCGAAATCCATAAGTATAACCTTAATCTCTCTTTTTTTTCAACGGTGAAAATTGCAACAAAGTATGGGGACGAGTTGTCTAGCTTCATTGCTCGTAATGTTGTCCAACAACGTAACGATCGTTTTATGGCTTAGTCATAGTACCGATCGTGATTTTGCTAATGCAACTTGGCCAGCTTTTTTGTGGTCAATCCATGGTTGCTTCATCAATTGAGTGTATGATTTTTACGCACGTTTTACGATGTCTTTTAAGCGCTTTGATTGCGGATCAGTGTTCATGTTATAATATTTGATTAATAAATCTCCAAAAAATGTGAATTTATGTTTCATATTTATCAAAATTTATGGTACTAAAAAGATAAGCCAATTGTATCAAAGGTATGAAAGTGATTTTAAGTGGTGTTGTGTGTTATTTTAAGGCATATGTTAATAGTGATTTACAACTTTGTAAGCTTAGAGGCTGTTTGTTTTTGCTTAAAATGTCTGCAAAGAGCCTATGTCTGCAGGAGGGCAGACATAAGGCTTTGAAGACTGTTTGTTTTTTTTTAAACATATCTTAAAATGGCTTTTTTCAGCTTAAAAAAAAACCTATGACATGCTTACTTCAAACATCTTCACAAAAATCTTCCTCTCTCATCTTCACAAAAAAACCCTCCTCCCTCAAAATCATCATCGATCATTCTTTAAGATCACCGTCGCCTCAGTCGGCCACCACCACCGTCGCGGCTGCCATCAACCTTCAACATCATCATCGTCATCATCGGTCATTCTCATCGTTTCATCATCATCATTCCTCGCAAAGTCCACAAAACACAGATGACGTTTCAGATCTGAACACGTTGTGGCGGTTACTGGATTCCGGCAAGTCTGACAACGTCGTAATTTCCGAATCAAACGATGACGTTTCAGATCTGAACAGGTTGCTAGATTTATCGGAACAGGTTTTAAATCGGATTTGTGATGATTTTGAATCGGATATGTGATGCTTTTGTTTGATATGATCAGGTTTTTAGAATCGGATTTGTGATGATTTTTGAATCGGATTTGTCATGCTTTTGTTCTATATGAACAGGTTTTTAGAATCGGTTTTGTGATGATTTTGAATCGGATTTGTGATGATTTTGTTCCATATGAACTGGTTTTGAATCGGAATTATGATGATTTTGAATCATATTTGTGATGATTTTGTTCGATATGAGCAGGTTTTGAATCAGATTTATGATGATTTTTGAATCAGATTTGAGATGATTTTGTTCCATATGAACTGGTTTTGAATCAGATTTATGATGATTTTGAATCAGATTTGTGATGATTTTGTTCGATATGAACAGGTTTTGAATCGGATTTGTGATGATTTTGAATCAGATTTGTGATGATTTTGTTCCGTATGAACTGGTTTTGAATCGGATTTATGATGATTTTGAATCAGATTTGTGATGATTTTGTTCGATATGAACAGGTTTTGATTCGGATTTGTGATGCTTTTGTTCGATATGAACAAGTTTTTAGAATTATCGGAAGATATTTCACGTGATGAACAGGTTTTCGACATGAACATGTTTTTAGAATTATCTGCAAAAAACAAACAGTCTTATATTTTCAGCTTGCAGAGCTTCAGACCACATCTTCAGTTGCAGACATGAAAACAGACGAAATCAGCTTGCAGACAGTTTATGTCTGCAAAAACAAACAGCACCTTACAATACAATCTTCAACCTTGCTTCTTTTAGAATAAAATATCTATATCATATGTAGCATAATTTAGAAGCTCACATTACTTCTCTTCATGCTTATTGTACAACAATATAGTGCATGATCTTTTGCTGAATTTCTTTTTTCATGGTGTCTACTTTTTTTGTCTTCTTTTTACTCTAATCCCTCTACTTTTATTATTACACTTAAACCATATAAATAAGTTTTTCGTGCTTCTTTTTATATACGATTTTCAATTGTTCTACGTTATGACGTAAATTTTATTCGGAAACAAGTCAGGTCACATATAATATTTTTACATTAGCACTACTAGAACATCTGAAATTTCTTACACTAGTTTTCGTAGGAAATGCGTTACAAAACAGACTTTCCCACACATTTGTGACAAATACATGATGTAGGAAAATGCCTCGTAGGAAACTTGTTTCCAACGCATTTCCTACCCATTTCCTACAAAATCGTCGTGTCACAAACTGCTACAGATCTCCTACAACAATTCATAGTTATTTTTAATATATTATTTATGATAAATATTAATTATTATATTTTCGGAATTTTTTTAGCTACACATTTCCGACAAAAAAAAAATTAAAAAATTTCATTCAGCATTATTCGTGACAAATTTCTGACAGAAAAATAAAAATAGTTGTTACAAATTTCCGACAAAAGCATTATTCGTGACAAATTTCCGACAGAAATTTTTTTAGAAACTACAGGGACTACTTTTGTAAAAACTGAAACTTCAGGGACCAAAGTGTAAATATTTCAAAAATCTGTCAAAAAGGGGGTTCTTCCTTAAAGAACCGGCCCTTTGCAAGGATCGAACTCCTGACCTATCGTTTAGAACCGCAACGCCTTAACCAGTTTATCCTCCTACAGGTTGTGACACAATTCTGACGGAACGATTAAATCAACTAAAAAATAAACTGTTTGTCGGAAATGTGTCACAAGTTGTGACACAATTCTGACGGAACGATTAAATCAGCTAAAAAATAAATATTTTGTCACAAATGTGTAGGAAATATAATAATTTTTAATTATTATACTAATTTTACTATTATATATAAATATAGAAGTGTATATCCTTGTATTTATTTTTAATAAAATTAAGTAATATGACTTAGTTGTCCGAAATGTGTCGCAACTTGTGACGTAGTTCCGACGGAATGTTTAATTAAACTAAAGAATAAATATTTTGTCACAAACTTGTAGGAAATGATTTAATAATCAACCTTTTGTAGATTATTTCTAACAGATATGTGACGCAACTATCAATTAATTAGGGTTTTTTATTTTTATTTTCTGTCATTGTTGCGTCAAAAATTTGACATAGAATTTTGGAAAAAAAATCGTAGGAAATTTGTCACAAATGTGTTTGAATCTGTGACAAAAATAATTGTGTAGGAAATTTCCGTAGGAAATTATGCACTTTTCTAGTAGTGTAGACGATATAGTTTTGAGTTACTTTAGGTTTCGACGCCGTTGCAACGCACGGGAACATTACTAGTTACGAGTATCTAATAAAAAGTGTCATGTTAATTCTCTTTTATATATTTGAGAAAGTATATTGTACAATTGGTATTAACAAACATTACGTACGTGAGTATAAATCGCACCTTATAAAAAGACGCGTTTATGGGGTGAAATCGCATGGGGGGATGAAATCGCATGTTGTGTTTTATGGGGTGAAATCGCATGGGGGGATGAAATCGTATGGGGGGTGAAGATCTGACGGCTGGGGTTATTGCGTACGCAATGTACGATAAGCCATTTTGTACGTTAATTGATCTCTATGTATTTTTGGAAAATATGAGTACCCGTGATTAAATTGTATAGAAATTTTATGTCATTGCAATTGAACTAAATTGAAGAATTACATGTCAACTTGTCAAGTTTTGGTTTCATAAATGAATTACAGTCTCCACCAAACGATTATGAAAATCTAAACTTATAGGATGTCATAATATAAGTAAAGAGTTGACAATTGTTATAGTAAAAAAAATTGACAGCTTGTTATCAATATAAGAGGTTAACGCGAGTTATATTTTTTTTTGCCGTTTAATTGTTTTTGAGGTTAGAACACATGCTTAAGTGCAATATCGTGTTTAGACATATCGATTCATCAACCCATGTATAACCAGTTTAACCTATATATCATAGCAAGTTAACAAATAACTCAAATATCAACGCTTATATGGGAGAATTGAAGAGAAACATAAGAAATATGTCACAACAAGTTAAATCACGTTTAAAAAAAAATGAAAAACTCAATAGAAATCCACACTAATTAAAAAATATGTATGCTTGAATGTAAGAAAATTTGCTGCCTTGTTAACTTTCAAACCGTCACACTTTTAAGTTTTAACCAAATAGAAATGTCTAGGTTTTCAATGGACTTTTTAGTCCTTATATAGTTATTTTCACAACACTTATAACTATAGGTTTTTTATTATTATCAATTTATCATATATAGTTATATACTATAAGTGTGAAGCTTTTATCATAAAACTTCTATATAACTCAAATCATTTTATGTAATTTTGCATCACAGCCCTTTGAAAGTTTTTATTATAACTCAAATCATTTTATGTAATTTTGCATCACAGCCCTTTGAAAGTTTTTATTATAACTCAAATCATTTTATGTAATTCCGCATCACAGCCCTTTGAAAAAAGAAAAAGTAACTATAACTATTTAAAACACACCTAAGAATAGAATAGATAAGATATATAATTTTTTATTCACCACGACAAATTACATAAGGATAGCAGGTAGACGTGCAACAAACTGCGTCGCCATCCCCTTCTGAATAGAAAATCATAATCTGCCAAAAATAAAGCCTAGCCCCTTAGGGGTCGAAAACACATCTGTGTATAGATTTACAACCCAATAAGTTGAAAAAATTTGAGAGAAGGGATATGATTCACGAAGTAGGATTTCTACTTCATGATGTATAATTAATATATAATTTATTAGCGTTCATCTTTAGTCCTTGCTCATTTATCACTATATTTTAATAAACCTAACCTGAAATTTACAAAAAAAGGGCCATAAACGTCAACACTCCAATTAAAACCCATTTTAAATTGGTTTAAACACCTCTAAAGTTCTTATACTCTATGAAATCATTGTTTTCATGCCTAAATATACAAATTATTTAGCTAATTTTTCTTTGTCATGGATTCACAGCTTTAACATATGGAGTTTTTATAAACAAAATATGAAGTCTGAAAAAGTAAATGAACCATTAAAAAGTATAGTCTAAGCTTCACGAGTTCAACTGATGGGTCATAAGGCTACTCGGTATGGTTGATTGAGGATGGGCCTCCACGTCAGCGCCACATAGGATGGGTGTGAAGATGGGGGCAAAGAGGATGGGTAAGGAAATGAGGGATGAGCCTAAAATATATATATGTGTGTTGTATGTATATGTGTGTGTGAGAGGGATTTTGTATTTTTGTGCCCGTCCTCGTCGTCTCCTCCCTGCCGATCTCGACGCCGACGTTCAGCTGGAAATGGTGTTGAGGCCCGGCGCCGCCCCACGACGTCCCTTTGCCAAGCCCCACACCGAGTGCCCTAACCAATAGATGGTTTAAAAGCATTCTATGGTCAAACTAATTTGACCTAATCCTAAAATATGTATGAAGGTTATAGCCAAATTAGCTATTCTAAATCTTTGTATTTATTTTTCAATATGAAATTATAAATACTAACATTCACCATTGAGGTTTAGAGTGATTTGTACCAATTGATCTACTTGCCACACTTTCATTGGGTCACATGGAACCCACTAACTTCTTTTTTTTTTTCCGATTTTTTAAGGGTATATAAAAGATTTAAATCAAATGTAAAACAAGCAGGGCTACAGGCCAACTGGTCTGGTTGTTGCCACCTTGCCCAAGAGACTCGAATTCGAATCCCACCAACACCCAGCGTCAGTTCGCACACATTGACGTCCGCCTATTTAAAAACAAAACCTTTTTTAAGATCCCCTGAAAGTGTTAGATTTTTTTTTCAGTGTCATATACCATACTAAACTGACACTGATTGAAACTCACCACGCCACGTACTAGTTCTTATACACTTTATATTATCATTTATTTTGTTGTTATGACAATAAATTATCAACAAGATGCTTTATGAAAAAATATAACATTTTCTCTACAAAAATAAGTCTACCAACATGCACAACTAAGGTGTTGTTTAGCTTTTAATGGTTTAGACCTTTCACTGGTTCAACATTTAATGGTTTAGACATTTGTCTCTGAATGGTTAAGTACTATACAAAATCTGAATGATTAACACCTCTAATCTGAATTGGTTAGACATTTGCCACTGAATGGTTAAGCATTATACTGCCTCTTAATAGTTCAGACCTCTTATGGTTCAACACTTAATGGTTCAAACCTCTTACTGATTCACTAACTATTCAGAAGTTGTCAAACAACCCCTAATTGTAATTAGGGATTGATACATCTCCATTGACCAAAAACCCAATAATTGTGTTAGGTTCTTACATCATGCCATTCCATTTTTTATTTTTCCATTTACATCTCAACAAAAAAAAAAAAAAATCTCAAGAAACCGCCACCATCGTCCACCATTTCTTCTCTTTCTTTCTGAATATATTAATTATTATTTTTTGTATCAAAAATTCAGAATCCTCCATTTCTCTGCACACACTCACCAACTTCCCTGAATTCAATTGTATTTATGATCTTATATAGCCACATCAATTTCTCAGTTGACCCTAATGCACCCCCTCCAAAATTCGACAATAAACCCAAATAAATTTACAATCTTTACAGGGTTTTGTTAACCAATTTCAAAACTTTTTTTCTGGGTTTTGTTCTTCACTGATCAAACCCTAATGGGTCGGAGACAGATCGACTCAGAACCCACCCGTTGGGTCGCTGTGATCCTTCTCTTGATGGGTGTTATTTCTTGTTCAATTGTGTATATGTTCATGTCTGTGATTTTGAGACCTGTTCAAGAGAGTAAAAGTTTGTCAATTTTGGATGCTGAATCTGTGGAAGTGGTGGGGAGTGATGGTGGGTGTTGTAGAGGGATTGATAAGCTTGAGCTTTGGGGTTCTGCTGTGAAATGGGGTTCGGATTTTAAGTTTAATTCGTCTGTTGAGTGTTGTGATGCGTGTAAGGCGATGTGTAGTGGTAAAGGTGGGCCTTGTTTGTGTGATTCTTGGGTGTTTTGTGGGGATCCTGAAGCTTGTGGGTCGAAATTTGGGGAGGTGAGTAGTTGTTTTGATCTTCATCTTTGACTTTTATTGAATTCAGATTGTTGTTAAGTTAGATTGTTATTCGGTAGTTGAATTTGGTTCTTGTTTTGCCATGACATTTGTGTTAATTTGATCATATGTTATGTAAAGTCAACAAATTTGATATTTAGGTTTCTTGCGCGTAAAATGTAAGTAACAAAGATGAGGATGCCGAGGTGGATGTGTCGGTACACTAGGTTATATAGGATAAGAAATGAGGTTTTTAGGGAAAGATTGGGGGTGGCTAGTATATCAAATTAGATAAAGGAGGGGAGGTTGAGATGGTAATGACCACAATTAGAATCGTGGAAACGCTCACTGTTGAAAGGGGGGGGGGGGGGAGTATAGGTAGACCGAAACTGACTTGGGAGGAACGGATCAGGTAGGTTTTGCTAGACGTGCACCTCTATGAGGATATGGTCGCTGGTAGCCAGGTAGGAGTTCGTAGGGACGTAGGATTAAGGTTAAGGACTTTTAGGAGGTTGGTACGGATTTTCATGTTTTATTCTCGCTATAGGAGCTTAGTTTCTTAGCTTATATTGGCGGCGTTTACATGTTATCGCTTGTCTGTGTGTCTATATGATGTGTTATTTGTCCCTTCTTACATGTTAGTTTACTAAGGATATTTTCTAGTACTCTTAGGTTTTTCTGTTGTGTAGAGTTTTTGAGAAGTTATGTATGTTTTAATTTGACATTTATATATGAAAATGACTTTGGAGCCGGGATAGAGGTAAGGCTTGCCTACATCTCACCCTCCCCAGACCCCACCAATAACATGGCTACGGGTGGGATTCTACTGGGTATAGTTGTTGATTGTTGCTTTAAAGTCAACTAATAGGGTTGTTGATGTAAAGTCAACTAATAGGGTTGTTGTTTAAGAAGCCGTCTATGATTAAGAACTTAGTTGGACCATGATTGGTGTTCTGTTTTATCCCTTTATATTCTTTACCCAACTACAAATTTTGCAACTGTACTTTATATCAGAATTTAAACATCATCTAACAAAGCATAGCGTTAAATAAGTAAATATCAAGTTCAGCCAACCAACTGGGGTAGCCCAGTTGGCCAGCCCCACCCACCCTCATCCCTGAGGTCCCGGGTTTGAATCTTGGTGCCCGCATACCCACGGCCAAGCTCTTCGCTCTCGGTTGGGTATTCACCGCCATGCAGCTTTGGGGCGTAGCTAGCTGCGGAGTTGTAATATTCCGGCGGATGGGAGGTCCGTGCAAATACCCCCCCCCCCCCCCCCCCCCCCCCCAATATCAAGTTCAGCCTTATAGTTTCTTGCAATGAGATTTTGTGTGAGATTATTCAATCATAAAAACGTGCATTGGGTCTCAGTTACTTGATTTGAAGAGAATCGTGACGAGACCCATAAAGGTAAATGGTACGATGTTTGAAAGTGATTGTTACATTTTCTTGGTTCAGTGTTGGTTGAAGAAACAAAGCGATCCTTTGGCCCCCGATAGGCAAGAAGCAGGAGACAACACAATTTGGACTTCTGGCCTTGTTTATGGAAAAGGCGAGGTAATTTAGCATGTTGGTAATCTCAATTTTCGGTACAAGAAAACGGATATTATTCTTTTCATTTTCCTCTTTGCAGGGCATTGTGAAAATGAAAACACAACACGGCACTCTTCACATAAAAGTAAGTGGAAACTGTAAAAACCTTCCAAATTTGGCACATGCTAGTCGATAACTCTAACTGTTAAAGTCAAACTTTGTATTTCGTAACTTCATATTTTATATGGTTTTATTGTGAATTTAACTCCAATACTGAGGCTTATAAGATACAGAGTATAATCTAGTACTTGTTTTATTTTGGTTTTTATTGAAAAATACGAGAAACTCGTCAATTTATTAGCTCAAATATTTGTACATTTGACTTAAAAGAGTCAACATGTATCTCTTAATATGAATTGGATACTCTTCTAAACAAAGAATGATAAATGGAACCCTTTGTTTTAATGTGTTGCAATTTTTCTTTTTCATTTTCTATTTCCTGTACATTATTCTAAAAACTCACAATTTTCATGCAGCTTCTCCCTGAATGTGCCCCGCGTTCAATCATGTACATTCTTGAGTTGTTGACCATGCGTCATTGCGCGGGTTGCCAGTTTTATCGAGCCGAAGGACGTGGTCAATCTTGGGATTCAAAAGGAAATCACATAAAATCCGTAAGGCTTCTCTAACCCTCTTTTAAATCTATAAATCACTTTTACAGCCTTGACCAAAAAAGTCAACCTTTTTGGTGGTTTCATTAAATTATTAATTGTGAGTCTTTTTCAGGCTTCTTTTGGACCTCCATTTGCATTGGTTCAAGGAACACTTGAAGCTGAAGGTGTTGCGTTTAAAAAAATACCAACCGAAGAATGTCCAGTCATCCAAAGGGGCTCGGTTGCATGGATCGACTCGGGCCCAGAATTCTTTATCAGTTTAGCGAATCACGAAGAGTGGAAAAACACGTACACGGTTTTTGGATATGTTCTTCCTGAGGACATGGAAATTGCAGAGAAAATTGCTACCCTTCCCACGGTACCGGATGTTTGGAACAACATTAATGTGTCGGTTTTGGAAAAACCGGTGTCGATTTCGTTTAGTAGGGTTAACAAGGTTTCAAAGTAGATTTTCTTTCTGGTACAAGTTTTGTAATTTTGACATTGATTTTATATTTTTATGGCTTCACTTTAAAGAGAGGACATTTATACATCTTTTTTTATGGATAGAAAGGTACCATTTTAATTTGGTTACAATTTGTGTCAACCTGGCTAATTTTATAGTACTTAAATGTCAATTTATATTTATACTATATATATTATGCTAAATCATTATCACAATATGAAGGTTAATTTTCCAACCATATAAAAGTATTCTCCTAGATAGGGAGGGATTTAGTCTTATGCTGAAGAAGTCAAGAATGTTTAAAAAAACCCTCATTTTAAAGTAGGGCCGTTCAAATCGCTCGATGCTCGTT
This sequence comes from Helianthus tuberosus, assembly GCA_030545235.1. NCBI lineage: Eukaryota > Viridiplantae > Streptophyta > Magnoliopsida > Asterales > Asteraceae > Helianthus > Helianthus tuberosus. The sequence continues at coordinate 184,316,770 of CM060419.1, forward strand.
CGGAAATTGCTCGGAAAATGCTCGTTCGATTTGACGCTCGGTTGTAAACGAGCCACTCTGCTCGGTTCGGCTCGAATTATTATTTTAGTTAGCATATATATACAGGTAGATGATCCTGTAAAAAGTGCTCAAAGTGTGAGAAGTGTATTATAACACTATATATAATACTATATAACACCATATAAACACCGTATAACAATATGTAACACCATATAATACCATATAACACTTTGTAACACTATATATCATTATATAACAAATATAACACTATAGGTTGTCTGATAGCATGTCTATGATAGATGTATAGTGTTATATTTGTTATATAATGATATATAGTGTTACATAGTGTTATATGATACTATATGGTGTTACATATTGATATACGGTGTTTATATGGTATTATATAGTATTATATATAGTGTTATAATACACTTCTCACACTTTAGGCCCTTTTTACACTATCCTTACCCTATACATACATATACATATACACATACATCTATAAACATGTATATACACAAATATAAATTATACATATATATACACACATACACCTATATATACACACACTTACACATACATATATACTTAAATATAAATTAAATTTATAGTTTTATATGTACCAATCTATTAGATTTTGGTCAACTATATACAAATTTACAACTATATCTATGCGTACTAGCCCAATCACGCCAATAAAAATTTAAAATCAAAACTAAAAGTTAAACCCTAAACCGATAAACGACAGTCTGTTCATCGCCTTAATGTTTCATGTTGTTACCCTAAGTCGATCGTCTCCTGCTCTCAACGTAATTGTTCGTGCAATATGATCATCGTCTCGTCAGCCACAACATTGTTATTTATAAGAAAAATATTATGCCATGAAATGTGCATGTTTTTAAAGACATAAAAACTTGAGACCCAACATTGTCACTATCTCTTTCAGCAAATTTAAATTGGGCGACACGGTTGTCCAAATCGCTCGAACATCGCTCGACGCTCGCTCGGAATTTTTACTGCTCGAAAAATGCTCGCTTGATTTGATGCTCGGTTTTAAATGAGCCGCTCCGCTCGGTTCGGTTTGAAAACAAGCCAAGCATGAGCAAAGCTCCGCTCGGTTCGGCTCGGCTCGTAAACAGCCCTATTTTAAAGACATGGTTTTATTGCACCCCATAAATTGAATCACTCACCATTATCTTTCCATTTCTTTTTTGCACTAGTTATCACCCTTTTTTAGTAAGTAATTAATTAATTATTTTAAAAACATTTAATAGATTTTCTAAGATAAATAAATCGCAACCCACACCCTTACACTAATTAAACTTCGAACCGCTTGATTATGAAGTATACCATTTAACCACCAAGATATTCCCATAAGGACTCTTGGTAATTAGTATTGTTAGAATTTTAAAATTTATGTTGAATTTTTGTTTATATCGGTAAGTTTTATGGCTGTCTTTGTTTTATGTGTATTTATATAGTGTGTATTTTTTTGGGTATAATTCCACCATTTACGTACAAAGATTGTCCGTTCGAAAAACGTATAAAGATTATCCAAATATAACATGATTAATAGTTAGGTATATAATCAGAATCAATGAAGATGGGGACCCATTGATAATGATAAAACCTTTATAAACACCATCGTTTGGACGTCTTGAATACAAGTTCCACATAAGATAAGATTAAAAAATTTTACCATTAAAAAAAAGTATATAGCCAAAAATCATTATCAAAGATCTATTAAGACGAGTTTAATTACAAAAAGCATACGTAACCCATTGTTTTTTTTAGTTTATTATAAATCAAAAACTATAATTTCTTAAATATTTCAAACGGATATAAAAGTAATGAATGTACTCAATTTGGGATTGTAACTAATAAAAGCCCGTCTCTTAGACCATTGGGTGTGGTTTGGTTAGTCTTTTTGGAGACCACCCGCCACGTAGGCGCCACATCACCACGGGAGGAGGATCATCCCTTTGGGGACTACCAAAGGGTGTGGAGGACTACCCACTTTAATAAAAAAATCAATATATAATTGAAGGAGAGAGAGAGGCAGCTCGTCGCTGCCGTCTTACCCGTGACGCCGGCGACGTGACGAGAGGGAGGGGGCGGTGTGCGACGAGGGGGAGGGGGCCGATCCCCACACCGGATGGTCTTAAATCTCCCTATGTTCTATATTCATTATTCAACTTCTTAATTAAATTGTTTTGTATCCCAGTTTTTTTAGGTTAATTTTGCTAATTGTTTAAAAAATGGACATGGTGGTGTAAGTTTTGAAATTATATCGAGATAGTTGGTAAACAGGCAACAAGCTGCGCCGCTACCCCTTTTTGAATAACAAAACTAAATCTTTTAAAAACTACGTCCATAGATCTCGGGGTCATAACATTACTATGTATGACCCTTTGAACTTGACTAAGTAGGTCCACAACCTCTGGCGCTAGAAAACCAAAAGTATCAAAAGCAAATAGGATAAACACGTGTTGGTTGTCAAGACACGCTTTCTCGTGTTTGGTCACTTTACCCGAAGCAACCTTTAAAGCAGCCTGACCCACCGTGAAAGCACTACCCCCCAAGCCTACAAGCGGGGAAACCCATGTTAGATCCACGCATGCATGTTTTCCTCCTACCCATCCAAAGACCAGAATGTCGGCTGGTCGAACGGTAGATCTCCCTTCCAACGGGTCAGAATCATAAATCATAACGGTTCATTGAATTATAAGACGAACTCAAAAAACTAGAGGTCATTGTTAAATTCGTGTTTGCTAAATTTATCCAAAAATTATATTAAGATATACATAAGCTAAAGAAAAAAAAATGATGTGTTGGAATTATATCTATATAAAATAGGGGAAGGCTATATAGAAAACCCTTAAGTTTTTAGAAAACTCTGGAAACTCAAATCTCCCCCCATTTTTACCCAACCTCCCGACATTTTTTTTTTGAAAAAAATAACACATGTAATATACATGTTTTAGAGTGTTTTGGGCCAAAAAAAACAAAAAAGCGCCGAAGGGATGTTTTTTTAAAAAAAAAAAAACAAATTTCAGCATGCTTCGGGTTACTAACATGTGTTAGCCACAAAAGGCAGAAACTTGCTGAATTTTTTTTTTTTTTTTTTAAACATTCCTTCGGCGCTTTTTTTGTTTTTTTGGCCCAAAACTCATAAAAACATGTATATTACATGTGTTATTTTTTTCAAAAAAAAAATGTCGGTAGGTTAGGTTTTCTAGGGTTTTCTCAAAATAGAGGGTTTTCTATCTAGGATTATCCTATAAAATATATATGAAAGATACAAAAGAAAAACAAACTTATACTCTAAAAATCTAAATAAAAGAAAACAGTAAATAATAATAATTAAAATTGTCACATCTTTGGTGACTTAATGCGTGTGGGGCCGTTCAAAAAAAAAAAAAAAAAAAACAAACCTGTGGGGCTCGATACTTTCTTAACCAAGCATTATGCTTAAAAGACCCGCTTATTTGAACCCTCAAACACACTTTTTGAGGAACTTTTTTGAACCCTCAAAACACATTATTGAGGAAAGATGCTTATTTGAACCCCTCTCAAGAAAGTGATCCGGCTCCTTCCTATATGCCAAAAAAATAAATTTCTGACCCTATATAAACCTAATATTACCCACTTTGTATTGTGTCAGGTTAACTTGGTAACAAGAAAGAAAAATGAAGTATCTCATTGAACCTAGATGCATTCTTATAAAGCTTTTTCTTTCATATTCCCTTCCTTTACGATTCGACGAAAACGAAATCAATTTCTTGTTTGTATCGGTTATTGCCATCTTCTCATTGATCTTCCTCCTCGTATCAAGATCTCTTTTGCTATTAGCATATGTGTGGCAAGGAAGAGTTGACTTCTCTAGTTTCAAGTCAAAGGCCTTTCTATGTTGTTGATAGTACTAGTGACTTTTTTTTCGTGTGACTATCTCCTCTTTTAATGATGCTCTATTTAGTTTTGTGTTTGGTGTTTCATGCCATTAGACGCTTTTGCTAACTATCTTCATTGTTTTGTGCACGTTTGCGGTTGTGTAATAATAATATATGGATGTTGCGTTGTTTATATGACATGCTACAACTTATTTAAACATAGGTGTTACCGTTACCAATATTCTCTCTCTTTCTATATTAAAATTGTAGCTTATTTACTAGAAAGTTTTAATCTATTTATGATTTTTGGTTTTAACTATAGTAATATATCACAATGATTGGTCAAATAAGTTGTAATTGTTTTAAGTTACAAAAAATAAAGAGTTAATTACATAGTTAGTCCCTGTGGTTTGCACAAAGTAACATACTCAGGTACTAATAGTTTAAAATCACCTTCTAGGGTATTAACTTTTCATTTTGTAACGTTTGACGGTATTAACGTTAATTGTTTGTTAAACTATTAGTACCTAAGTATGTTATTTTGTGCAAACCACAGGGACTAACTATGTTAATACCCTAGAAGTTAATGCATCCAAACGTTACAAAATGAAAAGTTAATACCCTAAAAGGTGATTTTAAAGTATTAGTACCTAAGTATGTTATTTTGTGCAAACCATATGGACTAACTATGTAATTAACTCTTACATAGTTAACAAAAAATAAAATAGAAGAAAATTAGACATAAAATAGACAAAAACAAATGTATGTTGCCATTTTACCTATGTACGTATAAGTGGAAAGATATATCTTAAAACATCTATCATACTTATATGTGAGTTTCGGTTCAGTTATTTTGTTTCTGGGGTTGGGCTGTGTTGTCCCAAGAAAAAGAAAATCCAAAGCAATTTTACGTGTAACCATAATTGAACAGATTTTGTTGGCTATTCATTCAACATTTAAAACCAAACTATCAGAATTTTAGCAGTGATTCGGCTAATATGAATCCAATCAGTTATTTTGATTTCGATTCAACTTTTATGCTCCCTCGAAACCAAAAGCATTATCGCTTAAAAAGTTGTAATCAGGCCTTGCGGTGTACTCTAACTTCATTGTTGTTAAAGATAACATGACAAGTTAACATGTCTCTCAAACCACTCTCTCCTCATGTTGTTAAAACCTTTGTTTGTTAACCTCTGTTTGTTAACATGTTAACTTAGGCAAATAATAATAAAAAAATAATGTTATTTATTATCAATGTTTATTTTAGATAAGGAGTTAACAAATGGTATTATTATTCTTATTATATATTTTGTACTTAGTTTAAATATTTAATATTAAAATCATTAAAAAATGTTGGTTGGGTAGAGTTAACAAGGTTAAATCATTTTTTTCGAATGAGGTGAAGTAAAAAGAGAAAAAAAAAAACAGGTGATATGACGCTTCTATGGAATTAAGAAAGGTTAAGGTATACCTCATTACCTTAGTATACCAAAAGCGTAATTAATAATGTCTTAATGCAACACGGATCATAATTACAACAATTGTTTATAAATTTGTTAACAAACTTTTAAAAATCCAAATAGGCATAAATAAAATAATTAGTTATAATCTATAGTGGAGGGTTCAAATAAGAATAAATTTTTTGTAAGAAGAAAAAAAAAAAACAATCTCAGCCAATAAGAATGCTTCATTTAATATTTGTAATTAATGTTATTGTAAATGTATATTGGTAAACTTACATAGATCATTAATTTGTAGTTTCCTCTTTAATAACTAACTATATTAAATTTGTAATTTATTTTCAAAAAAATAAGATAAAAATAATTTAGAGTGTATGATAAATGAAATAATCCACTGTATCATATGTATTTACCCAAACATCAAACTTAGCTAAAGACTTTAAAATAAGGTTATTGGATTTTATCACCCTTAAATATTGGCCATTGGTCGCTGTCACTCCCAACTATCACTTTGACGCCCGCCACCCCCCAATTTAACACTTAGCGTGTTATGTCACCAGATCACTAACTTTTGATCTTGTTACTATACTTTTGGAGGTGTCCTAAGATCCCTAAAACATTCCCAAGATCCCTATGACACCCCAAAAAGTGTAGTAACAGGATCAAAAGTTAGTGATCGGTTAACGACGTGGTGACAGAACACACTAATTGTTAAGTTGGGGGTGACGGACGTCAAAGTGATAGTTGAGGGTGGCAGTGGCCAACAACCAATAGTTGAAGGTGATAAAAACTAATAACCCTATAAAATAATAAAATCCATACAACGTACAAAATGCCCAATGAAATTCAACCAAAATGTGGAATAGTGCAAACTGCAAATATTCCTAATGCATTACATATTTACCATACACATAGACCATCATAAGTTCATAACACTTGCAAAAGACTAACGTTAAACTACATACCATAATAGACCATTGATGAAACAATGGTTAACCGGGCAGGGTTAACTCACTGGTCTCGTCAAGAGGGTTAATCCCTTCTTTCCGAGGATCGCTGGCTGGATCGTCTGGTGGTGGGTTTCCTGCACAAGGAAACAAACCGTGACTCGTAACAAGGAGGATGGGGTGGGGGGTGCTCCTTGTTACCACTCTCCGGCGTGAGAATCAGTAATTTGCTTGGGAAGCAAAGTATGATAGTAGTATTGAGAGAGTTGAGAAGTGATACCTCAAACCTGGTTTGGGGTGAGTATTTATAGCCGAGGAGTGAAGGAGGGTAGTTGAGTAGCTAGTCTGACATCGCACAGCTATTTGCAGGTGTGTCAGACCTGTCGGATATTGTGGTGATGCCACGTCCTGCTGTGGTGTAACACCCTAAATTATACCCTTGATTTATATAATAGTTTATATAAATTATAAGAAAAGATAATTTCAAAACCTGACTTTCATTAACTAGGTTATAACTTAATTCAAAAGAAGTCAAGTATTAACTAAGTTGAAACATTTTAACAGCTGTTCAAAACATGATTACATCCATATACAAACGTTTTAAAGATTCAAACATAGCGGAAGCTTAGATATGTAGTGTTCGGTTCTTCAATTGTCACTTGATCGCCAACCGTAAGATTTGTCGAATTACCTAAAATTTAAAACCATTAGAAACATTAGTTTTAATGATTTCGAAAAAATAAATAACGAGTTCGAACATCACATTTCAAATAATAGAAACAAAACAATTATTCTGACTCCACCGTAAATTACGGTATCACCATACCGTAATTTACGGTGAACCCTGAACATTTCTGGTCACCGTAAATCAGTAGACCTACACCGTAACATGTTTGCCCCTTTACCGTAAATTACGGTATTACCGTAATTTACGGTGAGACCTGGAAATTTTAAGTCTTGTTTGTTTAGTTCACCTCATACGAACCAAATCTTGTAATTCACCTTAAATCACCATATTCATCAATTCTAATATTCTAATGATGTGATAAATATTAATCAACTATCATAGCACAATCCAAAATATTCCGGAGTGTAAATTATGTTTTACTCGATTATTTGACCCGTTTAGATACCAAGAGTCAATCTTCAATAATGTAATACATACATTCAAATTTTCTAACAATTGTCTTGACCCGTCTCGCTTGACTAAGACGAAGGTCACTTCCGTGATATATTGAACTATATTGTTTACCATGTTTTCGAGACTACAACATAATACTATTAATTGATTCATAATGTAACGAAATGGTAAATTCGTACCTTTAGAGCACGCCTTTCCCCCGTGGATTCCCTTCGGCTTGTCCGCTTGATGATCCGGACTCCTTGCCTAGAAAATTCAGTTTTTACAACTTGTTTAGAACTCTTTCCCATGACCATATTCATATCATTGTGAAACATGATCAAATCTGCGTTCTCATCAAATTTAACATCAACATCCTCACTTAGGCATTTCTACAAACACCTAACGGGTCAGATTTTCCTACCATCATCTCCAAGTTCATGACTTGCAAATAAAACCTCAAATTTCATTTTAATTAGTAAACCTTGCACACATTTTAGCATCAATATCACAGGAATTACCTCCTATGATGAAATTTATACTAGAATTATCATTCAAATCCTAGTCATCATCATCATCTAACAAAACCCATAACCTAGCTTCCATGGATTCATAGAATTCCCTGAATTTGGGCATGATTTCTCAAATAGTTAACTAGGTTGTACTTCTAAACACCTATTCAACTTCAATCTAACCAAATAACAGACATGCAAGCATCTAATTTCAGATTTCCAAAATCATGAGAATTTCGAACAAGGATTTAACACGAATTTTTACATACCTTATGATTCTCACTACGAGGGGATCACTAATTCGTGTTTAGAACTTGATTTGGGACAGATTTGGGGCTTCAATTTAAAGGATTTTGGTGTGAAGCTAGGGTTTGGAGAACCCCCTTGTCGCCCCTCTTCTCTTGATCGACCAGACACACCAATTTTGGTGTGTTTGGTTTGGTTTTGTTACTATTAGTAACCAACTTTTCTAATTTGTCAAGTTTAGTCCCCCAACTTTGTTTTGTTCTTAAGTTAATGTGTTTTAGCCATATCATTCATTATTTCAAGACTTGGACTTAACTAGGTTATGTTCCTAGTTAGTAATTTCTTATTTATTAATTCTTTAAAATTTCAAGGTATGGGTTTTTATTTTCGGGGTGTTACAAGTCCACCCCCCTTAAAAAGGGTTTCGTCCCCGAAACCGAATTACGTACCGAATAAGAAAGGGTATAGCCGTTGTATCTCCTCTTCGGACTCCCATGTAGTGTCCGAACCTTTCCTATGCTCCCATTTGACTTTGACTTGATCAATTCGTTTATTTCGTAAACGTTTGACCTTTCTGTCTAAAATTTCAACCGGTCTCACCACATAATTTAGACTATTATCCACTTCGATATCGTCGTAATGGATATATGTCGTTTCGTCTGCTAGGCACTTTCTTAATTGCGATACATGAAACGTGCCATGGATCCCACTCAGCTCCTCCCGTAGTTCAAGACGGTAAGCTACCTTGCCAACTCTTCCGATGATTTTAAATGGCCCGATAAACCTTGGGCTTAACTTCCCCTTCTTTCTAAATCTTATAACACCTTTCCATGGGGACACTTTTAGCATGACCATGTCACCGACTTGAAATTCAATTGGCCTTTTCCTTTTGTCAACATACGCCTTTTGCCTGTCTTGAGCCGCTTTCAAGTGTGCCCGAACTTTATCGATCTTTTCGTTCGTGGCTCGTACTATGTCTTGGTGGGCAAGTTCACGTGGACCCACTTCACCCCAACAAACCGGGGTTCGACACTTCCTACCGTAAAGTAATTCGTATGGTGCCATTTTAATACTAGATTGGTAACTGTTGTTATACGAAAACTCGACCAATGGTAGGTGAACATCCCAACTGCCTCCAAAGTCGATTATACATGCCCGTAGCATGTCACCCAATATTTGTATCGTTCTTTCACTTTGTCCATCCGTTTGAGGATGGTACGCAGTGCTTATGAACAATTTGGTCCCCATTTGTTCTTGGAAATCACGCCAGAAATTCGAAGTAAACCGGGTATCCCTATCGGACACGATGGACACCGGCACTCCATGACGTGCTATGATTTCATTGGTATAGACTTCTGACATCTTTTCTGACGTGTACGTCTCACGAATCGGAATGAAGTGAGCACTTTTCGTCAATCTATCCACCACTACCCATATGGCATCAAAACCACGGTTCGTCTTAGGCAGTTTGGTTAACAGGTCCATTGTAATATGTTCCCATTTCCAAACCGGAATTTCTAACGGTTGGAGTTTACCGTATGGTTTCTGGTGCTCCGCCTTGACTTGTAAACATGTCAAGCATTTTTCCACATATTTCGCCACATCCCTCTTCATTCCGGGCCACCAATAGTTTTGTTTCAAATCATTGTACATCTTGGTCGCACCCGGATGAATCGAATAACGGGATTTATGAGCTTCATCAAGTAGAAGCGCCTTTACTCCACAGGTATGTGGGACCCATATCCTCCCGGATCGAGTCTTCAACCCATGATTCCCATCCGTCAAATCTTTCAATTGTCCAATTATTCTTTCTTTCTTCCAATTTTCTTCTTTCACTGCTTCTAACTGCGCCTCTCGAATTCGTTCAAGTATACCCGAGGTCACCACGAGTTGCATTGACCTCACTCGTATTGGGACATAGTCCGCCTTTCGACTTAGAGCGTCAGCTACCACGTTTGCTTTTCCGGGGTGATAATGTATCTCACAGTCGTAGTCCTTCACCGTCTCTAGCCATCGCCTCTGCCGCATATTCAACTCCTTCTGATCGAAGAAGTATTTCAAACTTTTGTGATCGGTGAATATGGTGCACTTTACCCCATACAAGTAATGTCTCCATATTTTTAATGCAAACACTACCGCTGCCAATTCGAGATCGTGCGTGGGGTATTTCTTCTCATGCATCTTCAATTGTCTCGAGGCATAGGCTATCACCTTGCCCCGTTGCATCAACACGCAACCGAGCCCCGATAACGAAGCATCCGAATAGACCACCATGTCTTCGACTCCGTCCGGCAATGTCAGTACCGGAGCTTGAGTTAGCCTTTCTTTTAGCGTCCGAAACGCTTTTTCTTGATCGACTCCCCAATCAAACTTTGCTTTCTTTTGGGTTAGCTTTGTTAGCGGCGATGCAATTTTGGAGAAGTCTTGAATGAATCTCCTATAATATCCAGCAAGCCCCAAAAAGCTTCTAATTTCAGAAGGGTTCTTCGGGGGATTCCATTTTGACACCGCCTCTATCTTTGACGGATCCACCAAAACTCCATCGGCACTTATGACATGACCGAGAAATTGTACCTCTCGTAACCAAAAGGCACATTTAGAAAATTTTGCATAAAGCTTCTCTCGTCTAAGTGTCTCTAACACTTCTTGCAAGTGGCGTGCGTGTTCGGCTTCACTCTTTGAATACACCAAGATATCATCGATAAACACGATGACCGACTTATCCAACATTGGCTTGCAAACCCGGTTCATGAGGTCCATGAAAGCCGCGGGCGCATTTGTTAGCCCAAATGACATCACGAGAAATTCGTAATGTCCGTATCTTGTGCGGAAAGCCGTCTTTGGCACATCCTCTTCTTTGACCTTTAGTTGATGATACCCCGATCTAAGGTCAATTTTGGAAAACCAATTCGCACCTTGTAGTTGGTCGAATAAATCATCTATCCTCGGGAGCGGGTATCGGTTCTTTACCGTGAGTTTGTTTAACTCCCGGTAATCAATACACATACGCATGCTCCCGTCCTTCTTCCTTACGAACAATACCGGTGCGCCCCAAGGAGACACACTCGGCCTTATGAATCCCTTATCAAGCAGGTCTTGGATTTGGGACATCAACTCTTGTAGTTCCGACGGTGCAAGTCGGTACGGGGCTTTTGCCACAGGTTTCGCGCCCGGAATCAATTCGATCCCGAACTCTACTTCCCGTTCAGGCGGTATCCCCGGTAAATCTTCCGGAAAAACATCTTCATAATCCCGTACTATCGGTACATCTCCAATCTTCCGTGATTCTTTCTCGGTCTCATTTGCATAAATTATGAATGCCTTGCATCCTCGCTTCATGAGCTTGTGGGCTTTCAACATCGAACATACTATGGGGTTGCCTCGTTTTTCGCCATAAATAGTGACGTGTCTTCCGCTCGGAGATGTTAGTTTTATCTCTTTGCGAAAACACACGACCTTTGCATGGTATTGAGATAGCCAATCCATCCCCACGACTACTTGGAATTCTCCCATCGACATCGGAATTAGGTTTATCAAATATTCTTCCTCATCGATGCTCAATTTACAATTTTCACATACATCACAAACAATAAAGCTTTTGTTATTACCTATCTCTACTTCTAAAGGCACAGGTAATTTTGTTAAAATAAACGAAGGATGTCGAATAAACCCATATGAAACAAAGGATTTATTCGCACCCGTATCAAATAATACGTGTGCGGGAATTGAATTTACAGCAAATATACCTGAGACCACGTCAGGTTCAATCTTTGCTTCTGCAGCAGTTAGTTGGAAAGATCTCGCCTTTGCTTTCGGGGCTTCACCTTTCGGTTCTTGCCCATCCTTCTTTCCAACCAGTTCCGGGCATTCCGACTTCTTGTGACCCGTTCGATAACAGTTGTAACAAACCGTCACTTTCTCCGGGCATGACATAGCCATATGTCCCTTTTTCTTGCATATGGGACATGGCTTATCTTTGTAACGACATTCGCCCTTATGATTCTTCCCACAAATTTTGCAACCTGATGTACTACCTCTAGCGTCGGATTTCTTTGCGGATTCACCCGTTCTTGCTTTCTTGGCAGGGCTTGGATTCACATCTTGTGCCCTTCGTTCGCCCCGTTCTATACTCTTCTTCAATTCGATCTCCCTTTCCCAAGCAGCGTTAACAATCTCGGTAAGGGTCTCGTACTTTGAAGGGGTTATGAACTCTCTATATTCCGCACTTAGCATATTATGATAATAATAGACCTTTTGCTCCTCGTTCGTTATCAAATCATCACAGAACTTCATCTTGTCCATAAACATTCCCGTGATCTTGTCTATGGATTCACCTTTGTGTCTGAGTTGCATGAACTCTTCCTTGATCTTGTTTATGACCGCTTTGGGGCTATGGTGTTTAAGAAACGGCGTCTTAAACTCCTCCCAAGACATGGCCTTAGCCGCTTCACTTCCAATCTCCTTCTTTTTGTTGTCCCACCAATCTTTCGCTTGATTCCTTAGTTGACCCGTACCAAAGGCTACGTAGTCTTCTTCGTCACAATGGGTTCTCTCGAATACCCCTTCGATGTCACTTAGCCATCGTTGGCACACTATTGGGTCAACCTCCCCATTGTATACTGGTGGTTTACAAGCCATGAATTCCTTGTATGAACAAGGCTTTCGTCCTCCACGCTTTTCCTTTACTACATTTGAATCATCTTCCAGTTTCTTGATTCTATCTTCTACTATTGATAAAACCGTGTCTTGGATTTTATCAATAAAGTCCGACAAACTGTTTTCGATCGCCTTTCCTACCTCTTCGGCAATCACTTCCCTCACTTGTTCGGTGACTCTTGGCACCGCATTATCATTGTCTTCATCAGCCATCTCGATTTCTGAAATGTTTACATAGATCGTTAAACATTCTATTTATAACACATGCTTTACTTGTTTTGATTTAATCAAGTTCGTAACTTGATTTAATCATTCTTGTTTTAACTTAATCAAGTTCGTAACTTGATTTAATAATTCTTGTTTCTATCCAATCAAGTCCATAACTTGATTTGATCATTCATGTTTCTATTTAATCAAGTCCATAACTTGATTTAATCATTCTTGTTTCTATCCAATCAAGTCTATAACTTGATTTGATCATTCATGTTTCTATTTAATCAAGTCCGTAACTTGATTTAATCATTCTTGTTTCTATCCAATCAAGTCTATAACTTGATTTGATCATTCATGTTTCTATTTAATCAAGTCCGTAACTTGATTTAATCATTCTTGTTTCTATCCAATCAAGTCCATAACTTGATTTGATCATTCTTGTTTCTATCCAATCAAGTCCATAACTTGATTTGATCATTCATGTTTCTATTTAATCAAGTCCGTAACTTGATTTGATCATTCATGTTTCATGCATTTCTTGCTTTTTGAGTGAGCTTACACACTCTTTTCATGCATATTGTTCATTTCTCATTTTATACGTAGTACATAATTTATTAACAAAACAAGTTAATTCTTACCGGACGATCGATCAAGCTTGAACCGAACACTTATTGACAACCATGAGCTCTGATTACCAACTTGTAACACCCTAAATTATACCCTTGATTTATATAATAGTTTATATAAATTATAAGAAAAGATAATTTCAAAACCTGACTTTCATTAACTAGGTTATAACTTAATTCAAAAGAAGTCAAGTATTAACTAAGTTGAAACATTTTAACAGCTGTTCAAAACATGATTACATCCATATACAAACGTTTTAAAGATTCAAACATAGCGGAAGCTTAGATATGTAGTGTTCGGTTCTTCAATTGTCACTTGATCGCCAACCGTAAGATTTGTCGAATTACCTAAAATTTAAAACCATTAGAAACATTAGTTTTAATGATTTCGAAAAATTAAATAACGAGTTCGAACATCACATTTCAAATAATAGAAACAAAACAATTATTCTGACTCCACCGTAAATTACGGTATCACCGTAATTTACGGTGAACCCTGAACATTTCTGGTCACCGTAAATCAGTAGACCTACACCGTAACATGTTTGCCCCTTTACCGTAAATTACGGTATTACCGTAATTTACGGTGAGACCTGGAAATTTTAAGTCTTGTTTGTTTAGTTCACCTCATACGAACCAAATCTTGTAATTCACCTTAAATCACCATATTCATCAATTCTAATATTCTAATGATGTGATAAATATTAATCAACTATCATAGCACAATCCAAAATATTCCGGAGTGTAAATTATGTTTTACTCGATTATTTGACCCGTTTAGATACCAAGAGTCAATCTTCAATAATGTAATACATACATTCAAATTTTCTAACAATTGTCTTGACCCGTCTCGCTTGACTAAGACGAAGGTCACTTCCGTGATATATTGAACTATATTGTTTACCATGTTTTCGAGACTACAACATAATACTATTAATTGATTCATAATGTAACGAAATGGTAAATTCGTACCTTTAGAGCACGCCTTTCCCCCGTGGATTCCCTTCGGCTTGTCCGCTTGATGATCCGGACTCCTTGCCTAGAAAATTCAGTTTTTACAACTTGTTTAGAACTCTTTCCCATGACCATATTCATATCATTGTGAAACATGATCAAATCTGCGTTCTCATCAAATTTAACATCAACATCCTCACTTAGGCATTTCTACAAACACCTAACGGGTCAGATTTTCCTACCATCATCTCCAAGTTCATGACTTGCAAATAAAACCTCAAATTTCATTTTAATTAGTAAACCTTGCACACATTTTAGCATCAATATCACAGGAATTACCTCCTATGATGAAATTTATACTAGAATTATCATTCAAATCCTAGTCATCATCATCATCTAACAAAACCCATAACCTAGCTTCCATGGATTCATAGAATTCCCTGAATTTGGGCATGATTTCTCAAATAGTTAACTAGGTTGTACTTCTAAACACCTATTCAACTTCAATCTAACCAAATAACAGACATGCAAGCATCTAATTTCAGATTTCCAAAATCATGAGAATTTCGAACAAGGATTTAACACGAATTTTTACATACCTTATGATTCTCACTACGAGGGGATCACTAATTCGTGTTTAGAACTTGATTTGGGACAGATTTGGGGCTTCAATTTAAAGGATTTTGGTGTGAAGCTAGGGTTTGGAGAACCCCCTTGTCGCCCCTCTTCTCTTGATCGACCAGACACACCAATTTTGGTGTGTTTGGTTTGGTTTTGTTACTATTAGTAACCAACTTTTCTAATTTGTCAAGTTTAGTCCCCCAACTTTGTTTTGTTCTTAAGTTAATGTGTTTTAGCCATATCATGCATTATTTCAAGACTTGGACTTAACTAGGTTATGTTCCTAGTTAGTAATTTCTTATTTATTAATTCTTTAAAATTTCAAGGTATGGGTTTTTATTTTCGGGGTGTTACATGTGGTGTCAGACTGTTGTACATACGTGGGCCAGTAGGCGACTGTTTTCAGTGCCACTTGCACTGTGGTGTCAGACCTACTTGCCTTGTAGGCAGGATGCGGCGCCAAGCCGCATCGCTGCTTGCGGTCATTGATATTGTTCCCGCATTGGTTGTTCCATCCATGATTTGCGCGGGATGCGGTGTTGTGCCGCATCGCCTGTCGAGTGACTGTGACTGTGGTCCAGATCCCTTGTCGTGACGAAAATGTTCATAGGATGCGGTGCGAGGCCGCATCGCTATGCGTAACATTAGTTTCCGTCCCTAAGGTAAGTCTTCTCATCAATGGACAGATTGGACCGCAGTGTTCGCGTGTGTCTACGCGGACACTGGAGAGTTAATTGCTGTTGGGGGTTTTTAATGAGGGTAATGGTCATTCGCGGTCGAGCTGACGCGATATTTGGGACCATACCCCTTCAAGTCCCCCCAGTCTAGTGTTTCTTCCGTATGCGAGTCGCATGTGGGAGGGATACTGGACTATGTTGTCTAGGATGTTAAGATTGTGCCATGCAGATGGCACCTTCTTTAAGTAGTAGGCCCTTTCGAGTGGATTGTTTCTTCCTTTGAGAAGGGTGCATGGTTCCGTCTGATGCGGAATTCTCAGTCAAGGACTTGACTCTATCTACCTTTTGCTGATGTCATCAGCACCTGTTGGTGTTTCGGACCAACCTTTGAGACGGTGACTGAAGGTATTAGCAGGGTTCGAACCAACCTTTGAGATCGTGACTGAAGATGTCTTCTTCAGTATAGTTGGAACCTCTGCGTTAGTTGGTGCAAAGTTGTAAGTACTTTGCTCAAGCTCTATGTTCTGCAACTGGACATGTAACGATGATCCCTGTTTTGTGGGGTGTTCGTGTTCTCCAGTTAGCTTTCTAGTAACCGCACGTCCTCTGCGGTTTATCTCTCAAGTAACCGCACGTCCTCATAGGTTTAGCTCTCTAGTAACCGCGCGTTCTTTGCGGTTACCTTGTTGCCGAACCTTGTTTGCCCTGTTTCTTTGAGGATCGTGGGGTAGTTGTGTTATTGTTGGCCGTGTTTGGTCGAACAATGTGAATCTGGACTATGGGCAGATAAACATGGTCATAGGCAGGGTTGTGCCTACCATTGTTTATTCTATGCGGTCCATAGGTGGGTAACTAGTCATAGGCAGACTTGTTACCGCTGTTCTGGAGCCACTTTCCTTCACGCTTTGGTGGAAAGTAGTTTCCCTGTAAGTAGCGTTGCCGGAAGAGATCGTTTTAGATACTTGGGAAGTTGGTTGAAACTCTTCCGTATTCGATTTGTAGCCACTTTCCTTCACGCTTAGTTGGAAAGCAGTTTTTCTTGAAATAGCTTTGCTCTTCCGCGTGGTGGCTTAGTTGTGGCTCTTCCGTAGCTACCGTTCGCATAGTTGCGGTTTGCAGTAACTACGTAAGAATGGTTGCGGTTTGCAGCAAAGAACTCGCTTCTAGAAGTTTTGTAGCCTGGATGTGGCTCTTGAAGGTTCAGGGGACAGGGTTGCTGATGTGCGGTTGCTCAGCATACTTGTCCTGTTCCTTTAGGAGAAGCTGTTTGCGTTCCCTCTGTGGTTGTGAACCGGAAACGAGGGTTTTGAAGCTTGAAGAAGCTTTCATGGGGTGCGGTTTACCGCGTCTTGAGAAGCGGTTTTCGCAGTCCAAAGAACCGTGCTGGTTCTGAGTATCTGACACACCTGTGCGGGTTGGTGTGCGTCATCTCCGCATATTCTGCGTGTGCTCGTGGATATGTGCGGTTTATGACTTATACCCCTTTATATAATTTAAAGATATATATTTTTGCCTTTTTTGAGGGGTATGTAAAAAACGACATGCGGTATGGGTTATGGTGCGGTAACCAGAGAAATCGCATGCCGCTTGTGTTTGGATAAGGTTGTCGCTTTCTGTTGCTTACGTCACGATTGCACGTGTGGGTTGTTGAAGTTGGTAGGATTCTGACATGTGCTGATTTGAAAAGACGTTTGCACTGACCGAGGTCATAACTGCACTGTAGCAGGGAGTGAAAAAGTCTTCTCTGTCAGGCGCGTGGGCGGCTACGCGCGCGTGATAACCGTCAGCGGAAAGGTCGCTGACCACGTGTCGCCTTGTAACTCGCTTATTTTGAACGTGTTTGAGGCGGTTTACTGTATCGCATTTATTGCGATGAGTATATAAAGGGGGAACCGTTTGGTTTCTCCTCACTGTTCAAATTTTTCGGAAAAATTGCTGGTTAGTGGAGAGCATTCCCTTCGTCTTCTCCGATCAATCTGTCTTTTATTCCGGTAATCTTTTGAGTTTTCTGAGTTTTTCTTTAACTCGAAACTTCTGTTCTTCATATTTCTGATGGCTGATCAATCGAACCCACATAATGTGGAGGGTGAAAACCCTGAAGCATCTTTTCCGGTGGCCGGAGAAGAAGAAGATGATGGTGGCAGTGTTCCTGGTGGTGGCCTACCACCATTGAAGTGGTCGAGAGTTTCATTCGACCAACTGATGGCCAAGATTGAGATGCCTCATGAGTTTGGGGCTGAATATCCCCAAACCGGTGATACTGGTGCCAGTGCTCCGGCCGGTTACATCACCATGTGGGCCGAGTGTTTTACTGATGGTAACCTTCGTTTACCATTAACAGTTTTTGTTGCTCAGGTCTTGGAACATTACAAGATCCATATCTCCCAGATGAGTCCTTTTGGGATGATCCGTATTAGACATTTTGAATCAACTTTTCGAGCTCTTGGTCTGCCGGTTACCGTTGAAAACTTCCGGGGGTTTTACCAGTTGACGGTGAACACCGGTTTCTTTTCCTTTAGAGAACGGTATGGAAGCATCAAGTTGATGACCCCTCCGAAGGGTATTACGAAGTGGAAGTGTAAGTTCTTCTACGTTAAAGCTTGCGTAGTTGTTGTAGACATGAATATGCGGAACGTGAATGAGCCTATCCGTGCGGAGGATATTGCTATGCCTACCGCAGAGACTGCGGAGTGGTTCTCAAAGCTGAAACCTATTGAGCATAGGCAGCTGACCAACAAAGAGTTGTGGGTGCTGCGGATGATGTTGACCCGGCCTGATAGTAATTTTACGCCTGTGGTGCGGGAGAAAACTGGTGGTAAGTGTTATCACTCTTTTGCGGTTTCTTTATTCCCGTGCTTGTTATTGATTTGGACATGTATTATCAGAAATTGTGGAAGTGTGGAAGATATTTGATCCAACTTTTACTGGCAAAGTTGATCTTATCCCGACTGCGGAGGGTAAAGGTTTTAACTTGACGATTGTCCCTCTCTTCCGCGTTGCTTCACGCGCGGTGATGACTGCACCCCTGCCGCAGGGCAAAGGTATTACCCATAACCTTTATTGCTTTACAAGGTTTGTTGCTGATATTCTATACGCAGGTACACTTGGGAACCTTGGTAAATTTGAGTCAAGGGGTGTCCCCAAAAAACATGCGGAGAAAAAACCTGTGGATAAACCTGGGCGGGGTCGCGGTGTGAAGAAACCTGTTTCTGTTGTTCCGCCTTTGGTGAAGCAAACAGCAGGTATCTCTCGTTCTCATTTCTGCAGATATACCGATTACGTGGTAGTATCTGACACCCTAGAGGGCTTGGGTGTTCCAGGTGTTGGTGCGGCCACCGGTGGAACCACTGCGGGTTCAAAACCGGGTGATGAAAAGAAGAGAAAAGCGGAGGATGTTGGTGATGCTGGTAGGGGAAAGAAGCCGAAGATTCAGACCAGGCGCAAGCCTTTTGTCATACCAAGGAAGCCTGCGGTTGTTTCTGGTATGTGACGCATGACTAACAAATATTTCGTGCTTATACTTGGTTCTTTAAAGTATTTCTGTTGATTTCAGAGTCGCAAGATGAAGGGTTCTTCGACTTTGATGCTCCTCCTCCCCCTCCCCCGCCCGACACTGCTGCGGGTGCGGGGGTTCATAAGGCTGTTACTCCCGAAGCTTCTGTGCGGGGGGTGGACACTGGAAAGGGTCCCGCGGCTCAAATCCATGACACGGTTGATTCGAGTGATAATGTTATCACCCCAGAGGATACTGTTGATATGGATTTGAAGTTTGGTTACACCGGAAAGCCAAAGTCTCCTGTTGCCGAGAAGGCTTCCGGTTCCGGTGGTGGTGCGGGTTTTGTAGAGACTCCTATTCAGCCTGAAGAGTCTGAATTGGAGTATTATTATCGTTCCTACACAGAAGACCGAGCCACGGTCTATCACCGGCCCCCGTGGACTGTATTGCAAGGGGATGATGTTACCGTTGACCCCTCCGCTTGTAGGGAGGTTTTGAGTGGTTTGGGCACTCCTTTTGAAGTAAACCGGGCCCGTTCTTTACCGACTGAGGTCCAGGTGAACCAGCTCTCCTCCCTGCTTGTGGGGAGCTCCATAATGGCAAATGCCGTTATAGAAAAGTGCAAGGTGTTGGGGCGCAAGGAGGAGGAGAATGCGCGTTTACGGGCCGAGGCCGCGGAGTTGGTGAAGGCTGCGCGTGAGGGTGCAGAGCAGCTTGAGAGGGATAGAGCTGCGTTTGAAAAGCATAAGCAGACTGAAGAATGGGCTGCAACTGCTGAGCTTAAACAGGTTCGTACTCTTGCAAAATTGCTGTATGATGAGCGTAAGCGTTGGAAAGAAACCCTTTCTGATGAGCGCAAGACGCTATCTGATGAACGCAAGACTTGGAAAGAATCTTGGGGTAAACAGAATGAAACTCTCTTTCATGTTCGTCAGGAGCTTATCAATGCCAAGGCAGCAATTTCTGCGTTGGCTAAAGAGAAAGCTGAGGCTGTTGCGGCTGCCCAAGGGGCCAAGGAAGCAGAGGTTCGGCTTGCCAAGGCTCTGGAAGAGGCCAAGGAGGCGGAGGCTCGTGCTGCAAAAGCTCTTGAAGGGGCAAATGTTGACCGTACCAAGTTGAGCAAAACTATCTTGGACCTTCAGGTATAAGTCTATCCTAACTTTGAAATTGTCTCACAAGTTTGTTGATTGTTTTTGTATACTTCTGATTCCTTTTTTTTTTTAAAAGGCTGAAGTGCGGACCCGGGGGGCCGCTATTGAGGAAATCTCTGCCCGTGCTGCTGAAGTTGAAGTGCGGGCAAGAGAGGCTGAAGAGGCTAGGGATAGTTATGCTTCTTCACTTGAGTTGCTCAAGGCTGATCATGAATGGATGCGTATGCGCGGGATCGGACATGTAAGTATCCGTTGCCTTGCTATTTTTGTAGGTTTGCCTTTGATAACCATTGTATTCATGTTTCGCAGATTGTTACTGCCATTCTTGACGCACCCGAGACCATAGCAGGTATTAACGAGATCAGGGAGCGTGCCCGGGATGCTGGTTTCAAAGCTGGCTACAACCGTTGTATCAGTCATGTGAACGTTGCAGCGCGTGGTGGGCTTACTGATGAGCGGTCTGGGTTTCATGGCGTAGACACTGAAGCGCTTCTTGCTGCTGCGGTTAAGGAGTTTAGTGATACAACTCTCACAGATCTTGAAGAACTTGAAAAGTGTTTAGAAGCGGAGGATTATGTGGACCGCTTGCGAGTCTTATACGCTGATGAAGATGAAGATGAGGAAAAACCAGATGTTGAGGGCACGGATGATGCGGGCCCCAGTGGCACAAAGGAAGATTAGATAGGCCTGCGTGCCTATTTTGTTTCCTTATGTAACCGTTACAAAACTTTATGTAAATTCCTTGTGCAGGAATTTTTTGAATATAAAGAATTGTTGTTTTAATTTTTACAAGTGTTTTTAGTACTTGCATGTTTGAATATGTACGCGTTTAGTGTTACTGTGAGTAATACTAAATCTGTAATTGCCTTTTGCATATCTAGGTGGTATGCAAGTATGAAGATTCGTCTCTGGTTAGACAAACAGTATTGCCATTGCTGGCCTATTACAATAATTGCGTGTGGTTATCATTCTGTGTGGGTATCACGAATGAAGATTTTGCTAATCTGTTTTTGTGTATACCTCAGAGTGGAACACGCATTTGTAATAGAAATAAATAAACAATATTGCATTGAATCGTCTATTTATTTATTTGCAAATGGCCTGCGGCCCGATAGATTACATGCAGAAAACATGGCTTACATATAACAGCGTCGAAGTTGCTGTGCGTTCCATGTGCGTGCGATAGTTTCGCCTTCTAATGTTTGTAGTTTGTACGCGCCTTTGCCCAGGACCTCTTGGATGAGGTACGGTCCTTCCCACTTGGGGGCAAGTTTCCCTGGGCGTTCTGCGTTGGATGCTTCGTTGTCACGAAGGACGTAGTCTCCAGGGTTGAAAGTACAAATGCGAACGCGTGTATTGTAGTATTTTTCCAACTTGGTTTTGTACTTGGCCTCGTTAATGGCAGCGTTTTCGCGCCTTTCTTCCAAGAGGTCCAAGTCAACCCTGCGTTCCTCATTGTTGTCCATCTTGTTGATGGCCAACATTCTAGGTGAGGGGAGGCCTACCTCCGCGGGGATCACTGCTTCAGTACCGTAGACCAGGCTGAAGGGGGTCTCGCCGTTGCTTGTTTTTGGGCTTGTCCTATGAGCCCATAAAATACTTGGGAGTTCATCAACCCAGCCGCGTCTGGCTGTTCCCAACCGTGCTTTGATGCCTTCGACTAAGCTTTTATTGACACTCTCGACTTGGCCGTTCCCTTGTGGATGCGCAACTGAGGAGAATATGTGTTCAATGTTTAGCTCTTTTAGCCATTTTTGAAAGTCGTCGGCAGCGAAGTTGGTACCGTTGTCGGTGACGATGCACATTGGTAGACCAAAACGGCAGATGATGTGTTCCCACACGAATTTCCTTGTTATCATAGCGGTGGTTGATGCAAGTGGCTTTGCTTCTACCCATTTTGTAAAGTAATCAACAGCTACTATGATAAACTTCACTGCTCCTGGTGCGTCTGGAAATGGTCCCACCACATCAATTGCCCATTTTTGGAATGGCCATGCGGTGGTGACGGGGATCAAGTTGTTCTTGGGACGCAAGGTCTTGGGAGCATGTCGCTGACAATTGAAACACTTGCGTAAGACTTTGACTGCATCCAGGTGCATGCCTGGCCAATAGTAGCCGGCGTTCATGATTTTGGCCACCACCATGCGTGGTCCTGCGTGAATGCCGCATATGCCCTCGTGAATTTCTTTGATAAGGTATATGGCATCTTGGGGGTTGACGCATCGTAGGAATGGCCCCAGGTATGATTTACGGTATAAGATACCGTCTACCATTTGGTAATGACACGCTTTGTGTTGCAACTTGCGTGCCTCTGCTTTGCTTTCGGGAGTAACCCCTGATTGTAAGTATGCAATGAGCGGTGTCATCCAGGATGTTGTACCGTATTGGATGACATTGACTTGGCGCAGGGGTACTGAAGGATTTTGCAAGACTTCGATGCGTACCTCTTTTGCCAGGTGTTGGAAGCTGGTGGACGCAAGTTTTGATAGTGCGTCCGCGGGTTTATTTTCACTCCTGTTGATGTGGTGAATATTGAAGGAGGTAAACTTTGACTTTAGTTGCAAGGCTTGTTCGAGGTAGAGGATCATGATATCCCCTCTTGCGGCATAGTCACCGCGTATCTGTCTTGCAACTAGTAGTGAATCGACGTGTGCTTCCAAATGTTTGACGTCGAGTTTTATTGCTAAACGCAACCCTGCCAGTAGAGCCTCATACTCTGCTTCGTTATTCGTACTTTCGAAATCGAGGCGTATTGCGTAGGTTAGCTCTTGGCCATCGGGGCTGACAAGTCGCAAACCTGCGCCAGAACCATCTTCGTTGGATGCACCATCTGTGAATAATGCCCAGGTTTCCGTGGAGGATGGTTGTGATACAGGGTTTTGTTCTTCTTCGCATTCTTGGATGCGGTTTGCTGGTATTTCAGCGACGAAGTCAGCCAAGACCTGGCCTTTGATTGCGGGGAGCGGCTTATAGTTCAGTGAAAGCGCGCCCAGCTCGATTGCCCATTTTGCTAACCTCCCAGAGATGTCGGGTTTTGATAGGATCGGGCCGATCCTATAATTGGTTAACACTGTGATGACGTGGTTTGCAAAGTAACGTCGTAAACGTCTTGATGCGTGCACCAGTGCTAGTACCAATTTTTCCATGATGGAGTACCTTGTCTCTGGGTCGTTGAGCATTTTGCTGATGTAGTAGATGGGTGTTTGGACTCCTTCCCGCTCCACTATAAGTACCGCGCCTACCGCGTTGTCCGCGGCAGACAGGTATAAGATAAGTGGCTCTTATTTTCGTGGTGCGGTTAAAGTTGGGAGCTGGATTAAACACTCTTTCATTTCCCGGAAAGCTTTTTCGGCCTCTGCGGTCCATTGGAATTGTTCCTTTTTTAGACAGCTCCGCAGGGTTTTGATGAAAGGGTAAGACTTAGCTGCATGGTTGGCTAAGAATCTATTGAGTGCGGCTAGCCTACCGGCTAGTCGTTGCATTTCCTTCATCGTAGAAGGCGATGGCATGCGCTCGATCGCCTGAACTTTTTCCGGGTTCACCTTGAATCCATCTTTGGTTACGATGAATCCAAGGAATTTGCCTTCTTCCATTCCAAACGAGCATTTCCCTGGGTTGAGCTTCATGTTAACGCTTCGCAGGGTTTGGAATGTTCTTTCGATGTCGTCGAGCATGGTGTTTTCCTCCATGCTCATGACGACCAGGTCGTCCATATAGATTTCGACACTTTTGCTGATTTGACCGCGAAAGGTGTCGTTCATCAACTTTTGATAGGTTGCGCCCGCGTTGCGCAGCCCGAACGGCATTTTGGTGTAGCAGTAATTCCCGATAGGAGTGCGGAATGCCGTTTTATCTTCATCATCGATTGCCATTTGTACTTGGTGATAGCCTTTGTAACAATCGAGGAAGCATTTCCATCGAAATGGTGCGAGGTTATCGACCTTCTCGTCGATCTCCGGAAGTGCGTAACAATCCTTGGGGCAGGCTTTATTGAGGTCTTTGTAATCGACACACATGCGCCAGCCCCCGCTTGGTTTTTCTACCATGACTGGGTTGGATAGCCAAGTCTGGTATTTCACTTCTCGCAGGATGCCTGCAGAGAGAAGTTCCTGTACCTGCTCTTCCATCGCCGCGTTTTTTGCTGATCCAAGGTGGCGTTGGCCTTGGATCACGGGTTTGATACCCGGCATGGTATTCAAGAAGTGTTGCGCAATTTCGCGTGGTACCCCTGTCATATCTGCGGGTTTCCACGCGAAAATATCTTGGTTCCTGAAGAGTAGTTGCTTCAGGCGCGCTCTGATGGTAGGTGTTAAGGCATGGCCCAACGTAACCGTTTGCTCTGGGTGTCTTGCATTAAGAACCCATTTTTCTGGTTGAGTGTTGGGGGTAGGCCTTGCTACCTTTGTCGGACGCAGTTCGTCCGTAGACATGACTTCTCTTTGGGCGTATATTATCGCGATTCCCGTTTCGGCTGGAAAACCGATGGCAGAGTGGGGGACGGATGTTATCATGTTGAAGTCGCCTTGGGACTCCCTCCCGAGAATTACGTCATACTTTGAGGTGTGAGGTAAAACCATGAAGTTCACCTCCTCCGTCCTTGTGTGCCTTCCGTTGGTAAGGCGTACAGGGAAGGTAATTTGTCCCAGGGGAAAAACGGTTTCCCCTGAAAATCCGGCCAACGGGTAGTCCGCTGGCTGCAGTCGATCTTTGTCTTCTTGATCGAACTGGTTGAAGCATTGCTCGTATATAATATCGGACGTACTGCCCGGGTCGATGAACAATCGCTCGGTGCAGTAGTGAGCTAGGTGCCCAGTGATAACCACGGCGCGCCTATCACGCGGTCCGCCTCTGACTTTTGGAAAGACGACTTGCTCGTCCTTCCAGTCATTGTCCGGTCTTCTCGCCGCCTTACGCGGTCTTCCTTTTCCTCCATTGATCATGTGGGTAGAGGCCACGTACATGGCTCTTTTACCCGTGGAGGTGCCCTCGTTGTGGGGAGTGATGCGCTTGGTAGCTTTTTGTGCGCCTGTCAACAGGTGTTGCAGTTTCCCCTCCTTTAGGGCTCGCTCAATCTCCAGTCGGAGACTGATGCAGTTGTTCGTGGTGTGGCCCGAGTCCTTGTGATACTCGCAGTAGAGTGCGGGATCTTGATTCTTTTTGGACTTCATTGGTTGGGCCGGTCTCAGGAATTGCGCATCCGTGAGGAGAACGTCGCTTGGCGACTGGTTGATCTCGGTCCAGTTGCGGTCCCGAGACTCTTTCTTTGACGCCCGGTTTTCTCGTTGGGCGTTGATTGTAGCCCTTGCGTCGGGCTGGTTGTTCCGGGGGACATATGGCTTGGAATCGCTGCCGCGATTCCATGTGTCCCTGTTGCGCTTATTGCTGCGCTTGGATTCTTGGCGGGAAGACTGGCCTTCCACTAGGGGTTGTGCCTTTGACATGTGCGGTCTGAGAGACCGCTGAGTTTGGGCATATGTTTTGACCTTGGCCATGACATCTTCCCACTTCTTAGGCAAGCCGTTACCGCCAGAAATATTCATAACCATTTGTTCGTCTTTGACTGCAACAATGAAATGGTTACGTGCCATCTGGTTGTCAACGTCGCCTATCTCTAGGATCTCTTTATTGTAACGGACAACGAATGCGTCGAGCGATTCATTGTCTCTGCGCCAGATGTTCATGACGTCCATTGAATCACGTTCATGTCGTCGTTGCTGGCTAAAGTGCGCGAGGAACTTTTGTTGTAAGTCCTCGAATGAGGTCAGTGACCCTGGTGGCAGAGAATCGAACCATGCCCTGGCCAGACCTGTTAGGGTCTGTGGGAAAAAAATGGCACCAGGTAGGTTCGTCCCACTTACCGTTGCACCCAGCGCCGACGAAGATGTTGTTGTGATCATCTGGGTCGGTCGAGCCGTTGTATTTCCCAATGTTCAATGGGAATTTTGTGGTGGTGACATCGGCGTTGGCGATCTCTGGGACAAACTTAGAGTTTTCGGCCGCAGATTTCGGCCTATAAGGTTTGCCCTGCTGGCGCTTTGCAGCGCGGAGGTATGTAGTGCGGGGTTGAGTGGGAGGAACATAGTTGCGTCCTCCTGGTCTGCTGGCAGTGGAATGGGACTCCCCGCGGTATGTACCGTCATCTGGATCGGTATGACCATATCCTTCATGGTGGGACTGTGGTCCCAAACGACTATGAATGTTTGTGTTGCGGCGTATTGTAGACTGCCGCCTTCTCTCTTCTTGAGAGCCTAAACGGCTATGTACGGAGTCCCTGCGGCGGGACCCGTACGAGGAATCGTCCTCATTGATTGTGCGGACATCACAATAGGAGGAGCCGCGGTCCTCCTGTCTGCTTCTGGAGGCTGGATGTGTGGGGGCCCTGTCGTCGTATCGTAAAACACGACCGGCAGGTGTACGCGGTATCGGGGTAGGTCCGATAACTCCTTGTTCGTCTGCACAAGCTCTGTTGTACGTTGCGGCCAGAAGGGCCGCTTGTTGGTCATACCAGGTATGAGGGTTCATGCCTGGAGGTATGACAGCAGCGTATTGTGACAGATCATGTCCAAACGTAAGGGATACGCCCCCTTGCGCTGATGTGCCAATGTGTTCGGCATTTGGGCCTAGGGGAATGGTTCCCGCAGGCCCTTGGTTTGTGTAGGTCCCTCTCGAGGATGAGATAAAACCTTATCCTTGTTATATCAAACACACTAGCGAGTGCGGAATCCAAGCTAGCATGCAACCGAGAGTTTATACGAGAACAAGCACAAACACAACACACAAGATTCACCGATTAACACCACATGTATTAATACGAATGAAGGGTCCGGTTACAAGCTCAATGTTTACAGATATGTTCTATAAACTCTCAAAGTGTGTGTGTGCTCTCAACAGAATGCTCTCTCTGTTTCTCTTGCCTTAAACTGTCGAACTGAACACAACACATGGGTATATATACCCGACACAGCAGGTCTGGTCGAAGGATCAGACAGATTGATCGACAGATCATCTGTCGACCAGAAAGCCCATCGAAAGATCACATTCACCACGAAGGATGATATCCTTCGTGGTATCCTTCGAGATCATCCATCGAAGGTTTATGTTTCGAACCCATCTATCGAATGATCATCTTTCGAGTCCATCGAAGGATATAAGACAATCCTTCGATGACCATCCTTCGACTCAAACATCTTTCAACCAATGTGCTACCTGTTTGGCCAAGTCAAACCAGGAGGATGGTTGACTTGGTCAAACTTACATCGAACGCACATTGTAACAAACTAAGACGTGACCCAGACTAACATAAGACATCGTTTTGTATCAAGACGAAATACAGACAAAGTACAGACACAAGTGCACCAACAAACTCCCCCTTGGCTGTAGCTTTGTCTCTATCTTCGTGTCTTCAAGTCTTCAAGGCCGAGTCGAACCGAGCCGAGTCGCGTCCACACAAAGTGCATCAACAAACTCCCCCTTGGACGCTACTCGTGATGGTTCGTCTTCTATGTCTTTCATGTCGGAGGATCTTCAAAGTCTTCATGTGTCGTAAGCAGAAAGTGTATCAACAAACTCCCCGTTTAATGTAGAAAGTGTGTTGACAAACTCCCCCTTAGATTGAACTCTCCATTGAGTCATGCTCGTGAATCTTTTGACTTGACAATTCTTCAGATCCTTGTGGTGTTGATGAAGGGACAGCGGCAACTCGATCACTTTATCCTTTGAGTGCCTCCACTTCGTGTCTTCATTCCAAAGCTTTTCATCGAACATGTTCTCCTCGCCTTTAGCATCTGCACATGCAAGAAAGCTAAACGCATAATGAGAACAACCGCTTGGAATATAGTTAACATTTAAACTAATGACACATATGAGATCAAATCTCAATCAAACACCAACCGACAACAGTTTGAAAGTTTAGAAAAATATTTATTTTAATCCTTTAACTTTCAAAACTCGTTAACTTCGACTGTTTATGAAGATGCAATTGTTTTCCAGCTTACGATCAGGATTTTGGGTAGGATAGACTCGAGTTCCAACATCGGTCAATCAAAAATAAACTTGAAGAAAAATCTTTTTGGATTTTATAGAGTTTAAATTAAAACACACCTAAAATCTTTTTGAAATTTTCATTTTTCAATGTAAAGACGGAAAACAATAAATAAATATATACAAAGATACATAAACAGGAAACATTAAATAAATATTCACAGACATTCTTTTTGCGAGTTTCGAGGGTAAGAGAATCATATCAGTGTACGGTCATGTCAAAACGTTCTTGTTGTTCAATTAATTAACATTAAGATAAGCATCCTATAACGATTATCGGTATTGTTGTCCACTTAAGCTCAGCTTATCATTTGTAATCATGGCGAGGGGATACGTTACGGTATAATTTATACTTACCGACCGGTGTTCATCCACATCACGACACATTCCCGTATCAAGGTATGCACGAGAATTCATCTTACCGGTGAGTATACCGATTATCATCTGTTTGACCGTATATGATGTGAGATTCTCACTTATTTTGATTTTGAAAACAAGCCCTTTGTGATATAATCACTTATTGATGAGGAACTTGATTTTCGAATACATGAGGGCACAGGAGCAAGTTCGTGAACAGGTCAGTACTTTCGTACAGCAGAGAGACGAACTTGACACCCGGAAAAATGTGATATTTTATCACTTATTTGTTTGGACATGTGATTGTTGATCACTTATTGAGGTCGTATGCAGTATGTACACGTATGTATAGTATCATGGAAGATCTAGACTTGCGTCCCCGTTATTTTTCGGTAAAAGATACAACCATGATACCCAGATGATAAGCAGCATAAAGACCGAATATCTCAGAACCTCGGCAATCTCTCAAACGAAATTTCGGTACTAAGACCATATGCCAATGAATGGTTCCCACCCAGGTCTTCAGTCGATTAAAGATTATATCACCCTGCACACTTTAAAATGATTGTGAGCCTACCGATACATCTTATATAGAGCTGCTTATCGTTTTTCATTTTGGGTTTAAAGAGGTTTAGACAGACCACTGATGTACTATCATTTTCTCTTTTTCTCGCCAGGAAACTCATTTTTGTTTTTCTATTGTTTTTGTGTTTTTGAAATTTTTCAATGTTTTTGGATTTTCAAATTTTGGATTTACTCCCCCTAAAATCAACAAACTAAAATAAATTTAAAACACAAAGGTATTTACAAAAATGATTTTCCGATGTTGGTTAACTCATGTTTTACCTCAATGCCGTTTACCAAAATTAAGTTGTAATCAGAAATGATTTAGCGAGTTTTGGAAAAATCAGTTGGCATGTCGGTAAGCGGTGAGGACCAAGACAGCATTGTCTGGCCAAAGAGTGCTGAACGAGATAATAATTCACAAAGCAGCTTAAATATCGACAAGTATAGGAGAGATTAGAAATTTAAAACCGTATCCTTCAACTGCTTCATGCATTGACAGGAAACTGAGTGCTCTCCCAAACTGGATATCCACCCGGTGTGGATTTCAAAGTCGATTTTGTAGCTACTGAAATCTCTTGACAGCAACAAGATCAGAAACCTTTGGGTCCGGCTGGTCGTCCACATTGCACCAGCGAAGGTCTTTGTCTTTCTCTTTCAGAAGTAGTGTGCGGTTGTTCAACCCATGCTAAGGCGTCCGCACACCTGGATGGTTTGTTCAACAAACACATTTTCTTCAATCACACCTCCAAGAAATGTACACTGCACGTTCATCTTGTTGATTGTTGAACTTCAGACGTGCTGCAGGAGCGTACTCTTCATTTGAATCTATCCCAGGGACCCGATTAAAGCTTTGAACATTCACATTTTTGAAATGATTTTCATTTTGTCGAAGCTTTCCAATCTCTTTCAACAGACATTTCTGTTTCCCTGTTCTTTCTCTCCATCAAAGGCAACAATTTCTTCTGTCGCCTATCTGGTGCAAGGATGCTCCACTATCAACAATCTTACGACTATCGAAAGTTCCTCCTGGAATATCCTACACACTTACTCAAAAATTAGTTGGAGAGAGGGACCCAAGCCTTCGTGGACTTGGGTCGTCCTTGATCATCAAGAAAAGTGATTTCAATCTCTCGATGATTAGGAAAAAGAACCTGTGGTGCTCCCCCTGACTGAATTACCTGTTTTTGTTTCCAAGCTGTTTGTTCTTTACCAGTATTTGCATTAATTGTTTTAGCATTTACTGGTTTAACAGTTTTAGGTTTTGCTTGAACAGGTTTTTCTTCTTTGGCCTCTGATTTTAAGGCCTTTTCAATTACCTTTTTATTCTTTTGTTTTAACTTCTTTTCCCTTTCTTTCAAGACACGTGGGTCTTGTTTCGGGGAAAATGATCGTTTTTGGTAATTGGTTTCTTGGGGAGCACTTGTTTTTGTCTTCAACTTTTGCAGGTATGGGCAGTATCTTACAATATGCCCAATTGTGCCACACTCAAAGCACATTCTCCGCTCTACAAACCTCGGAGAAACATGTTGATGACCAGACGAAGAACCAGACCATGAACTTTGTGATCTTGACGTGCTTGGACCTAAATCACATCCGTTGGTATGTTGGGTGTAATTATTCTGTTCATTTCGTTTTAAAATTCTAACTTGTTTTATAAAATCAAGGTTAGATTTATCCTGAAATGTTTCAAGTTTGTCTGAACCCGTGGATCCAACAAAGTTCATTTTCGGTTCTCTTTTCTTGACAGGAGCTCTTTTGTTTTGCACCCATTGTTGTTGAACCTTAGGTGCTTGAACATTCCTGTTCTGAGCCTTCTTTCCCTGTCCCTTACCCTTTCCGGAGTTGACTTGTTGTTTTCGCTCAACTGGTGGTTTTTGGTTTCCGTATTGTTTTCTAATTTGGTCACACGGAATTGAATCACATTGAGTGACGGTAGCTTTGCCACTTTTGTTTCCCAAAAACTTGTCAGTACATCCTTCAAAAATTTGCTCAACTAAATCTTGATTTACATTTTTAATTGGAAAATCTTTGTTAGAGTAAATTTTGTCATCTCCTTTGAGCGTGTACAACAAGTTATTCCCTTCACTGCTTGATACAAGGGACTCCATTGGTTTTGACATTTCAGTCTTACTCGGTTTCACTGGTGGATCACACAGGATGTGATTCTCAATTGGAATATCTGGTGTAACCGAGTTAGACTGTTGGTTCACAATTTCATCAGATTCATCATCCGAAGAATCAGCATCCTCAACAATGGGAGGACTCTGTTCCTTAACACACGATGAATCTGTCTCATTCTCAGATTCTGATTGACCCGAGGATGATGTACCAGTTGTGAACCCGAGGCCTGCTGCAAAGTCATCTAGACCGAGTGGCACAGTAGGTTCAAAACGGGGCATATCCTCGTCATTAGGCAATTTGGAGTAATTGTGATTCATTGGGGGAGGACATGATTTGAATCCATTACCCTTCTTATCCCCCTTTTTCTTTTGAACATCAATAATGTGATCCAATACATAGCGGGAATTGGAATAACTTTCCAATTTCTGCTTGATTGTTTCACATTCACATCGAGCGGTGGCCAATTCTACCATCTGCTTTTCAATTGTGTCTATAAGATCATTGTTAGCATGTTGTTTTCGCAAAACAGCTTTTTGTAATTCTGAAACATCATGTCTTAATGACGCAATTGTTGTTTTAAATTCCTTTTCATTTCTGGTTAAAAACACGTTAGCTTCAGCTGCTTTAGAAAGGTTTACAATCAATTCTTGATTGTGTTTGGATAGGATTTCAATCTGACTTTCCTGTTCAGCATATTTAACATTTAAACTATCACAATTTTCACAGCTAACTACAGTGGGTTCATCGACACATACCTGACCTGATGAACTGTCGACATTAGCCATAAAGGCTGAATGGAGAGAAGACGAAGAGTAAGCAGCTTGATCCATCAAATTAGATCTTCTTTCAGTTCCTGCTGTAGCTTCTTCCAAAAGCTCATCAATATCTGCATCGACTGACGCTCTTGATGTCTCATCCACATGATCATTTCCTGAAGTGGAGGATTCTTCATCTGAGCTTCCACTATAACCAGAACTGTCTTCATCTCCAGAAGATGCAACACCATTGGTGGAAGATTCTCCACCACTGGCGTGCTTTAAATCCTTTACTACTTCAGCAAAACATGCTGTTCCACCATTTCCTCCTTCTCCAAGCTGAAGTGACCAATCACAACCCTCGTCTATTTGAACCACCAGCCCCCGGTTGGCATTTGATGACCCTGCTTGGCCTTGGTTGTTGACAGGTATCATCGTACGAACATTGTTCCTGTTCTGGTTCTGCTGGTTGCCTTGATTTCTGAAGGGGTTTTGGTTTCCATGCTGAGCTGGTCTTGTGCATTCCCTTTTGAAATGACCCCGTTCACCACAGTTAAAGCACGTTACAGCTTGCTTGTCGAACCCATACTTGGTGTCTTTCTTGCTTTCCAAGTTGGTTCTCCCCGTCCTTTCCATAAACTCCTTTGCTCTTCGAATTGCACTAGCAAGAGCCCATTTGATATCCATCATTTCAAACTCTTCTTTATCCACTTGCTGATAATCTTCATTGGTGAGATTGACATTCCCAATCTGACCTGCGATCAATCCACTATAAGCACTAACCAAGGTGTTCAACATCTCCATATGCTCCTTGGCTACTTCGACACTGACTTTGGAAAAGTTGGAAGTGTCTAGTCTGACTGTGTTAGGATTGGAAGTGGCTTGAAAGTTTGAGGAGCTTCCATAAAACCCTTGCTGTTGCGGTTGTTGCTGCTGAGCTTTCGGTTGCACATTCGGTCTAGAAAACATCGTGTAAGCTGAAGGATCAAACTGATCTGTTGTTGAAGGTCCGGTGTTAGAGACGAAAGCTGTTTGAA
Source organism: Helianthus tuberosus (assembly GCA_030545235.1). Taxonomy (NCBI): domain Eukaryota; kingdom Viridiplantae; phylum Streptophyta; class Magnoliopsida; order Asterales; family Asteraceae; genus Helianthus; species Helianthus tuberosus. The sequence continues at coordinate 184,350,216 of CM060419.1, forward strand.
GCTTCGCGTGTTGAGAAGCTGGTCTTTCTCCACTGATACCTCCTGCAATCCCAAAGTACATCTCTGGATTTTGAGGAGTTAGTGTTCTTTTTGCCTTAAGCTTTTCTTCTACATCCTTGTTCTCCAGTTTTTGAATCAACTCATACACGTTGATTGTGTCTAGAACACCATTTTCTTTAAGAATCTCAAGATAACTGCTCCATTTTGCTGGTAAGCTATCAGCGAATCTCTTCACCATTTCTTGTGGAGTGGCAGTGACTCTAAAACCAAACATCTCGCTCAACAAGTGATGGAACCTTGTAGATAGCTCTGCCAAAGTCTCATTCTCCATACACGTGAAACCTTCAAACTCTTTCTTCAGTAATTCTTGCTTGATCTTTCTAGATTGAGCATTTCCTTCACACCGTAACGTGAGCATATCCCACAAGCTTTTAGTAGTCGTGCAGTAGATAAACTGGTGGTAAATGTCTTTATGAAGAGCTTGTGTGAGAATCATGAATGCTTTCTTTTCTAATTCAAACTTCTTCTTATCATCATCAGACATAGTGCTGTAAGTTTCTGGATTAGATCCTGCAACTTCCAAATCACTATCAAATGCGGTGAAGAAGCACATCCATAGATCTTGACCTTGCCCCTGAACGTAAGTTCTCAGCCTTTCTTTCCACCATCCCCAATCATTGATATGATTTAGCTTTGGCGGTTTCGTGCTTGTACCAGTTTCACTGTCGTTCTGCATCATAGATTGAATGCTGTTGCTTTGATTTGTGACCAATGCCCATTGATTTGCAGTTATCATTGCTGCTTGAGGTGGGACAATAGCCTGCATCCATGCTTTGTTGAAATCTGACGCAGATTGCGTAGCTGCTGATTGTGGAGTTAGAGTCCATGCGCTTGGATCCCACTGACCGTTTGTTCCCATTTTATGAAAATTAATATATTAAGTGAAAATTGATTTAAAAAGTGAAAACAAGTTTTCTCCCCTTTTTTAAAAAATTTAATTTTCACAAAGTATGTTAAAATCTCGAAGGATAACAACCAGCCGAAAGATCCTTGATCGAAAGACCTGAAACACAAACTTGTTAGACACAAACAGACAAAGGATCGAAAGATCAACACCTGTTCGAAAGATCAACAGGGTTCGAAAGATCACTGTTGAGTTTCGAACAATGTTTTTCGAAAGATTCTCCAACGAAGGATCCTTATCTTTCGAAATGTACTGTAGACCGAAAGATGAACACGAAAGATGATTTCGAAAGACTTCCCAATCGAAGGATCCTAGTCTTTCGAAAATGAGCAGAAGACCGAAAGATGTATGTTTCGAATATTCCTTGGAACGAAAGATAAGTCTCACACTTCGAAGGATGCTCGAATGATGACTATCTGTCGAACCTCCTTTGGTCGAAAGATGATCTTTCGACTTCGAAGGATATCTTTCGAACTTACTGACACGGTTGACAAATGTGACAGGTAGGTGAAAAGTTGACGGGTTGGTGAGTACTTTCGGCAGAAAGTATGTTCAGACCATATCTTCTGAACATGCAGGTTTCACCAAACAGGTAAGGTCCAATATTTTAATCAAAATACTCTTCCCAACACACAAACACTTTGTAATTTAAAATTTTTAAGATCAAAAGTGTAGTTTATCAAGAACACTATGAATATCGGTTGAAGATAAGAAGAACAAACCCAGAAATATGAATATTTCTGCAAACCGACAACAATCCGAAACCGATTTTAACAAGTTTTTCAGAAAAAAATGAACCTTTTAAACCCGAAAAACAGTCCGAAAACTCTCGGTTTTAACAAGGAGAAGAGCCAAAGCTCTGATACCACTTGTAGGTCCCTCTCGAGGATGAGATAAAACCTTATCCTTGTTATATCAAACACACTAGCGAGTGCGGAATCCAAGCTAGCATGCAACCGAGAGTTTATACGAGAACAAGCACAAACACAACACACAAGATTCACCGATTAACACCACATGTATTAATACGAATGAAGGGTCCGGTTACAAGCTCAATGTTTACAGATATGTTCTATAAACTCTCAAAGTGTGTGTGTGCTCTCAACAGAATGCTCTCTCTGTTTCTCTTGCCTTAAACTGTCGAACTGAACACAACACATGGGTATATATACCCGACACAGCAGGTCTGGTCGAAGGATCAGACAGATTGATCGACAGATCATCTGTCGACCAGAAAGCCCATCGAAAGATCACATTCACCACGAAGGATGATATCCTTCGTGGTATCCTTCGAGATCATCCATCGAAGGTTTATGTTTCGAACCCATCTATCGAATGATCATCTTTCGAGTCCATCGAAGGATATAAGACAATCCTTCGATGACCATCCTTCGACTCAAACATCTTTCAACCAATGTGCTACCTGTTTGGCCAAGTCAAACCAGGAGGATGGTTGACTTGGTCAAACTTACATCGAACGCACATTGTAACAAACTAAGACGTGACCCAGACTAACATAAGACATCGTTTTGTATCAAGACGAAATACAGACAAAGTACAGACACAAGTGCACCAACAGTTTGCGGGGTTTAGGTTATCCCCGGTAGTGTTGTTTTGACGATCAGACATCTTTGGAAAGAAAAGGATGATTGGAAAAAAGTGCTACGAGTAGCGGTGGGCGCCAATGATGAAACAATGGTTAACCGGGCAGGGTTAACTCACTGGTCTCGTCAAGAGGGTTAATCCCTTCTTTCCGAGGATCGCTGGCTGGATCGTCTGGTGGTGGGTTTCCTGCACAAGGAAACAAACCGTGACTCGTAACAAGGAGGATGGGGTGGGGGGTGCTCCTTGTTACCACTCTCCGGCGTGAGAATCAGTAATTTGCTTGGGAAGCAAAGTATGATAGTAGTATTGAGAGAGTTGAGAAGTGATACCTCAAACCTGGTTTGGGGTGAGTATTTATAGCCGAGGAGTGAAGGAGGGTAGTTGAGTAGCTAGTCTGACATCGCACAGCTATTTGCAGGTGTGTCAGACCTGTCGGATATTGTGGTGATGCCACGTCCTGCTGTGGTGTCAGACTGTTGTACATACGTGGGCCAGTAGGCGACTGTTTTCAGTGCCACTTGCACTGTGGTGTCAGACCTACTTGCCTTGTAGGCAGGATGCGGCGCCAAGCCGCATCGCTGCTTGCGGTCATTGATATTGTTCCCGCATTGGTTGTTCCATCCATGATTTGCGCGGGATGCGGTGTTGTGCCGCATCGCCTGTCGAGTGACTGTGACTGTGGTCCAGATCCCTTGTCGTGACGAAAATGTTCATAGGATGCGGTGCGAGGCCGCATCGCTATGCGTAACATTAGTTTCCGTCCCTAAGGTAAGTCTTCTCATCAATGGACAGATTGGACCGCAGTGTTCGCGTGTGTCTACGCGGACACTGGAGAGTTAATTGCTGTTGGGGGTTTTTAATGAGGATAATGGTCATTCGCGGTCGAGCTGACGCGATATTTGGGACCATACCCCTTCAACCATCATAGGTTCATGAGGCTTACGAAAAACTAACGTTAAACTACATACCATAATAGACCATCATAGGTTCATGACGCTTACGATAGACTAACGTTAAACTACATACCATAATAGACCATCATGAGTTCACCTCACTAAGACAAACCATCATTGGCTTTTTGGAAAAGGATTTGACCCTTGAAATAACTCTCTGACTGCGTCTTTCACAATTTTCAGTAGTTCCTTGTTTCTCTCGTTGAGACATTTTTCGATTATATCATCTAATGAATCTTTGAAGCTACCTTCTCCCCCTCTTTGGCTGAGACATTTTTCATTTATATCATCTACCCAGGGGCGAAGCTTAATGGGGGCGGGGGGGGGGGGGACGTCCGCCCCCCGGGATTTTTCGCTCAGTAGTGTTATATATGTAGTTTTCGTATAGAAATTTGTGGGTATATACGTTTTCACCCCCCCGGTTCTATAGAAATTTTTGGGTATATATGTTTTCACCCCCCCGCCCGAAAAATCCAAGCTTCGCCACTGCATCTACCGGTTCTTTGATGCTTCCTTCTCCCTCTAGCAAAAAAATGTTTGTTAAATACATACGAGTTATAAGCTGATCGTTAGAGCACAGATAATCAATTCACGTTATATTGAGTCTCACAGCTTCTAGGGGTGAGCAGAAAACCAAAACGAAACAAAAAACCAACGGTTTGGTTTTCGGATTTTTAATAACCGAAAATTTTGGTTCATTTTTCGGATAACCATTTTCAATAACCGGAAAAAACCGAACCGAAACGACAAGTTGCATGTTTATTTATAATTTAGATGATTTATCTATTGCCTACAAGAAATAACAAAATTTAAAATAAAAATTAAATGATCTTCAAAGTATTATAAATGAAAATGTCTAAAAAAACTTTGGAGAAACATAAAAATAGATTAGAAGGTTAGGTTTATGTGAAAAGTATTAATTAAAAAGATTAAATATAATAACTTAAATGTAAACATCTAATAAAGACATTTCGAACCGAAAACTGAAAAAAACCAAAAAATTGAACCGAATCGTTGCTAAAACCGAAAAAAACCGAAACCGAACGAAACCGAACAAAACCGTGCAAACCCCTAACATCTTCTATGCACTTCTCTCTCACTGTTATTATCTTCATGAGTTTTCATTATTTATTGGAGTTTGTTGAAAACTCATCTTCATGATATTTAACAAAAGATCACTTTACGTTTATAGGGCAATGCTAGACAGAAAACCCTCATTTTCTTAGAAAACTCTGGAAACCCAAATCTCCCCCCATTTTTACCCAACTTCCCGACATTTTTTTTTTGAAAAAAATAACACATGTAATATACATGTTTTAGAGTGTTTTGGGCCAAAAAAACAAAAAAGCGCCGAAGCGCCGAAGGGATTTAAAAAAAAAAAAATAAACAAATTTCAGCAATGTCCGGTTGCTTAACATGTGTTAGGCACAAAAGACATAAATTGCTGAAATTTTTTTTTTAATTATCCCTTCGGCGCTTTTTTGATTTTTTTGGCCCAAAACTCTTAAAAACATGTATATTACATGTGTTATTTTTTTCAAAAAAAAAATGTCGGGAGCTTGGGTTTTCTAGGGTTTTTTATATAGATAGGGTTTTCTATATAGCCCTACCCTACGTTTATATACATACATACATATTTTAATATAACTCCTTTATATTTGTGTATATAAACACATTTGCATAGCAAATTTAATAGTGAGTTGAGAAGGATCATTTATACCTTCAACAATACGCGCTTTGACGTTGCGCACTGCTGTTTCCGCTTCCTCTTCCTCTTCCTCTTCTTCCGGGATAGTAAAACAAGCTTCTGAAGTCACATTTTTACTTGCTGCTATCTCACCCCCAACATGAATAACATTTTGACAAAAATTACATGTGAGTATCTCTCTTCCATTTTCATCAACAGATAGAGTTACATTCGCCGATGCTCTATCCCTCTTCAAACTTCCTGTTGATTGAGATTGTGATTCAATTGCTTATTTTCTTGCAGTTGATTTAATTGATTGAGATTGCGCTTGGATGACTCCATCTGCGATACTTGGAATCTGAAATTTAACAGATTACGCCCAACAAAAAGTCATTTTTTTTTGAACGGTGACTTTCTTTTTGAGTGACCCAATGCTTGTTAACTCGCAATTCTACTCGTGCGTGATAATATATATTTTTATATATATATTTATTTTTGTGCAAGCCCAAATACTTGTACAAGTCAACTACACTTGGTCAATGACTCGTGTTGAGTTGACTCGTGACTTGTACGAGTCTAACAACTTAAATTAAACTGTTGCTATAAGACCACTCGGTGTGGGGGTCGTCCAGGCCCGGCGACGGCCAGCGACGCCCCCAAACACCATTTCCCATGGCACGTCGTCGTCAAAAACGTCTGGGGTGGGACGATGAAGACGGGCACAAGAAGACAAAAGGCCTCTCACACACACGTATACATACAACACACACACACACACACACACACATATATATATATAGGGTAGGGCTATATAGAAAACCCTATCTATATAAAAAACCCTAGAAAACCCAACCTCCCGACATTTTTTTTTTGAAAAAAATAACACATGTAATATACATGTTTTTAAGAGTTTTGGGCCAAAAAAATCAAAAAAGCGCCGAAGGGATAATTAAAAAAAAAAAAAATTCAGCAATTTATGTCTTTTGTGCCTAACACATGTTAGGCACTGAAATAGTGAAATTTGTTTATTTTTTTTTTAAAAATCCCTTCGGCGTTTTTTTGTTTTTTTGGCCCAAAACACTCTAAAACATGTATATTACATGTGTTATTTTTTTCAAAAAAAAAATGTCGGGAGGTTGGGTAAAAATGGGGGGAGATTTGGGTTTCCGGAGTTTTCTACCTAAATAGGGTTTTCTGTCTAGCATTGTCCTATATATATATATATATATATATATATATATTTTAGGCCTATCCCCCATTTCCTTAGGCCAATCCTCTTTGCTCCATCCTCACACCCATCCTGCGTAGCGCTGACGTGGAGGCCCATCCTCCATCAACCATACCGAGTAGCCTAACTTATAGCCTATAAGCTTCAAATGTCACCCAATACCTGAGTAATAGACGAAAACATATTCTCCGCCATCGATCTTCCTCGCAAAAACATGAAAACATGAGATTTACCATGTGTTGAGAAAAATACATAGTGAGAACAAATGTACATACATTTCTTCAACCGAAATCCACTAAAATCGATCAATAAAAATTTAAATAAATACATCCACATCAATCATAACTGATAACAAAAATGTATACCGCCTTCTGGCGGGATGGCAAATCAAAAACTTCTCCCAGGCATTGAGCGATTTTGCTAAACAGAGCATTCACCAAAGTTTTTTGACAAATCAAAAACTTCTCCCAGGCCAATTGCAATGCAAGAATCCATTTCATGCGTTATTTTTTTTTTGAACGATAAATTTCTTTTATTCCTGTCGTCTGTGGGACTTGAACCCAAAACCTCCCCTCCTAAAGTGTTTAAAGTCTTTGCCTTTGCCAATGAACCACCACCCTATTTGATGCGTTATTGATCTTATAATCATGGCCTCACCATTATTATGTTTTTATTTTATTTTATATCGTTTTGGAACAAAAACGTTTAACTTGGATTCAATTCATTTTATTTTATTTTATTCATTTTTGTTAGAGTAAATTACGTTTTTGGCCCCTGTGGTTATATCACTTTTACTATATTAGCCCAAAATAAGATTTTTAACATATATGCCCCCATGGTCTCTATAACTAACTATTTTAGCCCCTAAGTCTAGAGATCATGGGGGCAAAAAATGGTTAGTTATAGAGACCATGGGGGGCCAAAATGGTTAGACTTAGGGGCTAAAATGGTTAGTTATAGAGACTATGGGGGCAAATGTGTTAAAAATTCTTATTTTGGACTAATATAGTAAAAGTGATATAACCACAGGAGCCAAAAACGTAATTTACTCTTTTTGTTAATAACTGTGGAATTCATAGCCGTGTTGCGGCGAAATTTGGTATATAAACAAAACAACAAAGTTACGTATTGATCCGGTACTGATAATGCAAACATACCGGAAAATATCGAAGCTGACTCTTGCCTCACTTGTTGTGTGCGCATATAATGTATGTATGTGTGGGCGCTCGGGGGCAAAAGTTAAATTGCACAAATTTTAACGTTATTTTACTAATTTCGTGGAAATAGCGTTAAAAGCGGCGGGCGGTTAATCATGCATCATGTGGTGGCGTTGATAGCCGAAAGTCAAGAGGATGATACATGCGCTACTCGGCCTTTGTCCAGATTGCTAAGTGTTATGTGTCTTATGTCTAAGGTTTGATGTACTAAGATAATACAAATTACCGTCTTTATTATCCTTATACTAAAAAATAATTTACTATCTAACAAGTATGGCGCTCCATAAGATAATACAAATTACCGTCTTTATTATCCTTCTTTAGGGGAGTTGTGCGAGTTGCTCAGGGTTGGGTGGGTATATCGTCTCAACCATTCCGAGTAGGAGGAGCAAGTATTACAATCCGCGTGAAATTTCAAAATGTGAACATTTGGCAACGATCTATTGACCGTTTAACATACAAAAATAAATTTATATTGTTCGCCTTTAAATTAAATAATTAATACATAACCTATTCCTTTTACACACAACTAAATTACAAATTTACTTATCCTCTTCTTCTTTTCAAACCCATTTTATTCGATCTTACAATAATATGGCCGTTCCATCCAATTTTCATCCACTTTTCAACATGTACAAGCATTTTAAGTACACGGTACAAGCATTTCAAGCAATTTTCAACATGCACAAGCATTTCGAGCATAATTTCTTAAAAGCGTCTTAAAAAGGCGATCTTCTCAGGCGGCGAGGGACTATTGGGATTTTGTTGTTTATGCTTGTATGTTTTAATTTGGGTGTGATTATGTAGATGTGGAGAAGGATGAAGGCAAATGCAAATGGTATATTTTCTTTAAGCCTTAATAAGAATTGTGATACAAAACCACAAATGTTATATTCCCATTTACTTCATTCTTTATAGCCTTCTAGGGCCTGGGCTGTTTCGGCCCAACAAAAACCAAACCAAAAGCAATGTCATACTGCTAGTACACACTGATGGGGCAATGGTAAAACAATTGGGCCTATCACAAAACAAAGCAATCGGGCCCAAAATCAACGGACCGTTTCAAAATAAAGCAAAGCAGGTTTTTCAAAAATTAGTTAATAACGGACTAGGGGTGCTTACGGTTCGTTCTAAATCGGTAAAATTGTTCAAACCTGTCATCAGTTTGGTTTCACGGTCAAGTTTTTCTTTTTCTAACTTCCCGCCAGTCGGTTTCAAAAGTTTTAAACTGTAACGAAAGGTTTGGTTTACAGTTTATGCTGTAAACCGACCGTATAAAACTGGACCGACCATAGGATTTGACAATATATTTTATTTATATGCTTGTGTATTAGATATATTTAATTATTTCTATTTTATATTATGCATAATTAAAATAAAAATGAGCTAAATAACTGACATAATTTTTTTGTTTGTTGTAATACTTCAATAATTTTTTTATGTGGTTAAATTCAGTTCCATTTTAAGCATATAACTAGGATTTTGCCCGCCGCGTGTTGCGGCGGCGCCCGACGGGTGGAAACATATAGTAAGACAAAAAACGATTCGTAAAACGCAGTGCGTAAAAGACAATTACAAAAAAAGTGTAAATCACAAAGGTAGACACAAAGTGTACAACACAATGCCAAAGACATTTCGAAAAACACAATGCATTGGCATTTGCAAAAGTAGGAGTTGTAGTCTAGGGGTTACAATTGCAATTTTTTTAAAGTTTGGCGGGTATAAAAATGGAGTAATAGTGCAAGGGGTAAAAAAGCAAAGTCTAAAAGTATAGGGGTGGTGGCGGAACGTGTAAAAGATGAGGGGGTGTTGGTGGAAATGTAAAAGAAGAGGGTTGGTGGCGTAACTGTGCAAGAGCTAAGGGGTGATGGTGGAAAACCAAAGTAGAGGGTTGGTGCTGGCAAAGTTTGAAAGATGAGGTTGTGGTTTTGGAAATCCAAAGTAGAAGGTTTATGGACTAAATTTGTCATTTTATGAAACTTTGAAGATACCAAAGACAAGGGGCTAAAATTGCAACATCGTGAAAGTACGGGGGCAGGGAGGCAAAGCCGATGGGAAACCCGCGCGCGTTGCGGTGCAAGTTATAACAACCCTCCTGAATTTTTCTGACGCCCTAATATATATTAAAATATTCCTATATGTCGTAAAATACCCGTATGTGAAAACCGAGCCCAATATACGATATATCATTAAAAATTAATTAAAAACAAAGTTTTAATGTCGCTCGCGGGCCGCGTAGACCCCTTAAGGATCTTACGCGGGGCGCGACAGCCCTGCAACGAGGCGCATCCCTGAGCCGACACGTGTCATCATCGTGGCGAAGCTAGCCGATGACTGGGCCAGGCTAGGGCCTACCCAGTCTACTACGCGGGTCACGTAGCCCGTGGTCTCACCTTACGTGGGCCGTGTGAAACCCCAAATCAGCTCCTATATAATGGGAGCTCGGGCTTTCAGTTTCCGTTGCTCAATTCTTCGATCTCTCTCTCAATTTCTGCATAGATAATATAATTTCCGGGCATTATACCCCCCTAACGAAGTTCTGCCCCGATGTAAGTATCATAACCCCGGTTACGTATTAGATACGCTGCCCGATTGATCCAGGGTTCCGTAACGGCTGTCGTGGTTCTGCCGGACGTAGTCGTTGGAATGCCGTCTCGGGGAGGGTATAACTAATGTAAATATAAAGGGTTATTATACTAACGCATGTGCATTGTGTAAATTATAGATAATCACCAGGAAACCTTAGAAGAAATCTAAGACAGCAATGTGAGTAATCTCCTTTTTTTTGTAAATTGTTTTTACAAAACATTAAATGTTTTACAATGCGATTAAGCAGTGATTGAGTCTTTGTAGTTCTTCAATTACTGCCGGTATGTTGGGGTTTTGTATACAAAATGTGGAACACGTTACCATTGGACAAAGAGTTAGCCAATGTGTAATATGACCCACTAGTCATGATTAACAATACTGAATGAGTAATTGTGTAGAAATAAATAATGTGATCGCTCTCAATACTGTTAATGGATAAAACTCTTCTTGATTAAACTGGGATTCACTCACCAGTATTTCCCACTGACAAAATGTTTTTAAACGGGTTTCAGGTAACAAAATGTGAAAGCCAACTAGAAGCCAGCTGGACAGTACTGAAAGCTTGGAAAAGTGGCTATAAAAGTTACCTAAATAAAAGAAGATGTTTTATTCAATAAAATAGGGATTTCCCCTATGAAAATGTTTGTAATGAAAACTTGGGTTTTATCCCAATATGTTTAATATTATAAAAGTGTGGTATTTACTCTGATAAACATTTCCTAACTACGGTCCTGATGAAATTTCCGCTGCCAAAATGCTAAACAAATGATACCACCAAAACTGGTCTCGCGGCCGCCCGTTCCCGGGACAGTTAGGGGGCGGGGGTTGCGAATATAGAAGGTGGTATCGGAGCTAAGCCACTGATTCAGCCACATAAATGTTCTGCTGACACCGAAATATTATTCAAATTGTTAGGAAATTAATTATGGAAATACGTGCATAATTGTATTTTATTGTTGTGTGTTATTTGACTATTTGTTAGTTTACAATATGAGTGATCAAGGACCCTCAGACGCATATCGACAGTTGTCCGATTCACATAGGAGTGAAGGTACCTCTTCACAGCCTGCCCTCTCTGGGTATGCCGCTGATAATGAAGAAGGGATGTTTGTGTTTAAGGCTCAGTCTGAAGAGCCATTCCCTCAGAAAAAGAGAGGATGGTTCAGTAAGGGAGCACACAACGTAGGAAAAGAATGCGAAAGTTGCAACAGCAGAGAGTCCTAGTAACCGCTAAGCGAGAGTCAGATACCCATACACAGGATATGCTTAATAGGAGCTTAGCCAATTTTCATATCCTAGCAACAACAGCTGCCGACCCAAACATGGAACAACTAGTAGCCCCACAACCCTTACCTTTGTTCCCTACTCAGCCGATGGAGATAGGAAATAACCCAGAAAACCAAGTCTAAATGCATGATTTCAACCCTGAGGAGATACCTAGAATACCAGCCCCTAATCCCTTAGACCCGGATTATGATCCATGGTTCGATGATCATAGGGATTATGTGCCACGCTACCACCTAAACGATGAACCCATGCCGAACTTAGCAGCCTATCCAGGTCTGGAGCCTCTAGATCCCTACTACGATAACGATGAATACATTAGGGAGATCTTAGAGAATCCGTACCCTCAGGAAGAGCCTATGCCCTAGTACCCAAACCCAGTACCAGCACTTGCACCCCCAATGAGTGCAGAAAATGTGCACGAGCTCCGAACTTTCGGAGAAGAGGTTTTAGAGAATAGCGAGAGGATGAGGCAGGTAGGAGAGCGACTCGTCTAGAAGTACGACGAGCGCAATATGGATTACTGGATGAATCCAGATCAGTGAAGGTGATGGTGGAGAGGGTAATAATAATAATAATAATAATAATAATGATAATATAATAATATGTATAATAATAATAATATATGTTGTAGTATAGACCACTTCGTGGTTAGCGATGCATAGTAGTGTTGTAATTTTAATTCCAGCTTTAGTGTGTATTAGACGCATACTATATAAGAAAGAGTAAAGTCACAATGCTCGACGCTTTTGACCAATATGTATGTTGTGTGGTTGTTACCTAAATTATTAATTATTTTGTGATATTAATAATTGGTAAATGTTTAAAATTCAGATGGACGACGAAGTAAACCAGGAAAACCAGAATAATGATAACCAGAGTAACAATAACCTGGATAACGATAACCCGAACAACAACAATAATGGAAACCAAGTGGATAACAGTGTCATGCAACATATAGTGGCACAAGGGATAATAGATGCGATGCCATATATTATCAAAACGGTTAAGGAAGTGGAAAATAAAAGTAAACATGATAGCAAACGACCCTCTGAACCTGAAAACAGCGTAAACAATGGACCCGTACTTCAAGTGCCCATTCCCAAAAGAAGAAGAACCGTGTCTTACGGTTGTTCTTATAAAGAATTCTGGTCTTGTAAACCAATGGAATTCTCGGGCAATGAAGGGGCCGTTGCATCTCTACGCTGGATAGAAAAGACTGAGGCAGTCTTAAGAATAAGTAAATGCGCGGAAGAGGATAAGATAATGTTTGCTTCCAATCTGTTTAAGAATTCAGCACTAGAATGGTGGAACACTATCCTCCAGTCTAGGGGAAGTGATAGAACTTACAATATGGAATGGGAGTAGTTTAAAAACATGGTAGAAAGGAAATTTTACCCTCCTAATGAAAAGGAACAGATAGCCAATAAATTCCTAAATCTTAGGATGATTGGGGTAGATAGTAAGGGTTATACTACATTATTCTTTGAATATGCCCGAATAGTCCCAACCCTTGCTTCACCGGAACCAGTATTAATCTCCCGTTGCATCTGGGGATTAATTGGAGAGATTAGACATGTAGTCAAGGCAGCTAGACCTCAAACCATAGAAGAAGCAGTAGAACTAGCCAACACCTTGACATATGAATTAGTCCGTACACTAGAAGAGGATCAAAGGAGGAACCTAACCCAGAAGCTTACCCAAGAATTCCGTTCTGGAAATTCTAACAGTGGGAGAAATGTAGGTTCTACCTCTGCACCCTACTGTAAGCATTGCAAAAGGAAGCATTCAGGAAGATGCTCCATATACTGTAACTTTTGCAAAATATCCGAACACAAGGAGGAAGACTGCAGGAAAAAGCCTAACAACAGGATATGCTACAACTGCGGAGAACAAGGTCATATCAAGCCTAACTGTCCAAAGCTGGCTCCAGCCATGAACACCAAGACTATTAAAAATGCTAGAGCATTTGTTCTGACTGCAGAAGAAGCAAAGATGATCCCGGATGTGATCACCGGTACGTTTTTAGTTGATGATGTTTTTGCTAAAGTATTATTTGACTCTGGTGCGAACCAAAGTTTTATTAATACTTCATTTTGCAAACTTCTTAATCAATCATTAACTAAACTCTCACAAGATTGTTTAGTAGAAACAGCAAATGGGGAAACCATTAAGATTTCTGAAATCTTGCAGGGAGTAAGAATAGAAATTTTAAATCAAAAATTTATTGCAAACCTTTACCCAATGAATCTGGCAGGATTTGATGTTGTGTTAGGAATGAATTGGTTAATAGCCAATAAAGCCAGTATTTTATGTGATCAAAAGTCAATTCAAGTAAATTCACCAAGGGGTGAAAAGATCACAATTAAAGGTAATAAGTTCTCTAAATGCATAAAATTCATCTCTGTGATGAAAACAACAAGTTATATAAGAAAAAGATCATTAGTGTATTTGATTTCTCTAATCACTAACAGTAAAGGAAAAGAATTAAAGGATATTCCAGTAGTGTCCCAGTTTTCAGATGTATTTCCAGAAGAGCTACCAGGGCAACCTCCAGATAGAGAAGTTGAATTCAGAATTCATTTGATACCAAGAACCGCACCAATTGCCAAAGCACCTTACCGTTTGGCACCCGCAGAAATGCAAGAACTGAAGAAACAATTAGATGAATTGTTGGAGAAGGGATTCATACAGCCAAGCTCATCGCCATGGGGAGCACCGATTTTAATCGTCAAAAAGAAGGACGGATCAATGCGTATGTGCATTGACTACCGTGAATTGAATAAAGTCACGATTAAGAATCGGTATCCATTACCAAGAACAGATGATCTGTTTGATCAATTGCAAGGAGCACGATTTTTCTCTAAAATCGATTTAAGGTCAGGATATCATCAATTAAAGGTACAAGACGAGGACATTCCTAAGACCGCTTTCAGAACAAGGTATGGCCATTATGAATTTATTGTCATGCCATTTGGTTTAACCAAGGCCCCAGCTGCATTTATGGACATGATGAACCGAATAAGTAAGCCATATTTGGATAAATTCATAATTGTCTTTATAGATGATATTCTTATTTATTCTAAAAGTAAAGAGGAACATGCAGCGCATCTGCACGCACTTCTAAGTTTACTGAGAAAAGAAAAGCTTTATGCTAAGTTTTCGAAGTGTGAGTTTTGGTTAGAACAGGTACAATTTCTTGGACATCTAGTTAATCATGAAGGAATTCATGTAGATCCCACCAAGATCGAGGCAATTACCAAGTGGAAAACCCCTGAGTCACCAACTGAAGTTAGAAGTTTCTTAGGATTAGCCGGTTATTATAGAAGGTTTATTCGAGATTTTTCTAGAATAGCCATTCCCTTAACTAAGTTAACCTGTAAATCCGTTAAGTTTGAATGGGGACCAAAACAAGAAGAAGCCTTTAAAATTCTTAAGCAAAGATTAACCCATGCACCCATACTAGCGTTACCAGAAGGAACTAAAGATTTTATAATCTATTGTGACGCTTCTAAGTTAGGTTATGGATGTGTATTAATGCAACATCAAAAGGTTATAGCTTACGCTTCTAGACAACTTAAGAATCATGAAGAGAATTATTCAACCCATGATCTAGAGTTAGGAGCTATAATTTTTGCCCTTAAAATTTGAAGACATTACCTATACGGTAGTAAGTTTACCATATTCACCGACCACAAGAGTTTAAAGTATGTTTTTGGGCAAAAGGAATTTAATATGAGATAAAGACGCTGGATGGAGATACTTAGTGATTATGATTGTAATATCCAGTATCATGCAGGAAAGGCAAATGTAGTAGCTGATGCTTTAAGTCGAAAGTATCACGAAAAGCCAAAAGGAGTACATTCTCTTAAGTTAAATCTGCAAGTAGATTTGAATGATCAGATTAGAAAGGCACGAGAATCAGTAATCAAAGATGATACTGAAAAGTTAAAAGTGTAAAACCCGGAAAGATCTTTCAATGATATCAAACGATAACTTGTGTAAGTGCGGAAATCAAACACAAGTGATTCAAGTAATATGAATTAATCGAAACCAATAATAAACAAACAAACCAATTTCTCTTGCATTCAAAGGTTGAACAATGACTGATACAAGACAAGGTTTTGAGTGGCCTCCTGTTCGCAGCAACTGATCAACCCCAACACAAAGGTTAAGGATTGTTTAAATACAAAAACTATTGGGTCAAGACCCTAGGCCCACTCGAAACCAATTACAAAACCCAAACTATTAATGAACAAACATACTAATCAACCCCTATACTTTGAGCTCCTTCATGAATAAACCTTCAGGTTCCAACAATCTCCCCTAGGTTTATGCATGGAGGTTCTTCTGACTTCAACTATCACGATTACCACCCATACTATCTTTGTAACCACCAAAACCCTTTTTGTTGATGTGCATGACTGAAGCAACAGCAGCAGTCCAACCCTTTGCTACTTCTTCATATTTTTCAGTAGCTCTAATCTGGTTACGAGCTAGTACTTCCAAATCTTCATAGGTGAGATTCAGCAAATCAATTTGATCCACCAAGCGAAAACTCACATCATCATCACAAACAATCACTGCTTGCCCCAGACGCTCATCATAAGCCCAAAAATGTAAGGTCTTCAGAGCACCTTTTGGAATCTTTTTCACCAAAGGAATCGTCTTTTCTTTGTCAGTTGCTGGCCAGTGCACAATCTTCATTCGCTTATTAGTGTATGGATCCCTAACACCTTTAGCCGGTTTAACAATGGACTCTGCAGTGTGCATCGAAGGAAAATTACAAAGAACTTCCCTCTGCAATATCTCGAGAAACAAATATCCACGACCACCGGGTTTATCATCCACATAAGGTGATTTAGACAAGTTTATCAAATCAACCTTTGTGAAAGTCTGAAGCTGAGCCGGATTTTTGTACCACTCGACAGGTCCAACCTTTCTCTTTATCCACCATCTTCGGCGATCATGATCAAATCCCCAACTAACCACACCAGATCGATTTCCAACTTTATCATAGAGAGTTTCACCAACATCCATTAAATGGTGAGTTGCTTGAGCATCATCATCATCATCTGGATTAAGATTCTTGTTTTTCAGAATCACAAATTTCCTTTTCTTTTTAATTCTTTCAGCCTTTACTTTGTCTGCAACTGGATCAGTAACTCTTTTGAAGTATTGTTCCATAGCAGCACCTCTTTCAGCATCATCCTTAGCAAAGGCTCTTCTTCTATTCTCTACGTCAGTCGGATCAGAAAAATCTTGTCCAAACTTCTTTTCAAGCTTTCCACGCAAATCATAAACCATATTAAATAATAGACTGACATCACCTTGAAGCTGATCAATCTGTTGATTCTTTTGCACTATGGTATCTTCAAGCTGAATGATCTTAGCATCTTTGTGAATTGAATCTTGCTCAAGCACAACTAGTCGTTTCTTCATCTCCCTCATACTAATAAACTCATCATCACTTGACTCATCATCAAATGGCATCCTCAACGGCTCTTCAATCCTTTTACCACTTGAGCTGCCAGGTTCGTCATACACAGTTCCAGAAGGACCTGCAGCTTCAGAGGTAATAGGTGGCATTGTCGCAATAAAAGGATCAGAAACAACATTTGCAGCTGGTGTATCTGTTGAGGTGGTTTCCAAATCACTTCTTTGAGTATCAGCATTAAACTCAAAGATATCTTCTGCTGTAGTGGTGGTATCAGTGACACTTTTCTCAAAATCAAAGTCATATAAATCATCATCATCTTCAGCAACATTCATGGGTCGATCTTTGTTTTGTTCAACATACATTCCGAGTCGAGGATCCCTCCTTTTCCGCTTCAAAGGCAATGAATCAGGATCCTTTGGATTCTCACTAGGCTCTTCATTTGACGCTGTAAGATTGGAAGGAGGATTTCCTATCTTATCAGTCACAGACTTTAACAACAAAGCCAAACTCTCAGCAGTAATCACAGGTGGAACAGTAGAATCAGCAACATCAGCTTCAGATTCAGGAGGAAGCTCTTCATCATCTCCTGAATCACACATAATCTCTATGCCCTCATCATCAGAGTTGATAGTTAAAATCTCTGTCTCAGGCTCATTTTCAACAGCACCCTGAACATCATGTTCTTCAGCAACCATAGCATTCACTGGAACAGGTTGCACTACCGATGGATTATCAGCTACATTTTCAGTCTCCTCAAACTGACCAAATTTATCCAAAGGAATTAAGCCTTCGAATTTCTTTTCAGTACCCTTCCTAGGAGTGAGAGCACCAAAACAACCAGGACCCATAGGTTTTAATTCCAAAGTGTTTCCAGATCTCTTCAACTCCGGATAACGAGCATTAAGAATCATTTGCAAAAACCTAGGATACATAAGAAACTTGTCCTTTCTAACTCCAATCACATTTCTCTTCATGGCTTCGAAAACATACTTTGAATAATTGAAGGATTCATTTGTTATCACACAGGCAAGAGCAGCAGACTGTGTAATGTTCAATTGATCTGTGCCTCCTCTGTTTTTTGTCATGCACAAAATAAACATGTGCACCAAAAGACGCCAATAAGGATGCACAAACTTCTTTATCAAAGGCGGGTACTTTCCTTCATAACTCAATCGAGGTAATATCGCTTCGACAGTGCCAGCTGGAAGCTCAATGGAATCTGTTTCTTGATCATTGAACTACAGTACTTCTCGATCATCTGCTCTGTCACAATAACAACCTTCTTTT
Organism: Helianthus tuberosus; assembly: GCA_030545235.1. Classification (NCBI taxonomy): domain Eukaryota; kingdom Viridiplantae; phylum Streptophyta; class Magnoliopsida; order Asterales; family Asteraceae; genus Helianthus; species Helianthus tuberosus. The sequence continues at coordinate 184,368,470 of CM060419.1, forward strand.
AAATCTCAGCAATAATGGCCCCTTTTCCATCAGCTTCAAGAGCATCGAACCTTGCACTTTTCCAGAAATCTTGAATGAGACTTTCGTAGATAACTAGATTTTCTCGTAATGCGTGAACAATGCGGCAACTATTGAGTCCTTTCATTAATGAAGTGTACATCTTCTTGTATTTTTTCGGAGGTGGTGCTAAGTATCCTGCCTGATTATGTGTCGAAATGAATTTCAAATCCATATTCTGCATAAAACAAAAATTCATTAGGGACATGAAGAGTTCAATATATACTTGAATTAAAATATAGAAATTTCAGACTTTAAAGTCAACTTTCTGGACAGGTCAACAAAACCATGACTCGAGACCATTGGTTTTGAGTCGAGACCATGAGTCGAGACCATGAGGTCTCGAGTCGAGATCATGTGATTTCTTGTCGAGACCCTGAATCGAGAGTGAGAGATCTCGAGTCGAGACTAAGAGGTTGCGACTCGCAACCACTAGTCTCGAGTCCTCATGTGTTCCTGAGTCGAGACCACACAAACACTTTCATCTGCACAGTTTTTGGATCAAAATCCCAAAAACACCCTTTGATTTCTTTGAAGACCAAAGTATATTCAAACTAGGGTTTAGATCCATCTTCAAATCTTCATGAACTCATCATTAGATCTTCATATCTCCTGCAGAACTTCAACAATATCATAAAAATACCTTCAAATCTCGATGAGTCGAGACCGGAAAAACACGTCGGAAACAGTGAAAGATTGCCGGAATTTGAGAGAGAATGAGAGAGAATTACAGCTGGTCTCGAGTGAGAAATGAGGTCTCGACTCGAGACCTGTCTTTTATACCTCAGCCCCTGATATGGATTGGGCCTTTGAATTTGGGCCGAGACCAAAAGTTGGACTGGATCCGTCTCACATTAATTTTAAGGATTTCTTTGATTAATTTTTAATTAAGATAAGAATCCTTTAAAAACCAGTTATAGTTTTAATAACCCGATTAACTTTCTGAGCACGTTCTACGAATGCAAAAACCTAAAACAAAAATAAATAATAGAAACTATTATTTACAAAAAAAAAATAGGAAATAACATAATTGCTCAGGGATCAAATCACGAGGTTTCGGGCTTGACTTCACTTATCAACACTGATCTACTACCGAATGATCTAGACGATTGCTAGTATATTTGTCCACCTAAACTCACCTCCCTAGACCTTTTCCATATAACTACCTGTAACAAATTTTATCATGTTTTGATTTCTTAACGATGAACACCCAAATAAATACTAATCAAATCCCAGAAAAATAAACAGCATACTCTATCATGCAAATATCTTCCCTACCACATATTTCACAAGTCCAATCCAGATCTCTGAAATCTTAACTGGGAATAGATTGAGAAGAGAACATAATAGATCTTTTGCATAGATGGTATAATATACAGATCAAATGAGTTTTTCTCAGTTTGATATAGGTTTCTTGGGTTTCTTTTGGGCACTTGAGGGCCTCTTTCGGGTGTATTTGATCTATAGCATGACAACGTACAGCTAGGTCAGCATGTATCTGGATGCAGCAGAAGCTGTCGTTGCCTAGCACCTCCAAGTCTTTGCTCACGCAAAACAGAGGAGATACACGACTTTTTCAGAGAAGATTTCAGAATTAGACCAAAATTGTGTGTATCGGGACAACATACAGGCATTCAAATAGAAATGAGCTAATTCCAAGTGACTTTCTCTCCTGGGGTCATGTACTATTTTAGTTCTGAACAGAAACAGCCAATGTTTCCAGTCTTAAGGATAGAGCCTACCAACACATCATACTAGAGTCAAACTATTTCGATACTGGTCTTACATGAGTCAGCCCTCGACCATAATGTGAAAATTCATTTCATTTCCCATGTCATGCAATGCTTATTTTTTTATTTTTTTTTATAATTTTTAATGTTTTTGTATTTTTCATAATTTTCTCCCCCTAGATTTGAGCATAAATAAAAACTACCTAAGAATAGAAAACTTTATGAACAAATTTACCTACGAAATAAAACAAAAACATGCTCAGTCAGTAAAGCGGATCATTTTCAGAAAATCCACAAGCACTTGAAATTTCGAACTACTGACAGGTTTTGTAAACAAATCGGTAGCATTTGCATCTGTGTCGATTTGTTCCAATTTGATGAGACCTTTGTCAAAGCAGTCTCGTATAAAATGAACTTTAATATCAATGTGCTTGGTTTTTGAGTGGAAGACATGATTTTTCACAATTTGTATGGTAGCATCATTATCACAGTATATGGTAGTTTTAAGATAAGTCAAACCGTAGTCCTGCAATTGATGTTGCATCCACACCACTTATGAGCAAGACGCCGAAGCAGCAACATATTCTGCTTCAGCTGTGGAAATAGCTACCGTTTGTTGCTTCATGCATTGCCAAGAAATGAGCCCGTCACCCAAAAATTGACATCCAGCAGAGGTGGATTTCCTGTCCTTGTCAGTGCCTCCAAAATTACTGTCAGAAAACGCAAACAGGTCAAAATTCGAATCCCTCGGATACCACAGACCAAACCTGGGTCGGCCTTTAAGGTACCGAAAGATTCGTTTAACAGCAGTAAGATGATAAGTTTTAGGATTAGCCTGATATCGCGCGCAATTGCAAACAGCAAACATGATGTCTGGACGACTTGCTATCAGATACATCAACGATCCGATCATAGATCTATAAAGGCGTTGATCAACAGGAGATCCTTCTGCATCTTCAGTCAGCAACGGTCTTTCTGCCATTGGAGTTTCGGCCGGTTTAGTGTCTGAGAACTTAAATTTCTTTAGCACATCATCCACATATTTCCCTTGATGAATTAGAATGCCCCGGGAATCTTGTTTAACTTGTAAACCCAAAAACAATGTCATTTCTCTGAGCGCACTCATTTCAAACTTCCTTTTCATAACTTCCTCAAATTCCTTGCAAAGAGCCTCACTTGTTGATCCGAAAATAATATCATCAACATAGATTTGAACCAATACCAGATCCTTGCCCACTCTTTTGATAAACAGAGTCTGATCTATAGTGCCTCGTGTGTATCCATGAACCAGAAGATGTTCTGTCAGAGTTGCATACCAAGCCCTAGGTGCTTGATGCAACCCATATAATGCCTTGTCAAGTTTGTAGGCATATTCTGGATGATCTGGATGAATAAAACCTGGTGGTTGCTCAACAAAAATTTCTTCCTTCACTTCTCCAGACAAAAATGCAGTCTTAACATCCATCTGGTAAACAGTGAACCCCATGTAGGATGCGTATGCTAGAAAGATTCAGATAGCTTCAAGTCGAGCAACCGGGGCGTAGACTTCATCATAATCCAGTCCCTCTATCTGTTTGAATCCTTGGACCACCAATCGTGCTTTATTTCGGACAATAACTCCTTCAGAATCTTGCTTGTTTCTGAAAACCCAGCGAGTTCCAAGCTTGCGTTTTCCTTTTGGCAACTCCACAAGTTTCCATACTCCTAGCTTCTCGAACTGGTTTAGCTCTTCATGCATAGCATCAACCCAGCCTGGTTCCTGCAACGCTACATCAATAGTTTTAGGTTCAATTTGAGAAATGTAGCTAGAATATAAGCACAAATTAATGGTTCCTGATTGGCTTCTGGTCTGAACTCCTGCACTAACAGGACCGATCACATTCTCAATAGGATGATTTCTTTGAACACTTGTTGGAATGGCAAATTCTGGTATCGTCTCATCTAGAGATGTGTGTATGTTGCTTGAATCCCCCTCATTAGGTGCTATCGGACTGTGACTCACGGGAGTGGTAACAGTACACTCTTCAGGAATAGGATCAGCAAACAGTTCTGATCCAGTTGCATTCTTAGAAATTCCGCTAGATTGCGCACCTTCAGGGGAGTGTTGAGACATTTGATGAGGCAAAGGATGCTGTGTAAAAACCATTCCTGGTGGGTCAATGGTATGATGTCTGAAGCTCCCTTCTGCCTGTTCTTCTTCTTCAGTATCACCAAAAGACAGTGGTTGTTTTGGCGTAGACACACCTGCATCTGAAGAAACACTTGAGAAAATGTTAAATGATTTAAACAATTCAGCATAATCATATAACCAATCTGGTCCAACTCTAGCATCCGTAACATTTTCTTCGAGCCATTCAATGTTGCACGACTCGACGACCTTTTTAGTTACTTTGTTGTATACTCTATAGGCAGAGCCTTTTGCATATCCAACAAAGAAACATTCGTCCCCTTTGACTTCAAACTTTCCATTAGAGTCCATAAGTAGTAATACACATGAACATCCAAAGATACGAAAGTGTGAAACCGAAGGTTTACGTCCTTCCAGAATCTCATAAGGAGTTTTCATATGACGTTTGTTTACTAAAGCATGATTCTGGACTTAACAAACCGTGCTAACTGCCTCAGCCCAAAAGAAACTAGGAAGCTTCGAGTCAGCCAGCATAGTTCGTGCAGCCTCGATAAGAGTACGATTTCTTCTCTTAGCTACTCCATTTTGTTGAGGAGTTCGTGGTGCACTATACTGACGATCGATTCCCTTTTCAGAGCAGAATGTATCCAAAGTTACGTTCTTAAATTCTGTCCCGTTATCAGATCGAATAACCTTCACTTTTGTACAAGCTTGATTTTCTGCCAGCGTAACGAATTGTTTCACCAGGACTGCAGTTTCATTCTTGTGGCTAAGAAAGTACACCCAGGTGTAATGTGAATAATCATCAACTATCACAAGAAAATAAGCTTTCTTGCCAATACTCAACACATTCACTGGACCAAAAAGATCCATGTGAAGTAGTTCGAGCACAGCTTTCGTTGAGAGTGCAGCTTTAGACTTATGAGGTTTTCGATGTGCCTTTCCTTTTGCACAAGCAACACATTTTTCTACTAACATGAAATCTTTGATTGGAAGATCACGGACTAGTTGACCTTTAGCAAGTCGATTCAGATTCTTCATGTTCACATGTCCAAGGCGACGATGCCATAGTAGACCATCATGTTCTGAAATCTTTGAGAATAGGCAAGTAACTTCTTCACACGGTTTCTTATTCATATCGATAACATAAGCATTTCCTCATCTCTCTGCTGACATTAAGAACCAATCTTCAGGAATGACAATCCCTGGTTTCAGCACATAACATCCTTTCTTTGTAAAGTGAACTGAATTTCCTCGATCACAAATCTGAGAGATGCTCAACAGATTGTGTTTCAGTTCTGGAACATAGTTAACATTCTCGAAGCTTAAAACGCCGTTTCTTACTGTTCCTTTCAAAGTGATCCTTCCTGATTCGCCTCCCGCAAATGAGACATATCCACCATTAAATTCTTTCACATATATCAGTTGGGATAAGTCTCCCGTCATGTGCCTGGAACAGCCACTATCCATGTACCAAAGTCGCACGGTAGTCCTCCACAGCTGTTCCTGCACGATTAGCGGGCTTAGTTAGACCTAGGAACCCAGCCCATGGTGGATCTGGGTTTTCCTTGTTCATCAATATATGTCACTCTTTTCCAAATTAAATTATCTTTGATCAGAAATCTTGAAGGATTTTTCATGAAAGACCCTTGATGAGATGTATTAGATTGTGCAGCACCAGTTTTGGGTTTCCAAAATGTGTTTGACCATTTAGAATTATAGTGACCAAAACCATTATGTTGATTTCTTTGAAAACTATTATTTTTATTTTGATTTCTATATTTGGCTGCATTCCAATTTTGATCAGAAGGTTTAGTCTTGCGATAGTTGTGCTTCATTGTCTTAGACCTTTCAGCCGTCACTGACTCTGAACAACGATATCGGTTAGACTTGACCTTCTGATTCTGAACAATCTTCTTCTTAGACTGTGCGCTTGGGAGTTGAACACAGTTTCTGGCAATGTGTCCAGCAATACCACAATTGAAACATGTTTGTCGTTTCATTGTGTGAGTATTTTGAAAATTTTGATACTTTTTGAAGAAGCTTTGCTTGGTTTTGAATGATGGGACGTTTTGGTTTTTCTAGTATGTTTTGCCTGTGTCGGTTCTGAGCATTTTGGTGTCTGCTGATTAGAAATGACACATTTATGTGATGTTGATGAACAATTTGATACCCCACTTTTACTGTGATCATCATTTGTTTGAGAATCTGTTTTTAGTTCAAAAACATTTTCTGATGACTGTTTATTTATATCAAACCCCTTTTCTTCTTTACTAAATTCAGTTTCAGTTTTAGAACACGTGGAAGTCTCATCAACATGTGTTTCATCAACACATTTGTCATGTGAATCTGATTCAGGTTTATTTTCAATTACAGTTTCCAATGGGGTCCCACTAGATTCAACATTAGGGACGCCCACTAAGACAGATTCAGAAGAAGAATCAGGATACTCTTGATTTTCTTGTGAAGAAGTTTCAGTGGTTTCACTGAATGTGTCCCGAGGGACCTCACCTGTAACACTGTCATCAACCAAGGGGTTAGAAACATCACATTCACAATCATTAACTGAAGAAAATTCATCACCAGACTTATTGTTCAAAGTTTCAACACAAACATCATCAGTTTTGTCCAAAACATCAGGCTCACTTGACGAAACATAAGCACAAAATGACGCAAACAAAGACCTACTAAAAGCAATATCAGATTCAGTTTGTTCAAAATAATTTTCAGAAATATTAGAATGAACAACTGGTTCACTCCCAAGAATATCTCCACACTTTACTTCAGATACTTTATCTGCACATGAAGACGAAGTGTTAAGATCAATTGAGCCTTTAGAAACAAAATTTATTTGAGTAGACTTCTGTTTCTCAATTGGTCTGTCATTAAATGATGACTTATTGTTTTTGGGACCATAAGTCATTTTACTTTCATTCATCATCTCCTCCTCAGTCATAGGTAAATAAGTATAATTGTCATTATAGGGAGGAGGAGCCTGATTAAAACCCAAACCACGCCCTTTCCTTTCCTTGTATGCGAGCTGTTGATCACACAATTTTTTGACTAATTTGCTGGAAGAATCAAATTTCTTTATATTGAGTTCATTTATTTGATATCTATCTCTGATATCCTCCAGTTCTTTAGTCACATTGCATAATTTCTCCTGAACATATAAGAGTTGAGTTGTTTTCACACTTACATCATCTTTGAGTTTGATGATGTCTTTTCGCTGAGCTTCAATCTTTTCTTTATAAAGTTTTTCATTTTTCGATAAAGTAAAGTTTTTATATTTTATATCTTGATAATCTTGAATTAGTTCAGCGTTGTGTATTCTATAAGCTTCAACTCTTTCTCTACACTCAGGAGTACAGAAAACAGAAAGTACATCTTCTTTGGTGAGACCTTTGACTGGAGCTGAAAGAATCTGAGTCATGAGAGCAAGGTTTTCAGCTGAAGTCTCCTCCTCAGGTGCTGGAGTCGCATCCTCAAATACAGAAACTTGATCATTTGAGGTCATGAAAGCAATGTTATTTGAAGCAGCTTGATCTTCTGGAGCTGAGATGTTCAGTCGCTTAATTTCCGAATTCCAATCAAAGTTGATATCAGGCTGAACCACCAAGGCTTGAGCTAATCCCAGAGCTTGAGGACTTCCACCAGCAGCAGCATCAGCAGTTATACTCGATGTGGTCACAAGAGCTCTCTCTGGATTAGGTGTAACAGGTTTGACTGGAGTCTGTTCTCTACTAATCGGTGGCTTGGTGCAGTTTCGTGCATAATGTCCTTCCTCATGACAGTTGTAGCAGCGCAGATTGAATGGCACTTTAGAAGCTTCATTAAACGAAGCACCCCATCTGTTTTTACCAGTTCTTTTCATAAACCTCCTTGCTCTGAAAGCCGCCATAGCCATCTGCCATGTAATGTCCATTTCTTCAACATCATCAGGATGAATTTGCTGTAAGTCATCTCCAGACCATTTAGGAGGATCAATTTTTCCTGCAACAAATGCATTCAAACAATTTATAACCAAGGCTGCGATATCCATATTTTCTTTAGACTGTTGTGTAAAGAAAGCAATCATCTCATTTTTCACGGCAGAAGTAGGAACAACATTAGGCGAATTGGATGATGCAGCAGCAGCAGTAGTGCGTGAAGAAGCAGGAGACCCAGAGTAATAAGCATTTGCCGGAGTAGGAGCAGTGATGTGCACAAAGTGGTTTAATAAAAACAACTAAAATTAACCCTAATTTAGACACTCTAAGCTTTAAATTTATAAACTAAGACTCGATCTAAACCCTAAACCACACAACCGGCAAGTGTACCGATCAATGTAGTAAAGCTAAAGCAAGTCCGAGTATCGAACCCACGAGACTCTAAGGATTACGCTAAGACTCTATTTAGACTAGGACTGACACGACTCAAACTATTTGTTTATTGATTGGGGGGAGTTTTCTAAAAATCCTAAGAATGCAAATAACGAAAAACTAGATTAGCTAAATAACTAACACGAACTCGAACGAAGACTTTGACCTGAGATGATGAAGACTACCTAGGCTAGACGCAAGCTAAACTCAGAATGGATTTCTATTCGATGATTTTGTGGTGTGGAACCGGGATCTTTAGATACTAAACCTATTAAGACACCACTAAGCCCCTCAAACACTCTCAAGGCGATTCTTGTGGCACTACCTAGGCTGTTACGCTCACCGGTTTTCTAGATTTCCTCACAGTCCTCTAGTTTCTTGAAAGTGCCTATATAAGACGCTCTACCTCACAGCGCGAACGTCTAAAGCAACTACGGGTTTTAATCTTGGTTTAATAGACAATGGAATGTTAAGGACTTATAACCAAACCGAGACCTATTAATAACCTCGAGCCTCACAGCGACAAGTTTAGCAGAACACTTGATTTTATTAAATTACCGAATATTACTTCTAAGGTTACTTACTCGATTTTCACCCTAAAGGATTAATGATCTATTACGTGATAAAGACCGTCACCTAAATCAAGAACCCTAGCACAACCCTATTATGTGATAAAGACCGTCACCAAGGATTATACGAAGCAATAAACAGTGATAAAATAATCGTCAAGCACGCATATGCACCAAGTTAAATTCCCGAAGCTTTTACAATACAAGAAAAATCCACAACCACGCCAAAAATCGAATAAAGAACCCAACTTTATTTAACTATTGTCATTAGCCTAGGTAGTTTATGAAGTTTAGCCGGAAAACATGATCAAAAACATAATAATCAATGTAATCAAATCTGAATTCATCTTGTAACAAAGTAAAACGAACGAAAAACAAAGAAACAGGAAGTTTAAACCCGTAATCTCTACTCCCGAGCGCTCCAAAGTGTTATCCGATGATTCCTAGCTTCCCGAATGCTTCAAGAATGCTCCAACAGCCTTCAATGGTGGTTTTCAACTCCCCAAAATTCGTGTCTTACTGATGATGGTTTCGTCTCTTCTGCCGTCTCCTATTCCGTGAATATCTATATATTTTTTTCTCCCTGTTCGTTTTAATATATTAGCAACCGCCTCCCTTTTTTCTTTTGTCGTGTCCTCCAAACAATAATAATATGGCCCATCCTCTTTATATTTCGTGTGACCTCAATATATATTAATTCAGCCCACCATAACTGATATATAACATTAATCCTCCAACTTTGTCCAAGTATATATTGGCTGATCGAATAATGGGTGGATTAGCCCGTACATCACACGAATTCACTAACTACCGGGCTAAAACCCTTTGGCGGCCCACAAAAGATCCATAACATCACGTTTTCTGCTAGGCTTTTAATTCTTGCAAAAGATGGCTTCCCACTTTAATAATATAGAGATAAGTGGGGCTCGACCCACTCACAGAAAATAGCGCCAATTTTACTTCGGTTTCTGGCACCTCATTCTGCCCAACTGGCTGGTTATTTTTATATTACTCGTTTTTGCTCCATTTGCACCAGGACCTGTCAAAACACAAAACAATAAAATATAATACTAAAACTAAATAAAAACAAATAAAACCTATACAAAAATTATACAATTTACACGGGACAAATATGTGTATTTTACCCCATATCAAGCAGCTTTAGCAGATGCCGCGTTGCTAAACATTTGAAACCCTCCTTGAGACAAGAGAGCTGCATTGTTATTGTTTGATGAAGCGGGAGCAACAGAGAATCCGGCAGCTAGCATGCTATTCTTATAGTTAGTTTCCCTTTGTTTATCATCCAGTTCACAGGCCTTGATATGAGAAATCATCTCAGATAGGCTGCACCTAGCAAGATCTTTGGTTTTCTTGATCATAGCAACATGATGATCCCAACTTTTTGGCAACGCATTCAGAAGCTGTCTATTTGTTGAAGCATTTGATGTATGTATTTCTTCCATCTGCATTTGAGTGACCAGCTTGACAAACCTCTGAAGTTGATTGTCAACAGTTTCTCCATAAATATGATTGAAGTTGTTGAAATTTTGTCTCAGCAAATTTCTTCGACTCTCCTTCATATCCTCATTACCTTCATAAACATCGATCAGAGATTCCCACAGTTCTTTGGCTGATTTGCAAGTACGAAAACCGATAGCAATGTCTGGACCCAAACCCATGGTCAAATAGGAGAGTGCCTTTTCATCTTCTTCAACTATTGTGAAATCATCTTCAGTATATTGGCTAAGAGGTTTCTTTATTTTCACTCCAGGTTCAGAAGGACTATCCGTCATGATCTCCCTTGGACCTCTCAGAATACTTCGCCAAATTTTAGAATCTTTGACCTTCACATGTTGCTCAAAACGCCACTTCCACTCAGGAAAGTCATTTGCATCAATCAACCTTGGAATTCGTGTAGTGGTCCCAACTTTTGAATCCAGTTCTTGCTGTTTGTTAAGGGCAGCCAGGTCAACATTATTTGCAGACATGATTAATTAATAGTTGATTAATTAATTAAATTTTTTAAGTCCAAAGGTCAAAGTTCAAAGTTCAAAGTTCAAGGTCCAAATCACGTTGCAACTTTTCGATGCGAGTCGAGACAAGAGATTGCGAGTCCCCGAAAAAGAATTATGCAAAACGGAATCATAGACGGAATAATCGTTCGGGACAAAAGCTTGGTTACTTATTAAAATCGAAACTTGTGTTAGCCGCGATTGCAAGTATACTTGTCCTCTTAAACCCAAATCCGGTTCCAAGCACTTATCATGCAAGTTTAGTTCAAGTGCGGTCAATCTACCTAGGGTCTCACACTAAGAATTGCAAGTCCACCTAATCCCCCCTCAAGCTTATAGGACAAAAGGAACCACCACTGGGTTATTTCCTAACCGCCTTATACCAAGATCAAGAGAGTTTAGAATCAAATCTATTTTTTTTTTCATTTTCTTTCCATTTTTTTCATCACTTTTTCATTTTTTTTCATTTTTTTCGAGCGTAGACGTTGCTTTCCCTAACCCAGAGGCATTCCGGCTGTAGAGTCGCTATCCCCAACTCGGATTACTTAGGCATCGGTACTTTTTATTTTCTTTGCAAGGTCGATTTCACACACCCTAGCGGTAATCCGGCTGTAGAGTCGCTATCCCCAACCACAGACTACATAGAAATGGCTACTTTCATTTAGTTTCTAGCTCGTTTTTTTTCTTTTCCAACGAGATAATGACCAGAAACTCTAACGATCTTAACTTATAACGGCATCCCTTATACTATTATTGGCGGTTTCAATTTCCCCACTTTCCCTTGATGAGAACCCACTAGTAGACCGACAATTAGGTATAATTAAGATCAAAGGAACCCAGAACCGAATCGAGCCTACCCGCACATCCCAAACTAGACACAAGCTTAATTATATTATCTCATATTATTATTATTATTTGAACCCGAACAAAAATCTGACTTTTCTATCATTTTCCGCTTTTATTTTGCAAACTTCTTGTTTCAAAAGACATTTTTCTAATTTTTCAATTTTTTTGGATTTTTAAATTTTTTAATTTTTTCGACTTTTTATGACTCGACTAACTATACTAACGACACTAAACGATAGTTTCCTATCCCCACACTTAAACTCTACATTGCCCTCAATGTAGGATGGAAACCGACTCAAAAGACTAAAAAATAAATAAGAAATAAAAGGACGAAGGGCAAATAGGAAAGGACTTAGCTGGTTTAATTCGCGCGGATGCTCCAAAACTCTCGTCCAATCCAGCTCGATCGTATAGCATTTCGGTCGCGATCGGCTTTGACACTGACTGACATGCCTGATAAATGCCTGGGATCTGATAAGCAGCTCCAAAATCACCCGAATGGAGATTGAGTACGGGTGGTACATATTCAAACCTGCATAAACAAAAACAAGCAAACACCAAAGCAATACCGACTCGACACAAGCGACTGACTCAATACTACTAAATTAGACTCATGGTACAGAATAAAAGACTCAAAATACAAACTCTACAAGTGGGTCACAACTGTTCACGCACTCATGGAGGATCATACAAGCGCAGCTCACCTCCATACCAACTCTTACGGGCCGTAGCACTACCATTCCTAACATTGCCCGCATCTCTCCTATCCCCATATCTCTCACACTCTCTCAACTCGTCATCGGGCGGTTTGAATCTAGATGCTTCATATCGAAACCTATCCCCACACTGAGCCTTGCTCAATATCTCTATCTTAGATTCTAACCTCATTAATCTCTCTTCCAACTCCTCGACTCTCCTATCAGGTGGATCCCCACACTTGGGTTTTATCACCTTCTCTAAACTTGGCTCACTCACCACCTGTTTCTCATCACTCTCAACCCTTTCATTCTCCCCCACTGACGCTATCGCCTCGACTCTCTCACTCGGCCCTCTCGCATTATTCACCTTGAAAACTACCGATTCGTCGCCCGCTCTAAGTGTGATTGTGCCTAAGAAGACATCTATAAGCGCTTTAGCAGTGTTCAAGAACGGGCGCCCTAAAATCAACGGCACTTTATCATCGGCCTCCATATCTAGCACTACAAAATCAGCCGGGAAGACAAACTTGTCCACTTTCACTAACAAATTCTCTACAATCCCCCTAGGGTACTTAACTGTCTTATCTGCTAACGAGAGGGTCATACGAGTTGGCTTCAAATCACCAAGGCCTAGTTTTTCGTAAAATGAATATGGCATCAAATTAATACTAGCACCAAGGTCTGCCAACGCGTGGTTTTTAACATCACCACCAAACAAACAAGGGATCGTGAATATGCCCGGATCGGTGAGTTTCTCAGGAAGTTTAGTCAGGATCACTGCAGAACAATCTCCATTCAATGGAGTACTAGAACACTCACCTACCCTATCCTTACGCTTGAGAAAATCTTTAAGGAACTTGGCGTATTTGGGCATGGATCTCAGGGCCTCTATGAACGGAAGATTGACTTTTAATTGGGTGAACATCTCAAGAAATTTCTCGTATTCCCTAACGTATTGCTGCTGCTTAAAACGGCCGGGAAACGGAAGACGGGAGGGATCAAATACGGGCGGCGGCCTAACCCTAACTAGTTGCTTCTCTACTCTCCTCTCAACCTGAGGCTCCTCGGTATGTGCGGTACTTGCTGGGCCCAGCCTATGTTGCACCTTACCTGGGGCCTCCATCACTATCTCCTCATCTACCTCATCATCACTCCCTAACTCAGCATTCTCTCTCACGACCTCTCCTAGACTCATCCCACTACGAGTAGTGATTGCTTTCACAGAATGGTTGGTTGGGTGCGTGGTACCTGAAAACTGACCAGAATAGGATTCTTTCAACTGCCTAGCTATATCAGTCACTGTTCTCTTAAGATCTAAAAGAGTAGACTCTTGATTTTTAAGCTGAAGATCGTGACTTTTATTAATCTGCTCCTGACTTTTAACGAACGCCTGATTCTGCGTCATCATCTGAGCGAACATCTCCTCCATCCTGCTCAAACTACCCTGTAAAGCCTTGTCACTGCCTTGGCTCTCTTGATTCGACCCCCCACTAGCAAACTGACCTCCTGAACCACTATACTGACCACTCTGACCCGAACCACTACTCGTGTAAAGACCCGGCCCCCTATTTTGATACTGACCCGATAGGAAACCAGGGGGATTGCCTGAAGGGCGATATCCACTACTACTACCACTACCCTGCCAGCTGGAGTTAAAAATATTATTATTATTACTAAATTGACCCCTAGACTGACCCGCTATGAACTCAACCTGCTCTAGAGTAAGAGTGGGACAATCGAGCGTGTCATGACCTCCCCTACAAACCTCACACCTATCAACTTTCTTCTTAATCTCATTCAACTCTTGCCTCATCTCTTGCCTCAAACTCTCAACTATAGCAGCTATCGATGGATCCACCAAGCTAACTTGGTTTACCCCTCGACCGGCCGAGGAGGTACGCACAGGAATGGAAGTCCTGCTGATAGTGTTGTAATCCATATCAGAGTGGGCGAAACTCTCAAACAAATCGTTACACTCATTCACTGTCTTTTTACCCATGAGCTGCCCTCCTGCTGAAGTATCGAAACGAGCTCTAATCTCAGGAGTAAGACCATTGTAAAACTTTTCAACTAACGCCCAATCAGACAAACCATGCTGCGAACAACGAGAAAGAAGCGCCTGGAAACGCTCCCATGCTAAGTGGTATGGCTCATCAGGCTCCATACGGAAGGAGTGAATCTGATCACGAAGGCGAGATGCCTTGGCTGGGGGAAAGTACTTGGCTAAGAAAGCATCACGAAGACCTGCCCAAGTAGTGAAAGTGCCTGCGGGCTAAGAATCGAACCAGACGGCTGCGCGTCCAGCGAGTGAGAATGGAAAGACCTGAAGGTATCGAGCATCGAGGTTCACCCCCTCGATGGAGAAGGTGCTGCAAAGGCGAGTGATGCGATTGATGTGAGCGGGGGCATCCTCGTCGTCACGACCATGGAACTGGCATGAATTGGTGATGGCGGTCATGATGTAAGATGGAATCTGCCAGGACCTATCATTTGCGATGTTCGGAAGGGTGATGGGCGAATTGGCGCCAGTGAAACCGGTGGTACCCTGCTCGTAAACGGTGCGGTTCGCCATAGCGGGTGGAGGACTAGGTGTACGAGAACGGGAGGGTGGTGGGGAAACGTGTGGTGAAACGTGGGGTCATGACTTCGGTGTGAAATCGAAAGCGGGGGTGGACTGCGAAAACGAAGAAGAGCTAGAAGAACTTACCTCGGATGCAGAAGACGAGAAGGAAGACTTGATCGTAAACGGATTCGGCGGAGGTCCCTGCGAACGCGTATGGGGCATCATCTGCAAAACCAAATACGAACAAGTAAAAAGACTCTAACAACGACTCACTAATCTAGAAAAGACACTAAAGCAAATTTTGTTTTAATAATTTTTAGACTCCTACGACTCAACGAACACAAATAGCACGTAATATGTCAACTAAGTCCAAACAAAGTAATCAACGCAATCGCCAAAGAATCCCCGGCAACGGCGCCAAAAACTTGATGTGCACAAAGTGGTTTAATAAAAAACAACTAAAATTAACCCTAATTTAGACACTCTAAGCTTTAAATTTATAAACTAAGACTCGATCTAAACCCTAAACCACACAACCGGCAAGTGTACCGATCAATGTAGTAAAGCTAAAGCAAGTCCGAGTATCGAACCCACGAGACTCTAAGGATTACGCTAAGACTCTATTTAGACTAGGACTGACACGACTCAAACTATTTGTTTATTGATTGGGGGGGAGTTTTCTAAAAATCCTAATGTTGATGCACAAGAATGTCTGTTGACTGCATCTTCATCAAGTCTTAAATCTAGAAAGTCAAGATTGGAACTTAAAAGTCAAATTAGGGTTTAGTTTTGATTTTAGGAAGTGTTTAAAAGGGTTCCGTTTGAAATATGAGGGTTCCGTTTGAAACTGTAGTTTGAGATAGGGTTCCGTTTGAACTGTCGTTTGAACCATTATGTTAAGATTCAAATGGAAGGGTCTATGTCTATATATATGAGTGTGTTAGTCACATTTCAAACGAAATAGGAGGAACGGTACGGAACGGGTGGAACAGGTACAGAACGGTTGTGTGTGAGCGAAGGTGCTGCCAACTTTTTGTTAGAAAACATTGTAAAAGCTCACGGTTGATAATAGAAAGAAAGATTAAAAGATACAAGTTGTTTTGGACGTTGTTTACTTTGATTCCGCCTTAGTAATCGATGTTGAACTGCCTTAACTGACTTTCAGGGTCACGTACACGATCCAACAAGTGGTATCAGAGCTCAGGACGAGGAGTTCATACCAAATACAGCTTGAAATCATCGGATTATCTCACTTCTACCTTTCTTTTCTGATTTAAACTTGTTGTCGAGGTTAAAATGGCTTGAAACGTTCACATTGCAAACGAAATTCACTATTAACTAATCCTTGAAATTTTGAAACCAAAATTCAACCTAAAACTGTTCGAAATCATTCATACCGTTTGAAAATGTTTGCGATTTGCTGACGTCATACCGTTTGGAATTGACTCAATCGTTTGAAAATACACATATCGTTTGAAATCGGACATATCGTTTGAAAACAAACTGACCGTTTGAACTATCGTTTGAAAATGTTTATCGTTTGAAGTGGTCATTTGAAATGTTTATCGTTTGAAATATTTGTCGTTTGAAGTGGTCGTTTGAATTTCCGTTGTTTGAAACTATTGTTATTTCAAACGGAACAGTCCATTTCGTTTGAAAACAACTAGTTCGTTTGAACCATTGTTTGAACCATTCCGTTTGAACAGGTTCCTATATTTCCCAAAATCAAAATTTTTCTAAGTGTTGTCTGATTTTACAGGTACATTCACGATGGATGATATTTTCTTAAACCCGTTTAGCGACATGTACGCATTCGCTGGAGATTCCGGAAACGATAATACTTCGTCAAGCAATGTGAATGATAACCCGCCAAAAGAGAAGAAAAAGGAAGCTTGGGAATCGGAAAGTGCTTTCGGAACATTCAATAAACCTCCAAAACTTATGGCTATTGAGGAGTATAGTCGGTGGTCCAGAAAATTTGAAGACTGGTTGATGGCATTCGCATTTCCTAGCTGGAAGAGTTTGAAAAACGGTTATGAACATGGAAAGAAATATGGTGAAACTTTAAGAGCAGCCGAGGAGATTGAATCATTTGTAGCTGAACAAAAGTGTGTGGCATTGTTATTTCAGTCAGTCCGGGAAGACATTATTGCCTTGATCGACTATTCAAATGCAAAAGATCTTTGGGAAAAGTTAGAAAAGAAATGTATAGGTAGTCAAGAAATTAAGAAAAACAAAAAGAAACTTCTTAAAAAAGAGTTTGATTTGTTCGGATGTTTAAAGAACGAGTCAGTGTGTAAAATGATAGAAAGGTTCGGTCATCTGAAGCTGGAATTAGTAAGACATGATATCGACATTCCTGAAGAAGATCTTATCGACAAATTGTTCGATTCGTTGCCTGACGAAATGGATTGGAGATATTATGCGCTGATGCTGAAGAATACCATCAAAGAACCAGAAAAGCTGACATTAGATTTGCTGATTGAGAAACTCGAGAGTCACGAGTTGGAGTTGAAAAAGACGTACAAAGTTAATCATTCATCTTATCAACAGAATCTGGATCTATACTATCCAAAAAGCATGATGCCAAAAGCAACTTCACAAAAAACGGCTTTTTCTGCTGAAAATGTGTTGACAGCTGGCAAAGAAAGTCAAAGTGGTCAAAGCAGTGGAAGTCACAGTGGTTTTCACAGTGGATCTTCATCTTCTGGAATTGCTGATGCAAAGAATCGTTTTCAATGTAACATCGCAATAGATTTGAAGAATGCTCAAAATTTTGATGAAGAATCGGCCAAGCAGCAGATGATCTTTCTAGCATCAGTGTTGGAATCGTATGAAGGATTGGTAGCTGGAAAGATTGGCAATACAAATCTGACGAAAGAAGATTACGATCAGATTGATCCGGAGGAAATGGAACTGATCGATATTCGTTGGGCTATGGCAAGTGCTGTTCGTCGTGCACAAAGATTCATGGAAATTACTGGCAGAAAAACAATTGGTGGTGCTTCTACCAAGCTGGGGTTCGATAAATCGAAGGTGACTTGTTTTAAGTGTAAGCAGAAGGGTCACTTCAAACGAGAATGCCGAAACGCTTATGCTGATGAGTCGGAGAATCCTTTCAGAGATGATTACTACAAGAAGGCGATTTATCACCAGAATAAATCTGAGCCGCCTAGATTGAAGCAGGTTGAAGACAACAGAGAGAAATCTAGAGCTCTTGCGGTGATTTACGATGATGAGGGTTATGACTGGAGTCAAGAGGTTCTACCAGAAGAAGATGCGGTTGGTTACGCATTCATGGCGAAAAATGACGATCCTATTCCATGGAAAGACGATCGAACTGAAGAGCAAAAGTATAGATACAGGAAAATGATAGCTGAAAACAAAATCATTAGAATATCTCGTATCTATCTGGAAGCAAGGAGAGCCAATAGATGGGATCCAGATAGAGAGTGCTATCTTGATGAGTATGGAAATATTGCAATTGATGATAGTACACTTGATATTGAAGTCATAATTCAGCAATACAAAGAAGATGATGAGTACTGGCAACACAAATGGTGGGGAACTCCAACTTCGAAAATGATTGAAGAAGAGAAAAAGAAAGAGAAAGAAGAGAATGAGAAGGAGAAAGAAGAGATCGAGAAAGCAAAGAAGATTGATACTGGAGTTATTGACACAACGCAGGAGTTGACTGCTGAAAATCTTGGAAGAATGGCTGACAAAGTGCTAGCTGCTAAGGCACTTGAGGTAGACTCTAACTCCGTGTCTGAGTCAAAAAGCCAGGTCAGTTCAGATGTGTCAACGAATGCGTCAGGTAAGAAAATTGATGGAAATGCTGATTGCAAAAATTGCAACAAAGAGTGCAAATTTTGTAGCACAGTCACGTATCTCAACGGAAAGAAAGTTGATGATCTGACAGCCAAGGTCAGAAGCGTTGAGAACCAGATTCTTGATCGTGACAAAACAGTTAGAGCTTCAACTGAACGGATAAGAGAATTAACTAAACAAATTGAAAATGATAAAATTGATCATGACAAAATTAAACAAGAAAATGAAAAGTTGATTCTTGAAAACCGTCAGATTTCTGAAAAATTTGAAAAACTAAAAGGCACATTGAAAGATTGTGATGATCGAAATGGTAAAACTTTTAAAGAAAATGAACATTTAAGAGCAGTGCTTAGAGTCAAAGAAGAATCAATCAATCAACAACTGGATGAAATCGCTAAGTTGAAACTTAAAGTTCAAGAGGCTGTTATTGAAAATGAGCGAATCCAGTTGAAGCTTAACAGTTACAGCTCCGCAAGCTTTGTTTTGCAACATATCATTCCCAAACCCATCGGGAAAGACAAAGCGGGCGAAGATGTGTATTGTGATGGAACTGGGGTGGGGTTTCATCAAGTTCCACCACCTGTTCTTGATAACTATACGAAAAAGCAATCTGGGTTGGTTGAAATTGAGGAAGAAAAAGAAGTTAAACTTCCAGAAAATATTGATGTTACTTTTACGTCATCTGATGATAGTATTCAGACAGAGATTGTTAAGAGTACAGTTGAAAGTGTTTTGATGTCTGATTCAACTGAAGATGATGGGTGTTTCTTGGACAAATACATTCAGAAATCAAAATCCAAAAACAACTTAAGTGATGAACCGGGTCTTGTGATGTACAAGATGGCTGGATCTGATAAGTTGTATTCGGATTCTGAATTTCCCATTGCAAATGTTAATGTGAAAAAGTTGACAAATGTTTTCAAATTGGTTGAAGTTGAGTTGTCAGAAGTGAACAATTTGAAACAAACAAAAAGGCAAATGAATTTTGAGAAAGATAAAGCTTACTACAAAAAGCCTGTTGTTCCACCAAGGTTTTATAATAACAATCGAAACAACTGGTCGGGTGGTTATCAGGGTGGTAAGAGTTATCAGCAAAGAAGGTTTCAAAACAAAAGGTTTGCTGAAAAGAAGGTGTTTGTGAACAGTTCAAGTTCACTTTCAGATGAGGAAAATGAAATTTTTTCAAAATCAAATAAAGAGTTCTTTGAGAAAAGAGCTTCACAGTATCAGTCTGAAGGCACAAGTCGACTTATTGATACTCGAACATGTTTCAGATGTAATCAAGTTGGTCACATTGCACGAAAGTGTACAAATGTGAAGCCTAAGACTGAAACTGTGAAGATTCAACAAAAGAAGAAAGTTGATGTGAAGGGTAAAGCACCAATCATTGTTGAGAAAAAGAGTGTGAAAAATATCAACATCAAAGTGAAAAATGAACCTGTTAAGAAAGTGGTAACTAAAAATGACAAGTTTTATAAACAGGTTGCATTATCTCAACAAGTTTGGAAACCAAAAACTGAAATGAAAATTTCAACTTCTGAAGTGAAAAAGGCTGAAGAATCAATTTCGGTTGATTATGATGCAAATTTTCCACCTTTGAAGGATGAAAAATTCAAAATTCAAATTGCGAGAGTCAAGGTTACACCTAAGGCTGATGAGGCCTGGGTGGACACCATGTTCGAATAAGCAGTTTGAATTGCCGGAGCTTCCTGGATCGCGAAGCATGAATCGGCATCTTTATTAAAGTTGGTTAATTCGAAGTTTGTTATGTGCAGGATCTTCCAAGAGCCATTTCAAGATGGATCATGGATAGTGGCGCATCTCGACATATGACAGGAAAAACTGCATTACTGTATGATGTGAAGAATATCAATGGTGGTTATGTGGGATTTGCAGGTCATGAAGGTGGTAGAATTGTTGGTGAAGGAACGTTATCCAATGGGATTGTGACGTTTGAGAGAGTTAACTACATCACTGAGCTGGAGAACAATTTGCTTAGTATCTCGCAGATTTGTGACAATCAGTATACTACTCACTTCACTGATAAAGAATGTTTGATTTTGAAACCTGGTTTTGTTATCCCTGAAGAATGGATTATCATGAGGGCACCTAGAGTGAATGATTTATATGTGTTAGATATGTCTGTAGCAACTACAACTACTGGTCAAGCACATTGTTTTGTGTCTAGAGCAACTGAGAAAGAATCAAGATTGTGGCACCGCAAGATGGGGCATATTCACCTAAGGAAGATGAATCACTTGGTGCACAATGATTTGGTATTGGGTGTTAATATCAAAGGTTTTCATCTGGAAGGGGAGTGCATTAGCTGTATCAAAGGAAAGCAGAAGAAAAAGTCACACCCTACAAAGCAAGTCAATTCAGTTTCGAGACCTCTGGAAAGACTTCACATGGATTTGTTTGGTCCGGTGAATGTCAAAAGTATTACAGGAGATTACTATTGTTTGGTCGTTACTGATGATTATTCCAGATTTTCGTGGGTTTCTTTCTTGAAGTCGAAAGATGAAACATTTGACAGTTTGATGGGGCTGTTCAGGAAGATTGAGAATTTGTATCAAAGGCGTATCAAGAGAATTCGAAGTGACAATGGTACTGAATTCAAGAACAGTAAGATGGAAGAATTTTGTGATGAAAGAGGTATTTTGCATGAGTTTAGTGCTCCGTACACTCCGCAGCAGAATGGAGTCGCAGAACGCAAAAATCGGACGCTAATCGAGACGGCTAGAACTATGCTTGCAGATTCAAAGTTACCGATTAATTTTTGGGCTGAAGCTGTTTCTGCCGCATGCTATACGCTCAACAGGGTTCTCACTGTCAAGAAGTTCAACAAAACATGCTTTGAGCTAATCAATAATCGCAAACCGAATTTGAAGTATCTAGAACCGTTCGGGTCACCTTGCACGGTTATAGAGCCTTTTGGAAAGTTTGGTTCGAAGTGCATTGAGGGAATATTTGTTGGTTATGCAAATCCGTTGCAACGTGTCTTCGTTCCAAGCGAGAAGCGGATTATTGAAGCTGCAAATGTTGAATGTCAAGGTTATACTATGCCGCCGCAGAATCCTGGTGATTCATGGCGTTATCATTATGACAAACTTTGGGATTCGTTTGACATGAGAGAAGAATCTGAGGATGATGAAGATTTCTTTGATGAGTTGGATATTTTGCGTGAATATGAGTCGCAGCTAAGGTTCCCAGCTGAGTATTCGAGAAGACCACAGGAAACTTTAAATGACAATGAAGCAGGTCCAAGTAATGCTGGTGAACATGATAATGTCCAACAGAATGAAGTTGCTCAAGATAATAAGTCGGCTCAGAATGATAATTTAGAAGCTGAAAATATGCCAGTATTTGATCATGGTGATTCAGATTCAGATTCTGAGGGGGAGCAAATTCAGATTTCAAGTCAAACAAACCAAGTTGGTGAACAAGATGCAGAGCAAAATGTTACTAATCTGGAGGGAAATGTAGATGTTCCAAGCGAAGTGATGCCGCGAACTTTTTCATATCATCCAGAGGAGTTGATCATAGGAGGATTGCAGAAAGGCGTTCGCACTCGAAATCAGATTGATAAAGGGCTTACATGTTTTTATACAAAAGTGGCTCTTTTGCAAACTGAATTCTCATTAAGTTGTTTTATCTCGCAGATTGAGCCAAGAACTTACAAAGAGGCACTTACTGAAGACTCTTGGGTCAATGCAATGCAGGAGGAACTTAGTCAATTCGAGAAATTGGGAGTGTGGAAGTTAGTTGATTTGCCGGATGGTCAGAGGAAAATTAACACCAAGTGGGTGTTTAAGTGCAAGAGGGACGATAGAGGAGTTGTTGTAAGGAACAAAGCTCGACTCGTTGTTCAGGGATTTAGTCAACAGGAGGGGATTGATTTTACCGAAGTCTATGCTCCTGTAGCACGACTAGAGGTAATCAGAATTTTCCTAGCATTTGCGTCTTGGAAGGACTTTAAAGTTTATCAGTTGGATGTTAAATCGGCGTTTCTTTATGGGAAGGTTAAAGAGGAGGTTTATGTCGGTCAGCCACCGGGCTTTACCGATCCAATCCACAAAAACAAGGTCTACTTATTGGACAAAGCGCTGTATGGTTTACACCAAGCCCCTAGAGCTTGGTACGAGACTTTGTCTCAACACCTACTAGCCAACAAGTTCATTCGTGGAAAAGTGGATGCCACTCTCTTCACTAAAGAGGTCGATGGTCATCTTCTGATAGTTCAGATTTATGTGGACGATATAATCTTTGGGTCGACAAATGAAAATCTATGCAAATATTTTGAATCAGTGATGAAGCAAAAGTTTGAAATGTCATCAATGGGGGAGATGAAATTCTTTCTGGGATTACAAGTTGAACAACTTCCTGAGGGAATTTTCATTCATCAGTCAAAGTATGTTCATGATATTCTAGAGAAATTTGGGATGTCAAGTTCTACTCCAGCTGCTACCCCACTTGCAACAAATCATGGGATTCACCCAGATCTCACCGGAGACAGGGCTGATGAAACTTTTTATCGATCCATGATAGGTTCTTTGATGTACTTAACAGCTTCACGTCCTGATATCATGTACCCAACGTGCCTCGCAGCAAGATTTCAGTCTAACCCGAGAGCATCGCATATGATCATTGTGAAGAGGATATTGCGCTACCTGAAAGGAACTCCTTCATTGGGGTTGTGGTATCCTAGAAAAGGCGATTTTACGCTTGAAGGGTATTCTGATTCGGATTTCGGATGCTGCAAAGTAAATTCAAAATCAACAACTGCAGGATGCCAGTTCTTTGGTCCTAGATTGGTTACCTGGCAGTGTAAGAAACAAACGTCTGTGGCGTTATCTACATGTGAAGCGGAGTATGTTTCTGCTAGCAGTTGCTGCTCTCAGCTCTTGTGGATACAGCAACAGATGCGCGACTACGGTTTGCAGTTTCTTAACACACCTCTTTTTGTTGATAATGAGGTCGCTATAAATATAACAAAGAATCCAGTACATCACGCTAAAACTAAACACATAGAAATTCGTCATCACTTTATTCGGGATTGCTTTGAGAAAAAGTTGATACGAATTGAGAAAATCCACACTGACGAACAGAAAGCTGATTTACATACCAAAGCTTTTGATAAAAATCGGTTTAAATATTTGTTAAAACTGAATGGTATGAAGCTTCTGTCGATGTCGGATGGCATAATTGGCGTTGATGAGAGTACTGTTGCGGATGAAGACGAGAAACAATCTGCAATGGTTTGTCGAATTTTTACTTGTTTTGGTATTTAGGGGGAGTAGATGTTTGTACATAGTTATGTTTTCAGAAAATACAAAAACAGTAAAAAATGAAAAAATACAAAAACATGATAAAATCTGAAAAAGAGCTTGTGTATATAGGGAAAATGATAGTACATCAGCTAGACGATTACAGTATGCTAAAGATTTGAAAAGTATAAAAGAGTTAAACAATCTCACTGATGATGTGTCGATAGGTTTTCGCACATTTAGTAGATTTATTTGGGATATAAACCTAAAATTCAAACTTGTGAATTCGTGGGGAACACTACTTGGATATATAGGTAACCCCTGAAATCTCGTTTGAAAGGTCTCTTAATCTGATATATTAGGTCTTTATACTCAATGATGTCTGGGGTATTATTCCGGGACTTCTGCTGAACGGTGGTTCTGACCTAGTCCCTGGCTAATACTTGCTGCAATGCTTGAAACACAGCATTAAACCCTCAGCATGCTGAAACAATAAAATTGATAAATGCTGCTGTTGTAAGCAAAAAGATCCTCTAAAGGGGACACACCAAAAAGTCGAAGCTGATATCTCTCTGCGTATATGGAAGTATCGACCTGAGATCTCTCGGCCCTCGCATACCTAAATTATATACAGATATCATTGTAGTATTCTCACCTGTAAGACTGATTATTGAGATTCTGGATACGGGAGTATATTCAAGAGGTGGGACACATGAATGATCTAAGTTCTTAATTCATCTAATTCTTATCCTGAGTAAATTGAAATTTGTGTGAGAATTTAAGATGGATCAGTATATCGACAATCAAGGTGAATTGTTTAAGTCTGAGTATCAAATGTAGCTTAACGGTACTTGTGATTTGTCTGAAAAGCTGATATGATTCCCTGACACACTCGTCAAAAATATGTTTGTAAATAGTTTACTTTGTTTACTTTCTGCATTTTAAGTTTTCTGTATTTCATTTCTTAGTTTAGAACACTTTGATAAAATCCAAAAAGATTTTATTTCTGCTTTATTTTTTCTGACAAACCAAAGTGGAGAGTTGATTGTTGGATTCTCAGATGTTTGAAGCAGATGCAGGAGATTCTGGACTGAAGAATGAGGAGAGCTTACTTTGAAGAAGTTTAAATTGTTTGAAAAGTTAAAAACAAGTTCATTAATTTGATACTTGTTATTTTCAGAAAATGTTTGAGTTTGTTATTTTAAAATCAGTGTGTTTCGTCAAATGATCAACCAAGGTCATTAATTTGGACTTGGTAGATTAATCAAGTGATCAGGGTCATTAACTTGGACCTGAATACTTGAGTGGATTTCTAAAACTGATTGATTTTGTGTTTTTGTGGTTGAAAAGATAGAATTGTAATGTTTGTTAGTTGAGTAACAGGTTTGGACTTCATTATTCCCAATGGAAGTAAATTGTCAAAGCTTGAACCAGATATCTCAGATTCAGCATATTGAGAGGGGGAGTCTGTGAAAGGGGGAGTCTGGATTAACAGTATATGGGAGTGTGAAGATAGAGTGCTTATGATGAAAAGACAGAGTTAGAGAAAAGACTAAGACTGAAGACTCAGGATCTGAAGACTACGTCAACATCCAAGGGGGAGTCTGTTGATGCACAAGAATGTCTGTTGACTGCATCTTCATCAAGTCTTAAATCTAGAAAGTCAAGATTGGAACTTAAAAGTCAAATTAGGGTTTAGTTTTGATTTTAGGAAGTGTTTAAAAGGGTTTCGTTTGAAATATGAGGGTTCCGTTTGAAACTGTAGTTTGAGATAGGGTTCCATTTGAACTGTCGTTTGAACCATTATGTTAAGATTCAAACGGAAGGGTCTATGTCTATATATATGAGTGTGTTAGTCACATTTCAAATGGAATAGGAGGAACGGTACGGAACGGGTGGAACAGGTACAGAACGGTTGTGTGTGAGCGAAGGTGCTGCCAAATTTTTGTTAGAAAACATTGTAAAAGCTCACGGTTGATAATAGAAAGAAAGATTAAAAGATACAAGTTGTTTTGGACGTTGTTTACTTTGATTCCGCCTTAGTAATCGATGTTGAACTGCCTTAACTGACTTTCAGGGTCACGTACACGATCCAACAACTAAGAATGCAAATAACGAAAAACTAGATTAGCTAAATAACTAACACGAACTCGAACGAAGACTTTGACCAGAGATGATGAAGACTACCTAGGCTAGACGCAAGCTAAACTCAGAATGGATTTCTATTCGATGATTTTGTGGTGTGGAACCGGGATCTTTAGATACTAAACCTATTAAGACACCACTAAGCCCCTCAAACACCCTCAAGGCGATTCTTGTGGCACTACCTAGGCTGTTACGCTCACCGGTTTTCTAGATTTCCTCACAGTCCTCTAGTTTCTTGAAAGTTCCTATATAAGACGCTCTAACTCACAGCACGAACGTCTAAAGCAACTACGGGTTTTAATCTTGGTTTAATAGACAATGGAATGTTAAGGACTTATAACCAAACCGAGACCTATTAATAACCTCGAGCCTCACAGCGACAAGTTTAGCAGAACACTTGATTTTATTAAATTACCGAATATTACTTCTAAGGTTACCTACTCGATTTTCACCCTAAAGGATTAATGATCTATTACGTGATAAAGACCGTCACCTAAATCAAGAACCCTAGCACAACCCTATTATGTGATAAAGACCGTCACCAAGGATTATACGAAGCAATAAACAGTGATAAAATAATCGTCAAGCACGCATATGCACCAAGTTAAATTCCCGAAGCTTTTACAATACAAGAAAAATCCACAACCACGCCAAAAATCGAATAAAGAACCCAACTTTATTTAACTATTGTCATTAGCCTAGGTAGTTTATGAAGTTTAGCCGGAAAACATGATCAAAAACATAATAATCAATGTAATCAAATCTGAATTCATCTTGTAACAAAGTAAAACGAACGAAAAACAAAGAAACAGGAAGTTTAAACCCGTAATCTCTACTCCCGAGCGCTCCAAAGTGTTATCCGATGATTCCTAGCTTCCCGAATGCTTCAAGAATGCTCCAACAGCCTTCAATGGTGGTTTTCAACTCCCCAAAATTTGTGTCTTACTGATGATGGTTTCGTCTCTTCTGCCGTCTCCTATTCCGCGAATATCTATATATTTTTTTCTCCCTGTTCGTTTTAATATATTAGCAACCGCCTCCCTTTTTTCTTTTGTCGTGTCCTCCACACAATAATAATATGGCCCATCCTCTTTATATTTCGTGTGACCTCAATATATATTAATTCAGCCCACCATAACTGATATATAACATTAATCCTCCAACTTTGTCCAAGTATATATTGGCTGATCGAATAATGGGTGGATTAGCCCGTACATCACACGAATTCACTAACTACTGGGCTAAAACCATTTGGCGGCCCACAAAAGATCCATAATATCACGTTTTCTGCTAGGCTTTTAATTCTTGCAAAAGATGGCTTCCCACTTTAATAATATAGAGATAAGTGAGGCTCGACCCACTCACAGAAAATAGCGCCAATTTTACTTCGGTTTCTGGCACCTCATTCTGCCCAACTGGCTGGTTATTTTTATATTACTCGTTTTTGCTCCATTTGCACCAGGACCTGTCAAAACACAAAACAATAAAATATAATACTAAAACTAAATAAAAACAAATAAAACCTATACAAATGCTGCATTGTTATTGTTTGATGAAGCGGGAGCAACAGAGAATCCGGCAGCTAGCATGCTGTTCTTATAGTTAGTTTCCCTTTGTTTATCATCCGGTTTATCAGGCCTTGATATGAGAAATCATCTCAGATAGGCTGCACCTAGCAAGATCTTTGGTTTTCTTGATCATAGCAACATGATGATCCCAACTTTTTGGCAACGCATTCAGAAGCTGTCTATTTGTTGAAGCATTTGATGTATGTATTTCTTCCATCTGCATTTGAGTGACCAGCTTGACAAACCTCTGAAGTTGATTGTCAACAGTTTCTCCATAAATATGATTGAAGTTGTTGAAATTTTGTCTCAGCAAATTTCTTCGACTCTCCTTCATATCCTCATTACCTTCATAAACATCGATCAGAGATTCCCACAGTTCTTTGGCTGATTTGCAAGTACGAAAACCGATAGCAATGTCTGGACCCAAACCCATGGTCAAATAGGAGAGTGCCTTTTCATCTTCTTCAACTATTGTGAAATCATCTTCAGTATATTGGCTAAGAGGTTTCTTTATTTTCACTCCAGGTTCAGAAGGACTATCCGTCATGATCTCCCTTGGACCTCTCAGAATACTTCGCCAAATTTTAGAATCTTTGACCTTCACATGTTGCTCAAAACGCCACTTCCACTCAGGAAAGTCATTTGCATCAATCAACCTTGGAATTCGTGTAGTGGTCCCAACTTTTGAATCCAGTTCTTGCTGTTTGTTAAGGGCAGCCAGGTCAACATTATTTGCAGACATGATTAATTAATAGTTGATTAATTAATTAAATTTTTTAAGTCCAAAGGTCAAAGTTCAAAGTTCAAGGTCCAAATCACGTTGCAACTTTTCGATGCGAGTCGAGACAAGAGATTGCGAGTCCCCGAAAAAGAATTATGCAAAACGGAATCATAGACGGAATAATCGTTCGGGACAAAAGCTTGGTTACTTATTAAAATCGAAACTTGTGTTAGCCGCGATTGCAAGTATACTTGTCCTCTTAAACCCAAATCCGGTTCCAAGCACTTATCATGCAAGTTTAGTTCAAGTGCGGTCAATCTACCTAGGGTCTCACACTAAGAATTGCAAGTCCACCTAATCCCCCCTCAAGCTTATAGGACAAAAGGAACCACCACTGGGTTATTTCCTAACCGCCTTATACCAAGATCAAGAGAGTTTAGAATCAAATCTATTTTTTTTTTTCATTTTCTTTCCATTTTTTTTCATCACTTTTTCATTTTTTTTCATTTTTTTCGAGCGTAGACGTTGCTTTCCCTAACCCAGAGGCATTCCGGCTGTAGAGTCGCTATCCCCAACTCGGATTACTTAGGCATCAGTACTTTTTATTTTCTTTGCAAGGTCGATTTCACACACCCTAGCGGTAATCCGGCTGTAGAGTCGCTATCCCCAACCACAGACTACATAGAAATGGCTACTTTCATTTAGTTTCTAGCTCGTTTTTTTATTCTTTTCCAACGAGATAATGACCAGAAACTCTAACGATCTTAACTTATAACGGCATCCCTTATACTATTATTGGCGGTTTCAATTTCCCCACTTTCCCTTGATGAGAACCCACTAGTAGACCGACAATTAGGTATAATTAAGATCAAAGGAACCCAGAACCGAATCGAGCCTACCCGCACATCCCAAACTAGACACAAGCTCAATTATATTATCTCATATTATTATTATTATTTGAACCCGAACAAAAATCCGACTTTTCTATCATTTTCCGCTTTTATTTTGCAAACTTCTTGTTTCAAAAGACATTTTTCTAATTTTTTCAATTTTTTTGGATTTTTCAATTTTTTAATTTTTTCGACTTTTTATGACTCGACTAACTATACTAACGACACTAAACGATAGTTTCCTATCCCCACACTTAAACTCTACATTGCCCTCAATGTAGGATGGAAACCGACTCAAAAGACTAAAAAATAAATAAGAAATAAAAGGACGAAGGGAAAATAGGAAAGGACTTAGCTGGTTTAATTCGCGCCGATGCTCCAAAACTCTCGTCCAATCCAGCTCGATCGTATAGCATTTCGGTCGCGATCGGCTTTGACACTGACTGACATGCCTGATAAATGCCTGGGATCTGATAAGCAGCTCCAAAATCACCCGAATGGAGATTGAGTACGGGTGGTACATATTCAAACCTGCATAAACAAAAACAAGCAAACACCAAAGCAATACCGACTCGACACAAGCGACTGACTCAATACTACTAAATTAGACTCATTGTACAGAATAAAAGACTCAAAATACAAACTCTACAAGTGGGTCACAACTGTTCACGCACTCATGGAGGATCATACAAGCGCAGCTCACCTCCATACCAACTCTTACGGGCCGTAGCACTACCATTCCTAACATTGCCCGCATCTCTCCTATCCCCATATCTCTCACACTCTCTCAACTCGTCATCGGGCGGTTTGAATCTAGATGCTTCATATCGAAACCTATCCCCACACTGAGCCTTGCTCAATATCTCTATCTTAGATTCTAACCTCATTAATCTCTCTTCCAACTCCTCGACTCTCCTATCAGGTGGATCCCCACACTTGGGTTTTATCACCTTCTCTAAACTTGGCTCACTCACCACCTGTTTCTCATCACTCTCAACCCTTTCATTCTCCCCCACTGACGCTATCGCCTCGACTCTCTCACTCGGCCCTCTCGCATTATTCACCTTGAAAACTACCGATTCGTCGCCCGCTCTAAGTGTGATTGTGCCTAAGACGACATCTATAAGCGCTTTAGCAGTGTTCAAGAACGGGCGCCCTAAAATCAATGGCACTTTATCATCGGCCTCCATATCTAGCACTACAAAATCAGCCGGGAAGACAAACTTGTCCACTTTCACTAACAAATTCTCTACAATCCCCCTAGGGTACTTAACTGTCTTATCTGCTAACGAGAGGGTCATACGAGTTGGCTTCAAATCACCAAGGCCTAGTTTTTCGTAAAATGAATATGGCATCAAATTAATACTAGCACCAAGGTCTGCCAACGCGTGGTTTTTAACATCACCACCAAACAAACAAGGGATCGTGAATATGCCCGGATCGGTGAGTTTCTCAGGAAGTTTAGTCAGGATCACTGCAGAACAATCTCCATTCAATGGAGTACTAGAACACTCACCTACCCTATCCTTACGCTTGAGAAAATCTTTAAGGAACTTGGCGTATTTGGGCATGGATCTCAGGGCCTCTATGAACGGAAGATTGACTTTTAATTGGGTGAACATCTCAAGAAATTTCTCGTATTCCCTAACGTATTGCTGCTGCTTAAAACGGCCGGGAAACGGAAGACGGGAGGGATCAAATACGGGCGGCGGCCTAACCCTAACTAGTTGCTTCTCTACTCTCCTTTCAACCTGAGGCTCCTCGGTATGTGCGGTACTTGCTGGGCCCAGCCTATGTTGCACCTTACCTGGGGCCTCCATCTCTATCTCCTCATCTACCTCATCATCACTCCCTAACTCAGCATTCTCTCTCACGACCTCTCCTAGACTCATCCCACTGCGAGTAGTGATTGCTTTCACAGAATGGTTGGTTGGGTGCGTGGTACCTGAAAACTGACCAAAATAGGATTCTTTCAACTGCCTAGCTATATCAGTCACTGTTCTCTTAAGATCTAAAAGAGTAGACTCTTGATTTTTAAGCTGAAGATCGTGACTTTTATTAATCTGCTCCTGACTTTTAACGAACGCCTGATTCTGCGTCATCATCTGAGCGAACATCTCCTCCATCCTGCTCAAACTACCCTGTAAAGCCTTGTCACTGCCTTGGCTCTCTTGATTCGACCCCCCACTAGCAAACTGACCTCCTGAACCACTATACTGGCCACTCTGACCCGAACCACTACTCGTGTAAAGACCCGGCCCCCTATTTTGATACTGACCCGATAGGAAACCAGGGGGATTGCCTGAAGGGCGATATCCACTACTACTACCACTACCCTGCCAGCTGGAGTTAAAAATATTATTATTATTACTAAATTGACCCCTAGACTGACCCGCTATGAACTCAACCTGCTCTAGAGTAAGAGTGGGACAATCGAGCGTGTCATGACCTCCCCTACAAACCTCACACCTATCAACTTTCTTCTTAATCTCATTCAACTCTTGCCTCATCTCTTGCCTCAAACTCTCAACTATAGCAGCTATCGATGGATCCACCAAGCTAACTTGGTTTACCCCTCGACCGGCCGAGGAGGTACGCACAGGAATGGAAGTCCTGCTGATAGTGCTGTAATCCATATCAGAGTGGGCGAAACTCTCAAACAAATCGTTACACTCATTCACTGTCTTTTTACCCATGAGCTGCCCTCCTGCTGAAGTATCGAAACGAGCTCTAATCTCAGGAGTAAGACCATTGTAAAACTTTTCAACTAACGCCCAATCAGACAAACCATGCTGCGAACAACGAGAAAGAAGCGTCTGGAAACGCTCCCATGCTAAGTGGTATGGCTCATCAGGCTCCATACGGAAGGAGTGAATCTGATCACGAAGGCGAGATGCCTTGGCTGGGGGAAAGTACTTGGCTAAGAAAGCATCACGAAGACCTGCCCAAGTAGTGAAAGTGCCTGCGGGCTAAGAATCGAACCAGACGGCTGCGCGTCCAGCGAGTGAGAATGGAAAGACCTGAAGGTATCGAGCATCGAGGTTCACCCCCTCGATGGAGAAGGTGCTGCAAAGGCGACTGATGCGATTGATGTGAGCGGGTGCATCCTCGTCGTCACGACCATGGAACTGGCATGAATTGGTGATGGCGGTCATGATGTAAGATGGAATCTGCCAGGACCTATCATTTGCGATGTTCGGAAGGGTGATGGGCGAATTGGCGCCAGTGAAACCGGTGGTAGCCTGCTCGTAAACGGTGCGGTTCGCCATAGCGGGTGGAGGACTAGGTGTACGAGAACGGGAGGGTGGTGGGGAAACGTGTGGTGAAACGTGGGGTCATGACTTCGGTGTGAAATCGAAAGCGGGGGTGGACTGCGAAAACGAAGAAGAGCTAGAAGAACTTACCTCGGATGCATAAGACGAGAAGGAAGACTTGATCGTAAACGGATTCGGCGGAGGTCCCTGCGAACGCGTATGGGGCATCATCTGCAAAACCAAATACGAACAAGTAAAAAGACTCTAACAACGACTCACTAATCTAGAAAAGACACTAAAGCAAATTTTTTTTTAATAATTTTTAGACTCCTACGACTCAACGAACACAAATAGCACGTAATATGTCAACTAAGTCCAAACAAAGTAATCAACGCAATCGCCAAAGAATCCCCGGCAACGGCGCCAAAAACTTGATGTGCACAAAGTGGTTTAATAAAAACAACTAAAATTAACCCTAATTTAGACAATCTAAGCTTTAAATTTATAAACTAAGACTCGATCTAAACCCTAAACCACACAACCGGCAAGTGTACCGATCAATGTAGTAAAGCTAAAGCAAGTCCGAGTATCGAACCCACGAGACTCTAAGGATTACGCTAAGACTCTATTTAGACTAGGACTGACACGACTCAAACTATTTGTTTATTGATTGGGGGGGAGTTTTCTAAAAATCCTAAGAATGCAAATAACGAAAAACTAGATTAGCTAAATAACTAACACGAACTCGAACGAAGACTTTCACCAGAGATGATGAAGACTACCTAGGCTAGACGCAAGCTAAACTCAGAATGGATTTCTATTCGATGATTTTGTGGTGTGGAACCGGGATCTTTAGATACTAAACCTATTAAGACACCACTAAGCCCCTCAAACACCCTCAAGGCGATTCTTGTGGCACTACCTAGGCTGTTACGCTCACCGGTTTTCTAGATTTCCTCACAGTCCTCTAGTTTCTTGAAAGTTCCTATATAAGACGCTCTACCTCACAGCGCGAACGTCTAAAGCAACTACGGGTTTTAATCTTGGTTTAATAGACAATGGAATGTTAAGGACTTATAACCAAACCGAGACCTATTAATAACCTCGAGCCTCACAGCGACAAGTTTAGGAGAACACTTGATTTTATTAAATTACCGAATATTACTTCTAAGGTTACCTACTCGATTTTCACCCTAAAGGATTAATGATCTATTACGTGATAAAGACCGTCACCTAAATCAAGAACCCTAGCACAACCCTATTATGTGATAAAGACCATCACCAAGGATTATACGAAGTAATAAACAGTGATAAAATAATCGTCAAGCACGCATATGCACCAAGTTAAATTCCCGAAGCTTTTACAATACAAGAAAAATCCACAACCACGCCAAAAATCGAATAAAGAACCCAACTTTATTTAACTATTGTCATTAGCCTAGGTAGTTTATGAAGTTTAGCCGGAAAACATGATCAAAAACATAATAATCAATGTAATCAAATCTGAATTCATCTTGTAACAAAGTAAAACGAACGAAAAACAAAGAAACAGGAAGTTTAAACCCGTAATCTCTACTCCCGAGCGCTCCAAAGTGTTATCCGATGATTCCTAGCTTCCCGAATGCTTCAAGAATGCTCCAACAGCCTTCAATGGTGGTTTTCAACTCCCCAAAATTCGTGTCTTACTGATGATGGTTTCGTCTCTTCTGCCGTCTCCTATTCCGCGAATATCTATATATTTTTTTCTCCCTGTTCGTTTTAATATATTAGCAACCGCCTCCCTTTTTTCTTTTGTCGTGTCCTCCACACAATAATAATATGGCCCATCCTCTTTATATTTCGTGTGACCTCAATATATATTAATTCAGCCCACCATAACTGATATATAACATTAATCCTCCAACTTTGTCCAAGTATATATTAGCTGATCGAATAATGGGTGGATTAGCCCGTACATCACACGAATTCACTAACTACTGGGCTAAAACCCTTTGGCGGCCCACAAAAGATCCATAATATCACGTTTTCTGCTAGGCTTTTAATTCTTGCAAAAGATGGCTTCCCACTTTAATAATATAGAGATAAGTGGGGCTCGACCCACTCACAGAAAATAGCGCCAATTTTAATTCGGTTTCTGGCACCTCATTCTGCCCAATTGGCTGGTTATTTTTATATTACTCGTTTTTGCTCCATTTGCACCAGGACCTGTCAAAACACAAAACAATAAAATATAATACTAAAACTAAATAAAAACAAATAAAACCTATACAAAAATTATACAATTTACACGGGACAAATATGTGTATTTTACCCCATATCAAGCAGCTTTAGCAGATGCCGCGTTGCTAAACATTTGAAACCCTCCTTGAGACAAGAGAGCTGCATTGTTATTGTTTGATGAAGCGGGAGCAACAGAGAATCCGGCAGCTAGCATGCTATTCTTATAGTTAGTTTCCCTTTGTTTATCATCCAGTTCACAGGCCTTGATATGAGAAATCATCTCAGATAGGTTGCACCTAGCAAGATCTTTGGTTTTCTTGATCATAGCAACATGATGATCCCAACTTTTTGGCAACGCATTCAGAAGCTGTCTATTTGTTGAAGCATTTGATGTATGTATTTCTTCCATATGCATTTGAGTGACCAGCTTGACAAACCTCTGAAGTTGATTGTCAACAGTTTCTCCATAAATATGATTGAAGTTGTTGAAATTTTGTCTCAGCAAATTTCTTCGACTCTCCTTCATATCCTCATTACCTTCATAAACATCGATCAGAGATTCCCACAGTTCTTTGGCTGATTTGCAAGTACGAAAACCGATAGCAATGTCTGGACCCAAACCCATGGTCAAATAGGAGAGTGCTTTTTCATCTTCTTCAACTATTGTGAAATCATCTTCAGTATATTGGCTAAGAGGTTTCTTTATTTTCACTCCAGGTTCAGAAGGACTATCCGTCATGATCTCCCTTGGACCTCTTAGAATACTTCGCCAAATTTTAGAATCTTTGACCTTCACATGTTGCTCAAAACGCCACTTCCACTCAGGAAAGTCATTTGCATCAGTCAACCTTGGAATTCGTGTAGTGGTCCCAACTTTTGAATCCAGTTCTTGCTGTTTGTTAAGGGCAGCCAGGTCAACATTATTTGCAGACATGATTAATTAATAGTTGATTAATTAATTAAATTTTTTAAGTCCAAAGGTCAAAGTTCAAAGTTCAAGGTCCAAATCACGTTGCAACTTGTCGATGCGAGTCGAGACAAGAGATTGCGAGTCGAGACAGCGGTTGCGAGTCGAGACTATAATGAAGATGACTCGAGACCACAGATGGTTGCGAGTCGAGACTGTGATGATGACAACTCAAGACCTCAGTTGGTTGCGAGTCGAGACCGAATGTAGACTACTCGAGACCTCAGTTAGTTGCGAGTCGAGATCAGCAGTTGATGACTCGAGACTAAAGCTGGTTGCGAGTCGAGATCAGCAAGTAGACAAGTCGAGACTGCTGATTCCGAGTCGAGACCCTGCAAAACAAACAATGTGATAAAAGCAGCATAATTCCCTGATTATCAGCAGCTTCCAAAATTCAAAGATTTTGAAATCTTTGAATTTTAATCCTCAACAAACTTCCGAGAAATCTGCAAACAATTCACTGAAATCACACGAACCAAATCAGCGATATTTATCAATATTTTCTATGAACAGTTTGAAGATTGTATGATCCGTAGACAGAAAATACAATCAAAACTGTTATCACTGCAAAAAAAAAAACAAGCACTAACAAAACAGGATCAGTAAAATAAGATTTCCTTGAATCTGAATGATATCAAAACCGAACCAAGAATTGGTTTCTTGGCTCTGATACCAATTGTAAAGCCCGGAAAGATCTTTCAATGATATCAAACGATAACTTGTGTAAGTGCGGAAATCAAACACAAGTGATTCAAGTAATATGAATTAATCGAAACCAATAATAAACAAACAAACCAATTTCTCTTGCATTCAAAGCTTGAACAATGACTGATACAAGACAAGGTTTCGAGTGGCCTCCTGTTCGCAGCAACTGATCAACCCCAACACAAAGGTTAAGGATTGTTTAAATACAAAAACTATTGGGTTAAGACCCTAGGCCCACTCGAAACCAATTACAAAACCCAAACTATTAATGAACAAACATACTAATCAACCCCTATACTTTGAGCTCCTTCATGAATAAACCTTCACGTTCCAACAAAAAGGAATGTTTAAAGAATTAGAACCAGGAACAGATGGAATTTGGAGATTCCATAAGAAAAGAATGTGGATACCTAAATTAGGAAACCTACGCCACCGTATATTAGAAGAAGCCCATAAGTCTAAGTATACGATGCATCCTGGAAGTGATAAGATGTATCAGGACTTAAGGAAAATTTTTTGGTGGATAGTAATGAAAAAGGATATAGCAGCATATGTTGCAAAGTGTTTAACCTGTTCACAAGTCAAAGCTGAACATCAGAAACCTTCAGGTTTGTTGCAACAGTTAGAAATGCCAGTTTGGAAATAGGAATTAATAACAATGGATTTTGTTACCAAATTACCGAAAACAAGAAAAAGTAATGATACAATCTGGGTGATTGTAGACAGGCTAACCAAGTCAGCCCATTTCCTACCAATGAAAGAAACTTTCAGTATGGAACAGTTAGCTAAATTATATGTAAATGAAATAGTTTCATTACATGGAATTCCTCTATCAATTGTTTCTGACAGAGATAGTCGTTTTACCTCTCATTTTTGGACAAGTTTCCAAAAAGCAATGGGAACCAAGTTGAATCTAAGCACCGTTTATCATCCTCAAACGGACGGACAAAGCGAAAAGACAATTCAGACAATGGAAGACATGCTTAGAGCTTGTGTAATTGATTTCGGAGGTAATTGGGACGATCATTTACCATTGATAAAATTTTCTTATAATAACAGTTATCATACAAGTATCAATGCTGCATCATTCGAAGCACTTTATGGACGAAAGTGCCGAACGCCGGTCTGTTGGGCAGAAATTGGATAAAAGCAACTATCTGGACCCGAGATAGTACAAGAAACAACAGACAAGATTATTCAAGTCAAGGGACGACTGAAAGCAGCACGTGATCGACAAAAGAGTTATGCTGATAACAGACGAAAACCATTGGAATTTCAAGTAGGAGATAAAGTGTTATTGAAAGTCTCTCCTTGGAAAGGAGTGGTAAGATTCATCAAAAGGGGAAAACTAAGCCCCAGGTATGTTGAACCTTTTGAGATTATTAGAAGAATAGGACCTGTTGCCTATCAGCTACATCTGCCAGAGGAAATGGCAGGAATACATGATGTATTTCATGTATCTAATCTCAAGAAATGTTTAGCTGATGAATCACTAGTAGTACCTCTTAAGGATATAGAGGTAAATGAACAGTTAAAATTTGTAGAGAAGCCTCTACAGATTGAAGACAGGAAAGTTAAGAACCTCAAGCACAAGAGATTAGTTCTGGTCAAGATGAAATGGGACTCCAAAAGAGGACCAGAATACACATGAGAGTTTGAATCAGAAATGCAAAGGAAATATCCGCACCTATTCCAGTAGATCTCGAGGACAAGCTCTAAAACAAGGTGGGGAGGATATAACAACCCTCCTGAATTTTTCTGACACCCTAATATATATTAAAATATTCCTATATGTCCTAAAATACACCCCGTATGTGAAAACCAAGCCCAATATACGATATATCATTAAAAATTAATTAAAAACAAAGTTTGAATGTCGCTCGCGGGCCGCGTAGACCCCTTAAGGATCTTACGAGGGGCGCGACAGCCCTGCAACGAGGCGCAGCCCTGAGCCGACACGTGTCATCATCGTGGCGAAGCTAGCCGATGACTGGGCCAGGCTAGGACCTACCCAGTCTACTATGCGGGCCGCGTAGCCCGTGGTCTCACCTTACGCGGGCCGCGTGAAACCCGAAATCAGCTCCTATATAATGGGAGCTCGGGCTTTCAGTTTCCGTCGCTCAATTCTTCGATCTCTCTCTCAATTTCTGCATAGATAATATAATTTCCGGGCATTATACCCCCTAATTAATGAAGTTCTGCCCCGATGTAAGTATCATAACCCCGATTACG
This sequence comes from Helianthus tuberosus, assembly GCA_030545235.1. NCBI lineage: Eukaryota > Viridiplantae > Streptophyta > Magnoliopsida > Asterales > Asteraceae > Helianthus > Helianthus tuberosus. The sequence goes on from CM060419.1 coordinate 184,407,234, forward strand.
TATTAGATACGCTGCCCGATTGATCCAGGGTTCCGTAACGGCTGTCGTGGTTCTGCCCGACGTAGTCGTTGGAATGCCGTCTCGGGGAGGGTACAACTAATGTAAATATAAAGGGTTATTATACTAATGCATGTGCATTGTGTAAATTATAGATAATCACCAGGAAACCTTAGAAGAAATCTAAGACAGCAATCTGAGTAATCTCCTTTTTTTGTAAATTGTTTTTACAAAACCTTAAATGTTTTACAATGCGATTAAGTAGTGATTGAGTCTTTGCAGTTCTTCAATTACTGCCGGTATGTTGGGGTTTTGTATACAAAATGTGGAACACGTTACCATTGGACAAAGAGTTAGCCAATGTGTAATATGACCCACCAGTCAGGATTGACAATACTGAATGAGTAATTGTGTAGAAATAAACAATGTGATCGCTCTCAATACTGTTAATGGATAAAACTCTTCTTGATTAAACTGGGATTCATTCACCAGTATTTCCCACTGACAAAATATTTTTAAACGCGTTTCAGGTAACAAAATGTGAAAGCCAACTAGAAGCCAGCTGGACAGCACTGAAGGCTTGGAAAAGTGGCTATAAAAGTGACCTAAATAAAAGAAGATGTTTTATTCAATAAAATAGGGATTTCCCCTATGAAATGTTTGTAATGAAAACTTGGGTTTTATCCCAATATGTTTAATATTATAAAAGTGTGGTATTTACTCTGATAAACATTTCCTAACTACGGTCCTGATGAAATTTCCGTTGCCAAAATGCTAAACAAATGATACCACCAAAACTGGTCTCGCGGCCGCCCGTTCCCGGGACAGATAGGGGGCGGGGGTTGCGACACAAGTACATTGCAAACATCGAATAGATTAGTCAAAGCGTTATGTAATGCGTTAAACATATGAAAACGCACATTTTGACGTATCCAATTTAACTCAATAGCATTGTAGCTGGATAAAAATGTAAAGTGTATCATATTTATATGTGACCCGACTCATACATAGGAAACGTACAAAAAAGTATAAAATGTGTATCAAGGGAAAACTAACAGGTGTAATCAAAAGTGATATTCATATCAACGGAAAAAATTATACCCTTAGCGTGTTGCGGTAGGGTCGAAACGTAGAATTGGAGACGTACATAAAACAATCAAAAAACAAAATATATTTGACCTGACTTGTTCCCCAAAAAAGTTTACATCGAAACGTATACCAACTTGAATTTATACCGACACGTAAATTTTAATATTCATAATACAACCCGCGGGCGATGCGTCGTAGGCACGTCGCAAACAGATTAGTCCAAGCGCTATGTCATGCGCAAACCATATGAAAGCGCATGTCTTGACGTTTTCTGTTCAACTCAATGTATGGTTGAATCCAAAAGTTTAGTTTTTTAAAAAAGAAATTAACGAACGAAAATAATTAAAGAAAGCAATAAGCTAAAAATGTATATAATATATGGTACAACGATAAAGTTGAAACATTATAAACTTTTGAGATTAAACCTCAATGGTCTAATATTGCAATGTAATTGAAGTTTAACTTGGAAAGGAAATGGACTCAAAACACAATTTAACAAAACTAAAAGCAAAGGAACAAAATGTATTTTACTCAAAGTATGGGTGAAAAATTGAAGTTTAACTTGGAAAGGAAAGAGACTCAAAACACAATTTTACAAAACTAAAAGCAAGGGGCCAAAATGTATTTTACTCAAAGTATGAGTAAAAAGAGGAAATGTCGAAATGGACTCAAAACGCAATTTAATAAAACTAAAAGCAAGGGGCCAAAATGTATTTTACTTAAATTAGGGGTGGAAAAAGGAAATATTACATGCATGTCGGTGGCCTATGCCACCGACTTTGTGTTTTAAGTAAGTTTGTAATATATCCAACTTTTTATGTTCATATTTATTCATGCTAAGAGATATCATGTCGGTTCTTGTGTGTTTTATAAATGACTAAATTACAAAAATCCTTCTTTATGCTAATATCAGATTGCGAATTATGTTTTTATCTTTAAAACGTATAAAAAACGTACTCGACGTTTGCAAACTCTTACACGTTATGTCCTTTAGCCCTAACTTAGTTTTTTTGGTTAAATCTGACCGAGTGGACTCATTTGAGGGCAAATTAGACTTTTTACCATTTATTGATATAAAACAATTTAATAAAACAATAGAAATGTAATATGTTTTTTTATCAAATTGTTTTATATAGAGAAATTAATTAATATTTTAATTAATATTTTATTAATTTATAGTAAAATACTTAGTTTACAAACACATTTCAAGCTTCCACTTAATTATTGTATACAATGCATGTATATCAAATGAACGGCCCAATTTGAAAGAAACCTTCAATCTCTCACCTTATTATGCTTCTTGTGTTCAATGTATCACTTTATGGACATTAAAAATATTTTCTATATAAATACAAGATCAAAATAGGTTAACACAAACAAATCAAACACACGAAATGTTGAATTATTTTTTTTGCCACCAAACACAACTTCAAAAATTCAACCTTGTGACGCGGGGATCATACGAGCTTTTAAGATGCATTATCGTCGTCGATTTTATAGAAGTCTTTTGGAGGGTTATGAATTAGGGGTTCCAAATCCATCAAAAATAAATGTATTAGATGCAATGAATCTTGCAATTTCAGCATGGACTATGGATGTTCGTGCAAATACAATTGCGAACTGCTTTCATCATTGTAAACTTCGATCAACAGATAACATGACTTTTGAGAACTCAGATGAAGGTGGTGAAAGCACTCAAGAACTCCAGAATTTGATCAAAGAGTTGGGTTATCGCAATGCAATGGATGTCGAAGATGTTCTGACTCACCCAGAAGAAAATGTAGTTGCACAGTTGTTGACTGATGAAGAAATTATTGAAAGCGTTATTGGAATTAATAAAGATGATATCGATGATGAAAGTTCTACAATGGAGCCCCCTTCGCGAAACGAAGCTATTAAAGCGGCAATCACATTGAACAATTTCTTGTTGAGCTATGAGAAAACAACACCAGAAGTTCTTACCATGCTAAGGAAAATTAGAGACGAGATTCAAGGGGAAATTGATTTCAACAAAAAACAAAAGACAATTGAGTCATTTTTCAGAAAACCTACATAAATCATTCATGTAATATGCTATATATAAGGAATTATTAATTTTTATTTTATATGGGGTCTAAAGAAATTATAAAAAATGTATTATCTTATAATTTTAGCGAATTATTAATTTAGCACCCTATCCCCGAGTCGGGACCGGAAAAAAATATTATCTTAGAGAGTTTATTAAATAATCGAGTATTAATTTATCGAGTTTCTACTGTATGTCAATACTAAGTTTATTTTAAAAATATAAAGTTTAAACAATTTAAGGCTCTTTTTAATAATTGCTAGCATGCCGCAAAAAGTTTACCACAATCAGTGGCGAAGCTTGACCATGAAAACGGGGGGTCAAAAACGTATATACCCAAAAAATTCTATAGAACCGGGGGTCGAAAACGTATATACCAAAAAATTTCTATACGAAAACTACATATATAACACTACTGAGCGAAAAGTTCGGGGGGTCGGACGCCCCTCCCGGCCCCTCTTAAGCTACGCCCTTAACCACAATGACAAATAAACATTTGACACAACTACCATAAAATATTTATATATTTGAGATAACAATCATAGCATTCTTATGGGTGGTGTCAAATTCATAAAAAAAAAGATATTTTATTTTGCATCACACTTAAATAAGTAAAACAAGTTCCACAACTATTACATTTAGCCTCTACGATACTCTCATGATGAGTTAATCACCAACACTCATAGAACTTAACATCGACACGCAGCCTAAAATACACGTCTCCTTCGAAAGAATCAGTCATGATAGTTGCGATCCCACGATGCATGAAAAAGTCTCCGGTGCCACCAACCACCGATATATCCCTACTTTTAACCATAATTGGGTCAGCACCAATGAAATTTATGGTTCCTTTATGTTCTGTACTGTTAAACACAAACGAAAACGCTAGCCATGCGGTGAATGTGTTCTTTGTGTCATACATATACATCCCTTGAGCCCGACCCACTGGAGTTGAATGAAAATTATTGTCTAAAGTGATAGGATCATCGAAAACCGCTATGTTCCCAAAATGGAACTTATCTGCTAATATTGTAAGGTTTCCCCATTGGGGTGCTCCTACAATAGCAGCAGTTGCATTATTGGCATTTTTGCCATTGTAAATCACGTCATGGAAATAAAACACTAAGTTTTTACATGGGTAGTGTTGTCTTTTCATGCCCGGATGGGCTGATGACACTAAGAAGAAGAGAAAGATGACAAAGATAACAAAAGAGATTGGTGACTTCATTTGAAATCGGATGTTTTAAATTGAAGAGAGATGTGTAAGAAGAGGTTTTGTGTGTATGGTTTTATCCCTTCATCTCCTTATATAGGGAAGTTGATGGATAACACACGTGGATCATCTTATAGTTGGTATATAACTTTTTAAGTATATCATGTATAAAACAATATGCTTTATAAACCTCAATTTAAAATAAAATAGTGGAAATTATATATAATAGTTACCATCACTTGATTAAAGTCTACAATATGCTTTATAAACCTCAATTCAAAATAAAATAGTGGAAATTATATATAACTATAGCGATATATTACCGGCAACGACGGGGTTGTTAAAATTTGTAAGGCTCGGTTTCGATGACATGTATACTTGTATTTACTCAACGAAAAAAGATATCGTCAAATAGCAAATTCAGAATTTTATAAAACATCATATTTTAAAGGTTGTAAGAAGAAAAAGAAAGAAATACTAATAAAGAAATGAAACCCTGAAGCAGGGTCCGATGACTTGTAAGCAGGGGCGGAACCATAGTATTGTGAGCCGTAGCACGGGCAACGGCTCAACCCCGTATTCGTAGTGCTTTTTTTTCCGGTTTTATATAAAGGATACCCCTAAAAAAATACGAGAATACCTTTAACAAAAAAATAGGATACTTGATATTACCGAAATCCCATTTTTTTATAAGCTCAAACATTTTTGACCCGAAAACTTGTAGAATAATTATGCCCGAATGATAAAATAAGCCCAAATTAACAATAATAAAATTGAAAGAAGTCCATAAATATAATTAATAAAGTTAACCAACGCAAAACGATATTATAGTTGAAGAAGCGATCTTGCTCGTCTTATGGTGGAAACCAGAACACACTTGTCCTTTGGTTTATCGGGTAGTGAAGCTAGCTTTGGTTTTACCGGTCGCAACCGCAACCGTTGAAATATATATATATATATAGAATCATTACAGAACACTAACTATTGCGAGAACAAAAAGAACAACTCTAGAACACTAAATTTTGGGATTTAAGTTTCATGTTTTTTAAATTTTATGTTTCTTACATTCATATGTGTATTATATATACATAAAAAGCCATATTTTTTTTACCTACACGTAGCTTGCATACATGTTGGTAATTTAACCTACACATAACCTACATATGTGTAGGTTATATAAAAAGTGAAAATTTTCTATATTTTGTTTTGAATTCTAGTGTAAGAAACAATAAATCTTACATTTGCAACATTTTCATTTACTTTTTAGGTTTTTAGGATTGAAAAAATAGGTGCTTCATTGTGTTCTGCGTGTTCTCGCAATATTTTGTGTTCTGCATAGAACCTTTCCCTATATATATATATATATAGGAATAAGTTAAAATGAGAACCACCTCGAGTTGTAAGAACCCGCGAGAACCACCCCCGCGGGGGGGGGGGGGGGGGGCGTTGACCACGATTTTTTTTTACAACTAGATGTGTATATTTTAACAACCTACGTAAAGTTTGGGTTTAAACGGCGCGCCCGAGGGGGTAGTTTTTTACGCCCAAAGTTTGGTTAAAAAAAAGAAAAATTAAAAAAAATAAAAAAACCCAAACTTTGGGCGTAAAAAACTACCCCCTCGGGCGCGCCGTTTAAACCCAAACTTTACGTAGGTTGTTAAAATATACACATCTAGTTGTAAAAAAAAAATCGTGGTCAACGCCCCCCCGCGGTGGTGGTTCTCGCGGGTTCTTACAACTCGAGGTGGTTCTCATTTTAACCTTCCCCTATATAGGAATAAGTTAAAATATATATATATATGCTAAATTGAAGCATGTCAAGACGGATTTACGCAATCAAATGAGCCCTAAATATTTGAACAATCGTATGGGGTTTGTGCGGTCGAAAAATAAACTTTTAATAAAGTAAAAGACGACAATGTGATGGAACGATTTCAAGCTATGAAAATGAAATAGGACACATCTATTAGGTATTTGTTTTACTTTATTTATTATTGTTTTTTATAATTGCCCGATAAATATTTTTTGGGATACCTCTAAATTAACGGGCTAGCTCCGCCACTGCTTGTAAACCCATGCTTCGTTTATTTGTATATCATCACGAAAACTCTGTTTCAAATGAAAATTACATCAGACGTACTATAAAAAAGCAAGTCGAAATGAAACATTTGAATTTTTGTAAAAAGTAAAACTAAAATAAAATATCCTAAAGTTTATTATAAACATTAAAGTAATTAAAAAATAATTAATAAAAAAATAACAGAAGCTAATGAATCCAAATGAAAACAAAATAAAGAATTTAAATTGATAAAAAAATAGCACACATGGACCTATAAGCTTTGAAAGGGTGGATCAATCAAAACTATTCACTGTTAACACATGTTGCTAATTGTTATATAGTAAACAGTTACCGTCATGTGATTAAAGTAATATAATAATATGTAATCCAATTTGTATATTTGTGTTCATGAACATTAATTAATCGTTTTACAAAAACTTTCAATACAATAATATAAATGTTTATATAATTTAATTAAATGTCATATATATGAAATTAATCATTTCCATCTTTAACAAGACTGAAGAAGTTACGTAGAAAATTCACTTGTGGAAATTGGAGAAGTGGACAACACCCAACCTAATAACATGAGCAACTTGATTAAAAGGTACAAATTTAATAACATCAAGTTGAATCTTTACTGGACCAATTGCAAGACAAAAATCCATTTCATGTGTTATTGATCTTATAATCATTACCTCCCCACTATTATATTTTTTATATCCTCAAAACATGTTTAGTTTGGATTTAGTTACCAAAGGTTCTGTACTGTTGCTATAAAAGTGTTTGGAAAAAGTTGTCTCTACAGAACTAATGAGAGTCAAGTCCTTTCGTAAACAAAATATCTAGATTTAGAAGCAGAATTAGAGGGTCTGAGATAAACTATATAAAAATTTTATAATAGGTTTTAAAGAATAACATATTATAATAGGAGATATAAATAATAGACAATATTACACTTGAGTACCACTTAAATACTATACGTAAACTATTGCCTAAATATATTGTCTAACACCCCCCTCCCCCCCGCGGCACAAGTTGAGGGCTGGGAACGACTTGCAACTTGGACCTTAGCGGTAGAAACCTTTGGGACGCTGGTGAACACATCAGTTATTTAATCGTCTGTGGAGAAGCCGAATGAACAAACTATAGCGAGAAGTACACTTAAGATAATGTAAGATCCTTTTGGTAACTGACCAATGGTTATCAGTTGGAGTCTGCATGAACTACAAACTTTATTGACCGCTTAGGAAATGTCTGGTCGGGAAAGACAAACATACGGAAGGGCACCAATGGTATGATGATATTTGGTAGGATCAGTAAGAGGCAGACTATCAGCATGGGTCAAAGGAGTGAAGTACTCATTGGTAAGGGTACTGGTTTACAATCCGATCGACCAGCGCGGTCGATGAGATCACATATATACTTACGCTAAGAGAGAATGATGTTCTTGCCACGAGGAAGAATTTTAATTCCCACAAAGTAGTGAAGATTACCCAAGTCTTTCACAACAAAGGTGTTGCTCAACTTAGCAATAACAACATCATCAAAATAACCAAACAAAATTCTGACGCGTAATATACGTTGCGTATAGCTTTATACGCAGCGTATATAAACCCTGGTTGTCTGTGCCAATGATTGTTGGGGAGACTCTAAATTCTATGCAACATATACGCTGCGTATAGCTCTATACGCAGCGTATAAGTGTAACCCTGTACGTTGCGTATAGCTCTATACGCAACGTATAGTACAGGTAGGGTTTGGTGTGCAAATAGGTAGACTCATTTAAAAATATTACAATATACACATGCTATACCTAATGACCATGTATATGCCAAAAAACTGACAATAAGCATGTGCAAAACCATCTTTGCAATTCCTAAAAAAATGTATTTAAAAAAGAGCATGGCTGTAATAGCAATAATAGTAATACATGATTGAAAAATTGTTGTCACATACTTCAATAATAATTGCAGAAAAGGAATAATACATAGTTTATATAACTATTGGAAAAGGCCATAATGCATGTTTAGTGAATATGAAACTATTATTCATTTTTAGTTTAATTTTATATGTCATTAAGTTCAATTTCAGCTGACTATGTGTGTTTATGTTTTAGCAGTCAATGATTGACTTAAAAATAACTGAAAACATGGATTAAAACTCGATAATATGATATAGATTATTAATGAGTTAATAGCACAAAACGTCCTTTAAGTTTCACCAATCTTGTTGTTTCAGTCTTAATCTTTAAAAGTTGCCAAAACCAGCCTTTAAGATTAATTTTGTTGCCGGTTTCATCCTTTATCACTAACCCAGTTACTAATCCATGTTAAATGGCCTCACATGCATAGCATGTGAGGGTAAAACCATCTTTTCATCGCTCTCGCTCCACCTTCTTCATCTTCAACCTCCAAAACCACATGTATTCACCCAGATAAAAAACCCTAAAATATCTCGACATATAAACTGAAAATAAAAGGAGAATGGAGCAAAATAAACAACACTGGTCCTCTAATTTCAGGAATTAAAAAATAAAAGAGTTGATCATTTTCAACTCAAAAAGTGGCCAAACTGGCATTTAACAGCAGCAAGATATACCTGATATGCAGAGGTAGCAGCACCCAGACGAAATCAGAGTCGAAATCGGCACTGCTAATCTCATCATGTAACACCCTTACTATTATTTTACAGTTTTCGTTCACTTTACGAAAATACACATGTAATTATAGTTTCATATACATTGTAAATACAGGTTAATTAAAACTTTTCTAGATTTTAATATGTTACATAATGTAATTGAGTTCGTCGTTTAAAAGTTACGACGTATCGTCGTGCGGAAGCTTTAATCTCGTGTGTTCGGTTCTTCGTTGAACTTGATCTTCATCCGGAAATCCCTTGACATTCACCTATGACCAAAACCAACATAAAAGTTAGCTTTGGTAGTTAAATAACATGTTTAAACAAGTCATATGGGTCAAAACAACAAAATTTCAACAATTTTCGTAATTCAGGGCGGCGTCGTACGCTAAGGGGCGTCGCTCTACGCCTAGCACTATTTTAGGGCGCCGCCGTACGCTAAGGGGCGTCGCGCTACGCCTAGCTCTATTTTAGGGCGTCGCCGTACGCTAAGGGGCGTCGCGCTACGCCTAGCCCTGTATTCGACAGAAAGATCACTTAGCTGGTGCTGCAGATGCCCAGCTCAAATTTTCACCAACTTACAAACTTATAATTGCCATAACTTTTGTTCTACTTATCCGATTCGCGTGATTCTTTTTCCTACGCAACCGTAATTTAATTCTCCATCTCATGGAGTAAAAACCCGACATCTGAAATCACAAAATTTTAGATTTCAGGCTCTCGGCTTGAAATTCAATTTTGACACTTTTTGACCCGTTTGTGTTTTGATTAAACAAACTTGTTGGTTACCTTTAAAATGTCATGCAAATCACGTTATACCAGTTTACTAGTATTCAAGGTTCAAATTACGGGTTCTTATGCCTTCTTTACCCGTTTTTACTTGAAATCTTATTTTGACCCGTTAAGGGTATTTATGTACTTTTAAGCTTAATTTACGCTCGTTCCTTGTATGCAACATAAGTCCACCCATTTATATTGAATAGTCTTCCACCACAATTATAATTGTGGTGGATTTAACGTACTTAAATACTTATTCCGAATTTTATCCCTCGGATATGTCATTTTACGGCAAGACGCACTTTAAGGCGTTTAACCCTAGAAAGTTTATTCCTACAACTTTTATATGCATCCAAGGGTTGCAAGGTCATAATATAAGTTTCTAAACAACCTCTAAGGGTCGTTTGCCCGGTTGACCCATCAAGGGCTTTTTGGTCGATTTTAGTCCTTCAACTTGCGATGAAGGACTTTCACTAAATACTTGACCAATCATTGCACTTTTAACTATAAGACTATATATGCGTACCTGGCCCGGGTCAACAAATAGACCCGATTTATACCTTGCTTTAATTAACCAATATTCTATGGCGTCGCAATTATCCAAATTGCTAATCGCTCCTGATAACATACGACTTAACAATCACATTAGTCGATATTGTCAAATGGTGTTATCATCACCATTTGACCCGTTTGGACTATAAGACCAAAAATAAAAGCATGGTTTTAAATTTCCAAATTCACCCATTTGCCCCGTTTACCATAAACCATGGTTTTTATCATTTACACTTGTTCCGACTTGTATCAATCGTGTCGGAACCCTTATTTTGGATATTACATCATTCGCATTTATAGTTTATAAAATAAACACGTGTCATACAAAGGGTGTAAGTTTTACTTACCTCATATCCAAGCTACACTTTTCTTTTCCTTCTTGATCCGTTTGACCCGCTTTCTCCCCAAGCTTCACCTAGCTTGTTAAGCGCCAACTATTATTCGTCATTCACAAGGTGGTTAGTTTAATCATGACTTAATACGATTATTCCACCTTACGCATTTCTATATCTAATTATCATTCATCACATCGTAGGTCAGTTTGACTTTTTAAAAGTCAAATGCCCATTAGTATACTAAATGCATATTCGAGTTCATCTACTAGTTTTTGCATTCTTTAATTACCCGGTAGGCGTTATCTTTAGGCCACCGTTTTAACCAAAGTTCTAACCACGTTTATCACATTTCAATCACTTTAATTAGTTCAAGCGATTATCAAGACTAATTTATTCATTCATTTCACAAGAACAAAGGGTTCTCATCTATAAGTGAGACCCGTTTATCATATCACTAGCATTCATCCCAACACCTTATATAATCAAGTTCTTCATATGAACTAATATACTACACGATTTCATACACCTATTTATATGAACGAAATTACCAATTTCATCATAGCATACAAAAAAACCCACTTCAAGTCATGCATGAGCTTTCACTCAAACTTATAATTTGTTCAAGTATCTAACTTCAACTATCAATTATGACGATTTTTAGAATAAATACATCATCATCTTCACTACATAATCAAAACCCACTTGTCTAAAAGTGGTAAATCATCAAATTACTCGAATCATAGAAATTTTACTTCAAATTTCTACTTAGGGTTTGTTCTTAAGCAATCAAACTTCATAATTTCGGCCATAACCTCTACGATTCATGCATAGATTGCATCATGCAAAGATGACTAATTTTCACAACTTCATGAATGTTAGAAATTCGACATACCTTACGATCATCTTGACTTGGTGATCGTTTATTTGCATTCGTGCTTCAATTTGGGTCCAGAATCACTCTTCAATTTGGGGATTTGTTGAACTAGGGTTCATTCCCTTCTTCTTTTGGTCTCCTGGTCGAACACGTACATACACACACTCTTAGTGTGTGTATTGTGTGTTATTACTTGTTTTAATTAAAACAAGTTTCCCCACTTAGCAAGTATTAGTCCCTCATGTTTTATTTTGATCAATTGAAGCTACAACTTACCATTTATCACTTAGCCACATACTAGTAACTAGGTTAATTATCCCTAGTTAACTTTAATAAGTTCGGGAAGTTACAACCCGTTAAATTTTAAGTCCCGTTAACTCGGGCCTTTCATAACTTTATTTTCTCAAGCATTTATTTCCCCCTTTTAATTAATATTAGGTTTATTTGTTTAAGTCCTAATATTTACCGGGTTAAATTTTACCACTAACGGTATTTTACCCGTCCATCACTATTAACGAGGTTTGATTACTAAACCCGTTTTCGGGGTGTTACAAGTCTACCCCCCTTAAAGAGGTTTCATCCCCGAAACCTTATTTACGTAGTTCATTGGTTTAATCAAACGAACCTAGTTTCGTTTTCAAGGCACCCGTTTCTTTTGGTCAAAAGTTTTCATTTTTATTTTGACGCGTACGTTTTTCGGGTGTAAGGCCTCGTGGGCCGTTACTTTCAGCTTGTATCTATTATCTGTTATGTTAAAGGTCGCCATTTGCAAGATTGATGAAACTTAAAGGACGTTGTGTGCAATTTACTCATTATAAATTTGTTTGTTACACTGTTAGCGTAACCCGTCCACCGGACGGGTATTAAACTAGTAGTGTATTGTTCAACACATAATCTCACAAGTGAACTCTTTAATATTATTTGTAGTAGGTTTAAACTCATGTATTAGACGGGTTGAATATCGAAAAAATGTAAATCATAATTTTTTATATAATACTTATTAGTGAAATGATTTGTTACATAAAATTATAAAACTGAATGAAAATACCGTTATCCAAATATAATTTTCTAAGTCATTCTACACCAATGATGATAAGAGTGTAATAAACATAAATTGTAAGTTATAAGGTTGTGCTATATAAATTGTAATTAAATTATGATTAGTATATTAATGATATAATAAACACTATTTTTGAAAACAAAGTGTCGCAACCCCCGTCCCCTAATAATCCGGGAAAGGGCGGCCGCGACCAGTTTTGGTGGTATCTATATTTTATCCATTTTGGCAGCGGAAATTACATCAGGACCGTAGTTAGGAAATTATTTATCAGAGTAAAATACCACGCTTTTAATATATTAAACACATGAGAAAAACCCAAGTTTCAAGTACACATATTTTCATAGGGATAAACCCTATTTTATTTAATAAAAACATCTATTTATTTTAGGTAACTTTATTGCCACTTTTCCAAGCCTTCAGTGCTGTCCAACTGGCTTCTATTTGGCTTTCACATTTTATTACCTGAAACGCGTTTAAAAATATTTTGTCAGTTGGAAATACTGGTGACTGGATACCAGTTTAATCAAGTTTAAATAAAAACCATTGTACAGTATTGAGGGCGATCTCGCAATTACATTTGTTTCCAAGTCATATCAATTACCACCCACGATACTGCCAACCCGACTTGTGGAAATGTTACTCCTCGCAAGGCAGTAACAAATTTTGTATACAAAACCCCAACATACCGAAGATAATTGTATCCTTACAAATACTCAATAACTGCTTAATATATAATTAATCGTGTGAGGTTTTGTAAAAACAATTTGCAAAAAGGAGATTACTCACATTGCTATCTTAGATTTTCTGTAAGGGTTTCCTGGTGACAATCTATAAATTACACAAATGCACACGCGTTAGTATAATAACCCATTTTAATATTAGTAATACCCTCCCCGAGACGGCATTCCAACGACTACGTCGGGCAGAACCACGACAGCCGTTACGGAACCCTAGATCAATCTGGCAGAGTATCTAATACGTATCCAGGGGTTATGATACTTACAACGGAGCAGAACCTCGTTATTAGGGGGTATTATACCCGAGAATTATGATTGCTATTCAGAATTTAGAGAAAGAAAACGTTTTGGTGCGATTCGGGACTGAAGGCCGATGTCTCCTATTTATAGTGACTCTTCACCTTTTCTCGCGGCCCGCGTAAGAGAAAGGAAGGGTCTACACGGCCCGCGACATAGGGGCGTAGACCTTAGCCTTGACCGGTCATCAAAACTAGCTTCGACACAATCATGACACGTGTCGGCTCAGGGTTTCGCCGCGTTGACGGGCTGTCGCGCCCTGCGTAAGAGACCGTGATGGTCTACGCGGCCCACGAGCGATACAAAACTTTGTTTTTTATTTAATTTTTAATGTTATATCGTCTTTTGGGCTTGGTTTTCACATACGGGGTATATTTTGAGACATATAGGGTTATTTTAAAATATATTAGAGTGTCAGAAAAATTTCAGGAGGGTTGTTATATCCTCCCCACCTTATTTTAGAGCCGTCCTCGAGATCTACTGGAACAGGTGTGGATATTTCCTTTGCATTTCTGATTCAAGCTCCCATGTGTATTCTGGTCCTCTTTTGGAGTCTCATTTTACTTTGACCAGAACTAATCTCTTGTGCTTGAGATTCTTAATTTTCCTATCTTCAATCTGTAGAGGCATCTCTACAAACTTAACTTGTTCATTTACCTCTATATCTTTTAGAGGTACTACCAGTGATTCATCAGCTAAGCATTTCTTGAGATTAGATACATGAAACACATCATGTATTCCCGCCATTTCCTCTGGCAGTTGTAGCTGATAGGCTACAGGTCCAACATAACTGGGACTTAGCTTTCCTCTTTTGATGAATCGTACAATTCCTGTTATCTGCATAACTCTTTTGTCTATCACGTGCTGCTTTTAGTCGTTCCTTGACTTGAATGATCTTGTCGGTTGTTTCTTGCACTATTTCAGGTCCAGATAGTTGCTTTTCCCCAATTTCTGCCCAACAAACTGGGGTTCGGCACTTTCGTCCATAAAGTGCTTCGAAGGGTACAGCATTGATACTGGTGTGATAACTGTTATTATAGGAAAATTCTATTAAAGGTAAGTGTTCATCCCAATTACCTCCGAAATCAATTACACAAGCTCTAAGCATGTCTTCCATTGTCTGAATTGTCCTTTCGCTTTGTCCGTCCGTTTGAGGATGATAAGCTGTGCTTAGATTTAACTTGGTTCCCATTGCTTTTTGGAAACTTGCCCAAAAATGAGAGGTAAAACGGCTATCCCTATCAGAAAAAATTGATAAAGGAATTCCATGTAATGAAACTATTTCATTTACATAAAGCTTAGATAATTGTTCCATACTGAAAGTTTCCTTCATTGGTAGGAAATGTCCTGATTTAGTTAGTCTGTCTACAATCACCCAGATTGTATTATTACCTTTCCTTGTTTTGGGTAATTTGGTAACAAAATCCATTGTTATAAATTCTCATTTCCATACGGGCATTTCTAACCGTTGTAACAAACCTGAGGGTTTCTGATGTTCAGCATTAACTTGTGAACAAGTTAAACATTTAGAAACATAGGCTGCTATATCCTTTTTCATTCCTATCCACCAAAAATTCTTTCTTAAGTCCTGATACATCTTATCACTTCCAGGATGCATCGTATACTTAGACTTATGAGCTTCTTCTAATATACGGTGGCGTAGATTTCCTAATTTAGGTATCCACATTCTTTTCTTATGGAATCTCCAAATTCCATCTGTTCCTTGTTCTAACTCCTTAATCATTCCTTTTAATTTTTCAGTATCATTCTTGATTACTGATTCTTGTGCTTTTTTAATTTGTTCATTTAAATCTACTTGTAAATTTAACTTAAGAGAACGTACCCTTTTTGGTTTTTCATGATAATTTCGACTTAAAGCATCAGCCACTACATTTGCCTTTCCTGCATGATACTGGATATTACAATCATAATCACTAAGAATTTCCATCCAGCGTCTTTGCCTCATATTTAACTCCTTTTGCCCGAAAACATACCTTAAACTCTTATGATCAGTAAAAATGGTAAACTTACTACCATAAAGGCAATGTCTCCAAATCTTAAGGGCAAAAATTATAGCTCCTAATTCCAAATCATGGGTTGAATAGTTCTCTTCATGATTCTTAAGTTGTCTAGATGCGTAAGCTATAACCTTTTGGCGTTGCATGTTATCCATAACCTAACTTAGAAGCGTCACAATAGACTACAAAGTCTACAGTTCCTTCTGGTAACGCTAGTATGGGTGTATGCGTTAATCTTTGCTTAAGAATTCTAAATGCTTCTTCTTGTTTTGGTCCCCATTCAAACTTAATGGATTTATAGGTTAGTGATGTGCGTGAAGTGTCGTAGATTTTTAATGTATATTTTGAGCCCTTTAACACTTTTTAGCCAAGTTTTAAATTTATAAAACACGATATTTACTAACATTAAACACACATATGGGCAAGTGCACCCATCGTGAGCGTAGTATAGCGTTGGTAAGATACCGAGGTCGTCCAAGGACACAAGAGCTTTTAATACCGGTTTATCCTCAACGTCTAATCAAATCAAAAGTTTAGAAAAAGGTTTTTAAACTAGAAGAATAAAACTAACTAAAATGCTAAAAAATAAAATAAAAATAAAACAGATAGACAAGATGAATCACTTGGATCCGACTCGTGTTTAGTGTAACGTTTGATTATTTCCGCACTTTTGCACTTTTTAAGAGATTATATTAGTTATTGTAGTATGCCCCTCTTTTGAAGGTGACGTTACCCTCAACCCGGTAGTTTGAGTCAGCAAGGATACAATCCTAAAGGGTTGGATTATTGAAAGATAATTAATTAAGTTATTAATGCGTAATGTGGTAGGCCCCTCTTTTGAAGGTGACGTTACCCTCGGCTAAGTAGTCTGAGTCAGCAGGGATAAAGTCCTAAGTAGCCGGGTTAAAGTTTTAATAGTAGCTTACATATGAGGGGATCAAAGAGTTGGGACCCCCTCCATCCAATACCGGTGGGTATTGAAGGATGTCCTACTAAATTTGACCCAGGTCCTTATAGGATCTATACACTGAACAAGGCAAGACTCTTACCAAACCATTCCCTTAACCCCTGACCAGGTAGCCAACATATCTCCATATAGACCGTGGAGATATGAATGGTTAAAATCTTTTATTTTATATAGACAGTAAAACAATGCTAAGACACCACGGACAAATGATAAGGAAGAATCACCTTCAACATAAGAAACTAGTTATTAAAGTCATTAATACATAACCAAATAAAAAGTGCGAAAAGATTAAAAATAAAAAGTATTACACTAGACACTTGTCTTCACCAAGTGATGTAAGAGACTTAGGCAAACATGGCCTTTGATTGTCAAGAACTCTTACGATCAGTCTTGGATCCCGAGACTACTCACACACTCTATGATGGATGATGGATGATGGTGGTGGATGATGGTGTTGTGATGGTGGTGGTGGGTGGGTGAAGTGTGAGAGAGGTGGTTTGCCAAGGGATGGTTTGCAAATGAGCCAAGCACCCCTATTTATAGCCTGAACAGCAGCTCGGGCACGGCCCCGTGTCCATCCTCCTTCTCTTTCTTCATTAATTGCAGTTTGTCTGCATTAGTTGACCACGCCCCCGTGTCCGCTGGGCACGACCCCGTGTGCAGAAGCGTATCTTTACTATCAAGATTTCCCCAGATTCTGCGAATCTTAGAGTTGACCACGGCCCCGTGTCCGCTGGGCATGCCCCCGTGGTGGGTGATAGAAGCTTATACAGCTTTGTCTTTTCTGCAGACACTTGGGCACGCCCCCGTGCTCATTGAGCACGGGGCGTGTTCAGCCTTCTGTTCTCTTGTTTTTTGCTTGGAAAGATGCTGTCGGGGGGTCAGGCACGCCACGTTTGTCCCTTTTCTTGTATTCATGTTAGATTTAGCTGCCTTTTTGCTTCTTTTGTTCATTTGAGCTCATTTAATCCTGAAAATACAAAAGGAAGACGAAAACACACTTTTTCCAACATTAGTACTAAAAAAGGGTTAGTTTTATGCCACATTTGATGTAATTTATATGTTGCATTTTGCACACATCAAATACCCCCACACTTGAATCTTTGCTTGTCCTCAAGCAAAACTCTTTATAATGTGGCTTTACACTCCCAAATTGAATGGGTAGAAGAGAAGGTTTTTGTGCTTGTCATAGAGTGTCGGGATTCCCAAGATTCTTTATCAAGTTTTATTTTTATTTATTTACAATCCTATTCGTCATGATTTATTTAAAACATTACATAAGATAAATTACTTATTAGGGCATAACATGCCTTTTTAAAATTCCATTTATATACAAGTTCACATACCTCACGGGAGATCACTCAACACTCGACCGAAGATGTATTTTAGTGAATCACTCGAGAGCGGCATGGAACTTACTCCTACCATAAGCTTGTCAAGCAATCAATCCTCCTCCTTTTTAACTATACACCTTTTTAAATATCAAGAGGACTTTTGTGGGTGAAGGGTTAGGCTTGGGTTAAAGGTAGGTGGTTGAGTTAGTGGTTAGTAAAAGGGCGAAAGGCGTAAAAAGCGTCGGTTTTCGTAAGACTTTTTATTTTATTTTTTTATTTTTTTTGTAACCTTTTATTTTGATGAAGCATTTTTTTCAAACAAAGTTATTTTTGATAAATTTGTTTGTTTATTTCTTTTGGCTTCATCATCATTTTTTTTTTGAAAGTCATAGGAAAAACCGAGCTTTGTTACTAAAATAAAGGGTTTAAAATGAAAAAGGGTTTTGGTGGGTAAAAGGGTGTTTGTTTTGGGTTAAGAAATGAAAAAGTTTAGGCTCAAAGGGGTTAACTAGGGGGATTTTGGGTAGGTGGTAAAAAAAAGAAAAATAATGGTGTAGAAATAAAAAGGGTTAGTCCTAATGCCTCCATCATTTACTTACTCGGGTTTAAGTTGGTAAGGAGCGGGAATGTATCATCGTGGCAAGTTCTAGAGTCGTAAAAACCAAGCGGCTATTCACACAAGAAACGAAAAATGAGCATTTAGTTTAAAGATATGTATTTGTATGCTCAATAAAGGCTCAAAACTCACTTTTTGTGGGAATGAGTTTTTATGTGATCAAGTATACATAATCAAATTTTAACTAAACTTGTTATGCCGTTTCATAATTTTCTTATGTTGGTTCTTTTTATCACGACGCTATCGGTTGTAAATTTGTAAAAATATAACCTTTTTCAGAACTTGAAATTCCTGAGTTAAACTTAGACAAGTAAAAAAATGAAAAATTTTTGAAAAAAATTGGGGTGATTAGTGGTTCCAATAGAGTTTTGTGTAAGGCTTGTAATTAGGACTTGCAAGATTCAAGGTTTTAGCATCCCCCCCCCCCCCCACTTAAATTACACATTGTCCTCAATGTGTCCCAAAAATAAGTTTTTAGGTTGATTGAATATGTAAAAAGGTGTGAAAAAGCAAAAAATTATGTTACGGGGCGTCTGGACACGGCCCCGTGGTGTCCGGGCACGGCCCCGTGTTCAGATCGCCAGTAACAGAAGTTAGTAAAAAGAAACAGAAGCCTGGGCACGGGGGCGTGTTCAGCGAGCACGCCCCGTGTCCAGTTGCCTGAACTGGGCATTTTCTGCAGATGGTTGGGCACGGGGCGTGTTGGCTGAGCACGGCCCCGTGCTGAACTTGCTGTAATGAAGAAAAATTGTCGGGTGGCCCTGTTTTTGTGCATGAGGTGCTGGTTCAAGTTTCCCTTGGTATCCTTCACCATCCCGAGTGTGTTTTACCCATTACAACATCATCCAAACATCAAATTAAAAACCATCATTCAATTAAAACTAGCACATTACATAAGGTCCTAGAGAAATTAAAGACGAAGCAGAAAAATAAAAAGCTAAAGGTCCTAAGATAGATGGGTCAAATGGTACATAAAATCATCCTAAGGAGTTCTACTTTTATCAAAATTTCCGGAAATAACTTTCCGGTATTTAAAAGATTTGTAGAACTTTGGACCGAGGGGTATTCCCTAGATGTTATTAAAGCCATTCTTCTATTTCTCTTGGGAGAAAGAAGGCGGGGTCGTCTTCTTCAACATCTTGCGGAGGGGGAGTGACACCAACCGGAACCCCTTGTAGTATGTCTCGAGAGGGCTCCGGGTGTATGGTGTACCATTCGGCCGGTATGATGACTTCCGGTACCACATTCCATGCCCTTTGGGTAATGATTGGAACCAAAGGAGGAGAACCGAGAATGTTCAACCTTTGGTGCAAAAGGTTGACCACTCGAAGACATCCCTCTAGTCCCACCGTCAAATTATTAATACGGTCGACCAATGCTTTTTCCACTCCCGTCATCTCATCAATGGCTTCTCTTAAAGCGTAAACGTAGTTTACAAGAGAATCTTCAACCGTTGATGACCTTCTTCCTTGTCGGTTGTTCCTGGAGTGCGATGAAGATGTTCCGCTAGTTCTGCTCGCCATTCTGAGAAAACATACCGAAAAGAGCTCAATTTTATGGAAACAGTACCTCGGACACGGCACCCAACGTGAGCGTAGTATAGTGTTGGTAGATTTTTAATGTATATTTTAAGCCCTTTAACACTTTTTAGCCAAGTTTAAAATTTATAAAACACGATATTTACTAACACTAAACACACATATGGGCAAGTGCACCCATCGTGAGCGTAGTATAGTGTTGGTAAGATACCGAGGTCGTCCAAGGACACAAGAGCTTTTAATACCGGTTTATCCTCAACGTTTAATCAAATCAAAAGTTTAGAAAAAGGTTTTTAAACTAGAAGAATAAAACTAACTAAAATGCTGAAAAATAAAATAAAAATAAAACAGATAGACAAGATGAATCACTTGGATCCGACTCGTGTTTAGTGTAACGTTTGATTATTTCCGCACTTTTGCACTTTTTAAGAGATTATCTTAGTTATTGTAGTAGGCCCCTCTTTTGAAGGTGACGTTACCCTCAACCCAGTAGTTTGAGTCAGCAAGGATACAATCCTAAAGGGTTGGATTATTGAAAGATAATTAATTAAGTTATTAATGCGTAATGTGGTAGGCCCCTCTTTTGAAGGTGACGTTACCCTCGGCTAAGTAGTCTGGGTCAGCAGGGATACAGTCCTAAGTAGCCGGGTTAAAGTTTTAATAGTAGCTTACATATGAGGGGATCAAAGAGTTGGGACCCCCGCCATCCAATACCGGTGGGTATTGAAAGAGGTCCTACTAAATTTGACCCAGGTCCTTGCAGGATCTATACACTGAACAAGGCAAGACTCTTACCAAACCATTCCCTTAACCCCTGACCAGGTAGCCAACATATCTCCATATAGACCGTGGAGATATGAATGGTGAAAATCTTTTATTTTATATAGACAGTAAAATAATGCCAAGACACAACGGACAAATGATAAGGAAGAATCACCTTCAACATAAGAAACTAGTTATTAAAGTCATTAATACATAACCAAATAAAAAGTGCGAAAATATTAAAAATAAAAAGTATTACACTAGACACTTGTCTTCACCAAGTGATGTAAGAGACTTAGGCAAACATGGCCTTTGATTGTCAAGAACTCTTACGATCAATCTTGGATCCCGAGACTACTCACACACTCTATGATGGATGATGGATGATGGTGGTGGATGATGGTGTTGTGATGGTGGTGGTGGGTGGGTGAAGTGTGAGAGAGGTGGTTTGCCAAGGGATGGTTTGCAAATGAGCCAAGCAACCCTATTTATAGCCTGAACAGCAGCTCGAGCACGACCCCGTGTCCATTGGGCACGTCCCCATGTCCATCCTCCTTCTCTTTCTTCATTAATTGCAGTTTGTCTGCATTAGTTGACCACGCCCCCGTGTCCGCTGGGCACGACCCCGTGTGCAGAATCGTATCTGTACTATCAAGATTTCCCCAGATTCTACGAATCTTAGAGTTGACCACGGCCCCGTGTCCGCTAGGCACGCCCCCGTGGTGGGTGATAGAAGCTTCTACAGCTTTGTCTTTTCTGCAGACACTTGGGCATGCCCCCGTGCTCATTGAGCACGGGGCGTGTTCAGCCTTCTGTTCTCTTGTTTTTTGCTTGGAAAGATGCTGTCGGGGGGTCAGGCACGCCACGTTTGTCCCTTTTCTTGTATTCATGTTAGATTTAGCTGCCTTTTTGCTTCTTTTGTTCATTTGAGCTCATTTAATCCTGAAAATACAAAAGGAAGACAAAAACACACTTTTTTCCAACATTAGTACTAAAAAAGGGTTAATTTTATGCCACATTTGATGTAATTTATATGTTGCATTTTGCACACATCATTAGCTTAGTTAAAGGAATGGCTATTCTAGAAAAATCTGGAATAAATCTTCTATAATAACCGGCCAATCCTAAGAAACTTCTAACCTCAGTTGGTGACTCAGGGGTTTTCCATTTGGTAATCGCCTTGATCTTGGTGGGGTCTACATGAATTCCTTCATGATTGACTAAGTGTCCAAGAAACTGTACCTGTTCTAACCAGAATTCACACTTCGAAAACTTAGCATAAAGCTTTTCCTTTCTTAATAAACTTAAAAGTGCGTGCAAATGCTTTGCATGATCCTCTTTACTTTTAGAATAGATGAGAATATCATCAATAAAAACAATTATGAATTTATCCAAATATGGCTTACATATTCGGTTCATCATGTCCATAAATGCGGCGGGGGCATTGGTTAAACCAAATGGCATGACAGTAAATTCATAATGGCCGTACCTTGTTCTGAATGCGGTTTTAGGAATGTCCTCTTCCTGTACCTTTAACTGATGATATCCTGACCTTAAATCGATTTTTGAGAAAAATTGAGCTCCTTGCAACTGATCGAACAGATCATCGATTCTCGGTAATGGGTACCGATTCTTAATCGTGAGTTTGTTCAATTCACGGTAGTCAATGCACATACGCATCGATCCGTCTTTCTTTTTAACGAATAAAATCGGTGCTCCCCATGGCGATGAGCTTGGCTGTATAAATCCTTTCTCCAATAATTCGTCTAATTGTTTCTTCAGTTCCTGCATTTCTGCGGGTGCCAAACGGTAAGGTGCTTTGGCAATTGGTGTTGTTCCAGGTAGCAGATGGATTCTGAATTCAACTTTCCTGTCTGGCAGTAGTCCGGGTAGCTCTTCTGGAAATACATCTGAAAACTGGGATACTACTGGAATATCCTTTAGTTCTGTTCCTTTAGTGTTAGTGACTATGGAAATCAAATACACTATGGATCATTTTCTTATACAACTTGCTGTTTTCATCACAGAGATGAATTTTGTGGATCTGGATGGCTTATCTCCTTTAATTGTGATCTTTTCACCTTTTGGTGAGTTTACTTGAATTGACTTTTGATCACATAAAATACTGGCTTTATTGGTTATTAGCCAATCCATTCCTAAAACGACATCGAATCCTGCCAGATTTATTTGGTAAAGGTTTGCCATAAATTTTTTATTTAAAAATTCTATTCTTTCTCCCTGCAAGATTTCAGAAATTCTAATGGTTTCTCCATTTGCTGTTTCTACTAGACATTCTTGTGAGAGTTTAGTTAATGGTTGATTGAGAAGTTTGCAAAATGAAGTATTAATAAAACTTTGGTTTGTACCAGAGTCAAATAATACTTTAGCAAAAACATCATTAACTAAAAACGTACCGGCTATCACATCTGGAATCATTTTAGCTTCATCTGTCGTCGGAATAAATGCTCTAGCATTTTTAGTGTTTTTGTTTTTCGGAGCTGGAGCTAGTTTTGGGCAGTTGGGCTTGATGTGGCCTTTTTCTCCGCAGTTGAAGCACAGTCCATTACTAGATTTCCTCCTGCAATCTTCTTCCTTATGTCCTGGCATCTTGCAGAAATTGCAGTGAGTGGAGCATTTTCCCGAATGCTTTTTCTTACAAGCTTTGCAGTACGGTGCAGAGGTAGAACCTACGTTCCTACGGTTGGAATTTCCATAGCGAAATTCCTGGGTAAGCCTCTGAGCTAGATTCCTTCTCTGGTCTTCTTCTCGTGTACGAACTAACTCATATGTCAAGGTGTTTGCTAGTTCTACAGCTTCTTCTATGGTTTGAGGTCTAGCTGCCTTGACTACATGTCTAATTTCCCCGATTAATCCCCAGATATAATGGGAGATTAATACTGGTTCAGGTGATGCAAGGGTTGGCACGATTCTAGCATATTCAAAGAATGTAGTAGTATAACCCTTACTATCTACTCCAGTCATCCTAAGGTTTTGGAATTTATTCGCTATCTGTTCCTTTTCATTGGGAGGGCAAAATTTCCTTTCTACCATATTTTTGAATTCCTCCCATTCCATAATATAAACCTTATCACTTCCCCTAGACTGAAGGATAGTGTTCCACCATTCTAAGGCTGAGTTCTTAAATAGATTGGAAGCAAACATTATCTTATCCTCTTCCGCACATTTGCTTATTTTTAGAACAGCCTCAGTCTTTTCTATCCAGCGTAGAGCTGCAATGGGTCCTTCATTGCCCGAGAATTCTATTGGTTTGCAGGACCAGAATTCTTTGTAAGAACAACCATAAGGCATGGTTCTTCTTCTTTTGGGAATGGGCGCTTGAAATACAGGTCCATTGTTCACGTTGTGTTCAGGTTCAGTTGGTCGCTTACTGCTATGCTTACTTTTCTTATCAGCCTCCTTAACAGTTTAAATAATAAATGACATCGCATATATTATTCCTTGTGCCACTATGTGTTGGATGGCACTGTTATCCACTTGATTTCCATTGTTATTGTTGTTTGGATTCTCATTATTCGAATTATTGTCGTTCAGGTTTTCATTGTTCAGATTTTCCTGGTTCACTTCGTTGTCCATCTGAATTTTAAACATTTACCACGTATTAATATCACAAAATAATATTTAATATAACTAATCACATGACACGCATTTTGGTCAAAAGTGTCGATCATTGCGACTTACTCTATTTCTTATATAGTAGGCATCTAATACAAACCAGTACTGAAATTAAAATTACAATACAACTGAAATAAAATTTACACTACTAGTAGTAGGCATCTGTAGTTTTTTTTTCATACACGCATACTATATATTATTATATTATATTATATTATTATTATCACCATCTCTACCATCACATTCACGGATATGGATTCATCTAGAAATCCATATTGCGCTCGTTGTACTTCCAGACGAGTCGCTCTCCCACCTGTCTCATCCTCTCGCTACTTTCTAAAATTTCCTCACCAAATGTCCTGAGTTCTTGTACATTTTCTGCACTCATTGGGGGTGCAGGTTCTAGGACTGGGTTTGGAATCTGGGGTGCGGGTTCCTGGTATGGGGGTGTGGGTGCTTGGTATGGGTAAGGATTCTCTAAAATCTCCCTGATGAATACATCGTTATCGTAATAGGGATCTAGAGGGTCCAAACCTGGGTAAGCTCCTATATTCGGCATGGGTTCGTCATTTAGGTGATAGCGTGGCACATAATCCCTATGATCATCGAACCATGGATTGTAATCCGGGTTTAAGGGATTAGGTGCGGGTACCCTAGGTATCTCCTCCGGGTTAAAGTCATGCATTTCTACTTGATTTTCAGGGTTATTTTCTAATTCCATGGGCTGTAATGGTTGGGGCGCTATCAGTTGTTCCAGGTTAGGGTCGGCTGTTGTGGTTGCTAAAATGTGGAAGTTGGCTAAACTCCTATTAAGCATGTCTTGGGTGTAACAACCCAAACTTTCAAGGTCAGCGTCTTCTAGTCACGTGATCCTGTTTTCTTATTTTCCTTTTTTACGTTCTTTATGATGATAAAGATTATTAAACACTCGTGTACGTAATATACTTGGTAAATGTAAAACGTGATTGAGTATGGCTACATGTGTTTGACTGATTAACTATGAGAAACCGTTAAAACACTTTTATGTGTCGATTAGAGAACTAACCTAATTTGGGCCGGAGTTACTTAATACCTTTGGGCCGCAAAAACTCGTTTAACACACACACCTTAGTTCCTTACACTATTTTGGCCCACATGTGAATCCGACCCGAGTTACATGAGCCCACCTTCTTTGTTTACGTAGAATGTGTATATCAATACATGAATTATTTGCAAACCCCTATTAATTGTATCAAGATTTTAGGCCCAAAAGAAGCCCACCCTTGGCCCGATTGATATCCTGTACGTATTTACGCATGGGATGTGTTAAAATCTTCATTATTTAGCAAACACCACACAAAAGAAAAACCCTAATAACCTTCCCTTCCCTTGTGCGATCAACGTCAACCACCCCCTCTCACCCGAAGCACTTCTTTTATTCAGTCTAGGCACTTTATATCTTCGGTTAGTATATTTTCCTCCTTATTCGATGTACACTATTTGGTATTCTTGATTCTTATGTGAGATGTTAGTATGTGATGATGCGAGTAGTTATCTTTATAAATACAAAACTGAAAACAAGTGTTCATGTTGCTAATAGACGTATAAATTCATTGGTCCGAGGGGTGTTATTATTATTGATTGGTTGTGTTATGTGTAATCTTGATTAACCAAAATTATATGTATGTTTTATAAACATGAGAAATCTGATGAATATAGTGTCGCATAGTGGGTTAATGAATTGAATGTATGAGGAATTCTGATTATGAACAATATGTGTTGTTTGATATCTCGAACCCACTGATTGTGCTTGGTCAAATTAAAGTGGTCCATTGAATTTGCAAACTTCAAATAACCAAGTTGATATATATCAGTAGTCTTTAAGGTCCAATAGAATTGAAGGTAAATGACCTAATAAAGTTGATAACTTTGACTAAAAAAATGGCGGCCCATGTGTTTGAATAATGTTGTCACTCAATGTAATCAATGGCGACCCATATCTAATCAAACAATATAAGTATTTTAATAATGTTGTCACTTGTCAGTAAGAACGTTATGTGCATTGAATGATGAGATGTGTGATCAAGATTGATATCCATAATGGATAATGCATGAGCCTAACTTTGTGATGATGTTTGTATTGAGGTCAATCTGTTTGGGTAGTGAACCGATGGGTTGTTTAGTTGGGCCGGAACCAACTGGGCTGCACGATGCTTTAGTTGTATACCCATATGTATGTTTGGACCACACACATTTTCATTAGATTAATCATATTGGGCTGCACCGTATAGGCCGCACACCTTTACGACGCATACTATAACCTGTTAGGTTCAAATGGGAATTGCACTTGTGAAGTAAATTTGTGAGTGACACGATAATCTGTTGTGTGGATAAACCTTGTTAACCTGGATGATGTGTGACTTGACTAATCGTTATAACTTGCATCACGGATGTGTATTTCATGAATGTGACTTGTGTAATGTGTGACAAATAAGTGGTGCAATGTGAGTATGAAACTGATTGTTATCGGTAACTGTGATAGGGCGTGCTTACTCAACTGTTAAATAAAGTAACTAGTCTTACCGAGCAAAACCAAGGTGAGTTCGTCTCTCTTGAGCATGCGTCCCAGTGGTTGGGACAGTCTTTGGGTATCCCTGAGAGGGATCGGTTTTGGGTAAATCATGGGTATTCCTGAGAGGAATATGTCTTTTGGGTAAATCAGGAATGTTGGATAATATACTCATCGTATCACCATTAAAGTCCCTCCGTGTTGTTTGGTTACCTGAGAGGTAACAAGGTATTAGTTGGTAGCGCTACTTAGGTTTGGCACCCTCACCCCGTACCTGAGAGGACGAGTGTGAACTAATGACCTAGTCATGACCAATGCTTTGGTAGGAGCATTGGAGAAAGGGCAATGTAAATCAGGAGCTGTCTTGTATTCGGGATATTATCAACATTAAATTCAATGGATTAACTAAACACTTGGTAACCAACGTTTTCATAAAACTATGAACTCACCAGCATTGTCTGATACACTTGTTGCGTGCTCGTAGGTCCTTAGATGTCTTGGATTTGGAACTTGCTGTCTGGAGTAGCTGGAGTGGTCATGGTTCGACTGGAAGGATTCATGTGATTGGATTCTTGATACTATACTTTGGTTTTGAAACAGTTTAACTTGGTTTACTATTCGCTTCCGCTGAACATGTTGATTTTCATTTAAACTTGTTGATGGTATTTTTATTAATAATTGAGAATTTTATTTAGAAACTTGTATGGGTTCAATGTAATTAGTGGCTCGTTGTTGGTACGTCACACGCCTAACAAGGACATTCCCTAGGTGGTATTTTGGGGGTGTGACAGTTTGGTATCAGAGCCACTGGTTATAGTGAACTTGGTTTTAAAACGTTTTTGTAAAACCAGACTATAACCGAACAGTTCTGAATACGTGAATACGACCATGACACTCAGCTCCAGATTGCAAGGTTCGTCTTTTTATCTGTGGTATACATTACATGAGTAGTGTACATTTGTTTATGATGTAGCGTACAGACACACACTCGTCACTATAGCATGATTGCATGAACTGCTTGCTTACATTATGATGCTTTTTAAGACCGTGAGGGGCGGGCGCTGAGAGCGTGCTGGCTGCCAAAGCGGAAAATATCATGGTGCGTTGATAGTATGCCATAGTATTTGGGTTTCTGTGATCTTATTACCTTGACAACCTCCGTTTGACATTTGAGTTTAAGGAACCATTTGACATGAGTTAGGAGGAACTGAGATGAGCATGTAAATCACGATATTATTGTGGGTGCACACATAATAATAATGGGGGGTACATGTGATTCCCAGTGAGACTTGACAAGTGAAAAAGGGGTTCTGTTCCGTTATCCGAACAGTGTGAAACGTAACAAAACTTTAGGAGTCATAGCAGTGATTGTCTCCTACTTGAACGTGATCTTCTCACTCCTCTCTGAATTCTTACGAATCTCGAAGCTATCGAGTATTACTTGAACACCCATCTGAACGCCTAGCGAACTGTGTAGAATGTTAGGTGCTAGTACGAACATCCCTGAGTTGGATGTCACAGCGTCGAATGATTGGTCGATACCTTCCTCACTTCTCTTCGTTTGCTGGAACTCAATGTATTGACGTCTTAGATCCCGAAATGCGATCACTTCTGCAACACCCTGGAAACATACCGTGTATTACTCATTCGACTTGCAAGAACGATGGACAAGAGGATGAGCGTGGTGCCTTACCAACCTCAGTATTAGAACGACCCTGATTACCGGTAACGAACACCAGCGAATTGACTTCAATCGAATCCTTAACACCAGTCAGCGACTTATGGGAGTCAACTTTTACAAATCAATCGGGGCATAAGCGATGACAAATGACTATAGTGTGGAATGTGTAGCTACCAGCCCAGTGAGTAGCGCTTTAGGACGTGGCACAGAATGTGAAAGGATGGACCCTGTTGGTGAAAGATCGTAGGGATCCGTTTTAAGCAACGACAGTAGAGGCAACAGTCACGGCAATATCAAGGAACTCGTGATCGTAGCTTACAGTATGGAAACGAAGGTGACTTCGACAAGGATTAACTGTGTTAAGTCAAAGTGTCAACACCCAAGGGAACAAAGACGATACTAGGAATTCTCGCAACGAAAACAACAACACTGGAAATGATGCTTACGAAAGGGCATTTAGGATTGGCGTAGGTGACGCCAGGCATAATAGCAGCATGGTAGCTTGTATAAGTAGCCCTGTTTTGGCAAACCCTGATGCTTCTTGAAACCGAACCTGTTGTGGAATCGGCTGATGGCAAGTCAATTGAAACTTCATATGGACGTTGGGATGCAAACTCGACCTTATGGGACAAGTTTTCGACATCGACCTTCTTTCTGCTACTCTTGATAGTTTGATGCGGTAGTAGTGTGGATTGGGTATCCGGATATCGCGCAAATATACCTTGTGAAGAGAAAATTTTACGTATCCCTCTCCTTAGTGGAGGATCGTTATCTGTTCTAAAGCGTCAGAGTGGCGCAAAGGTTAGCGCCATTTCAGCTATGAAAGCACAGAAGTGTCTACGGAGGGATTACCCCGCTATGTTAGCACTCGACACTGATAATAAGGCTAAGGAAAAGAGGATCGAGGATTCATCAATTGTTTGTGATTTCTTCAGATGAGCTACTCGAAGAACTTTCAGGATTACTTCCACAACTGTTAGACAGAATCTCAGTTTGATCTCGCGCCAAAGGCATGTAACACCCCAAAAACGGGTTTGGTAATCAAACCCCATTAATACTAAGAGACGGGTAAAGTACCGTTAGTGGTAAAAATTCACCCGGTAAATATTAGGATTTAAATAAATAAATCTAATATTAATTAAAAGGAGGATAAATACTTTGAGAAAACAAAGTATATAAAAGGCCCGAGTTAACGGGACTTAAAGTAAAAACAGGATGTGATTTCCCCGAACCTGCCAAGTAACTATGAATATCAACCTAGTTAATTGAATGTTGTTAAAATGCCAATGAATCTTGATTAATAATACTCTTTATAAAAAGTTGAACAAGTGAGGGGACTAAACATGACAAAATTGAAAATAGTTTTATTTAATAAAAACAAAACACCAAAACACACACTTCAGTGTGTGTTTGGTCGACATTTCCCAGGAGCCAAAAGGGGTTCTACCAAGTGAACCCTAAATTCACAAAATTGATCAAAACCAAGGAGAAATCAAGCCAAGAATTTGGGGCTTTTAATAAAATCGTGATCACCAAGCTTAGGGGATCACAAGGTATGTTGAATTTTGATGTTTAGTAATATTTCAAAATTGTGATGAACTTGCATGAACGAAATTCTTGCCATAAACTAGTGATTAATCCAAATAACCAAGTATGAGCTAAGTGGGTTTTGTTGATTTGATGAAATTGATGTTGTATTGATGTGTATAAACATCATATTAGTTCATATGAATGAACTACTTGAACAAATTAGAGATTTTGTTAAGAGTTCATAAGTGATTAGAAGTGGGTTTTGACACAAGAGCTAAACCCATGGTTATGATGGTCAAAGTATATATGTGCATACAATGACTAAAATTACATGTTGATTTATGGTTACTTGAGGTATGAATTAGATAACATGTTAGTAGATGTAGCATCTCAAAAGATGACGCTCACTAAGTGGTTGATAATGTGCCTAAGTCGAGTCATGTGAACTTGTTAGTGCATCCATATTTGTAAATTGGTGGTTTGACTTTTAAAAGTCAAACCAACCTATGATAAGGTTCATTAAGAATAGTGGTAAAAGATTCATAAGGTGTGAAGGTCATGATCTTGAATGACTAATCTAACCACCTTGTGAATGATGATGATAGTTTGACTCATGACGAGCTAGGTGGAGGCTTGGGAAAGGAAGCGGGTCAAACAAATCAAGAATGGAGGAAAAGCGTAATTCGGATGCAAGGTAAGTATATCTTACACTAGTCATATATTTTAGAATATTCATCGTCGTATTAATTACGAAAAAGACAAATACCTAATTGAGATATGGTGTTCCGACGTGTAGTCGTACGGAACAAGATAATCAAATATAATAAGAAAACATAATGATGGCTAAAAATGAGTTAAATCGGTAATTCGATCATATTATGACAAATGAAACATGTACTTTTAATGGTTATCATATAAGGTAAACCATAATAACCAATAAGGGCAAAGTGAATTTATAAGTAAAATGACCGCACGGTGTAAACCGGAGCGAGTCATATATACGAGGTGGTAATAAATGTCATCTCGCTAGTGTAATCGGTCATTTAGACCAAACTGGTCAAAAGGTGAAATTATCACCCTTGACTATATCGACTGTCGAGTTGTATGATATTAGGAAAATAAATAGCACATGGATGTTTACATCGCTATTACTTAGCAGCCTCTAAAGCAAGGTATTGAAACGGGTCAATATATTGACCCGAGCCAGGTATGTATAATGATACAACTCATCATGTAGAATTTGGAGTTCTAAATCCGTTAGACAAGGTTAAAATAAGATATTCGGTTATCTTTTAGGTAAAGCGAATAAATTGAGTTATGATTATGGTGTTTTAGAAACATATTGGTTTCTAAACAAGAATATGGTTAAAAGGTCGGATTTTGGGTTCAAACAAGTACTAAAAGTCCTTCGTCGTAAAAGAATGACTAAAATTGACTAAAACGCCCTCGTAAGCGAAATTAAGCAAACAAACCATAAAGGTTGTTTGGAAATGAGTGATAGGATGAAATAAATACTTTGAATAAGTATGAAAAGCGAAAGATGTAAAATATTGGTCAAATGACTCTATAAAGAGTCTTTGCCGTAAAATAATAATTTGAAGGGTAAAATTTGGAATATGTAAATCACCACATTGAATCCACCACAATTATAGTTGTGGTGGGAGGTCATTTGATAAGAAATGTGGACATATGTATTTGGAAATGAACGAAAGCGATTGGTGCTTAAAATATGCTTAAATACCATTAACGGGTCAAAATAAGCATATGAGTGAAAACGGGTTTAAGAAGGTATATGAACCTGTAATTGGAACCTAATATGTTAAACATCATTGAATTTAATAGGTTTATGAGAAATAAGGGTCAAACAAACTTGTTTGTTTGATAAAAATCGAACGGGTCAAAAATTGGTAAAAAGAGAAATAAGCCGAAGACTTAAAAGTCTGAAATTTTGTTAAACCGAATGTTGGATTTTAACTCCATAAGGTGGAGAATCATATTACAATTACGTAGGAAGAAGCGGTAGGTCAAACAGACAAGCGGATTGAAAGATACGAAAGTTTTCGTGTCAAAAACGACAAAAATGAAAAGGGCTGATACAGGGACCACCGTAACTTACGGTGCCCACCGTAAGTTACGGTGGGGCTGATATCATTACGGTGGTTACCTACTGAGTTACGGTGGAAGATTTAACATTCAGGGGCTACCGTAAATTACGGTAGCCACCGTAATTTACGGTAGACCTTGAAATAAAATATATTTTAATCAGTTTCGCTTCCCGGACTCGTTTAGACACGTTTTTAACCCCATATGACTAAAGCATTTCATGTTTATGAAATGTAGGTACTTTTGGATGCCGGTAGACGATCAAGCTCAACGAAGAACCGAACACGATAAAGATACATGCTTCCGCACTTTGTCTCGTCGTAAATTTTAATGACGAATTCGATTATGTTATGTTGATTAAATTATGATTTGTAAAAATTTTAATAAACCCGTATTTTTATAGTATGTGTAGTCTTAATTACACATCTAATTGTGGTATTTATATGTAAAACCGTTTAAAAGTAAACAGGGTGTTACAAGGCAACCCTGATTACTTGTACTTCTTATCGTTTTGCACCAGGAGGGTTGCCAGAACTGTCTAATAAACTGCAGGAACTGTTGGACAGAAGTTTTGTCGGACCTAGCTTTTCGCGTTGGAGAGCCCCAGTTGTACCCGTGAAGATAAGCCTTTTCGTACGTGTACTGATTATCGAGAACTCAACAAGGTGACATTATTGACAGCCTGTCGGCCAGTTGCGAGGGCCAAAACCCCATTCGAGGAATGACTAACGAACGAATTATTATCCGATGGAAGTCCAAGGGAGAATGCTCTTAGAACGGCATATCGAATGCGATGCGGCCATTGCGACTTTGTGCACCATGATCATTGAGTTAATCAACACCAGCAGCTTTATGAACCACAAGAATCGACCGTGTTTGTTGATGACGTTTTGAATCATTACCAGGAGAAAGAAACAACATGGGCGGCATATGTACCCTATTTTAGAGCTCCTGAGGGAGGAGCCACTCCACGCGAAGTCTTGTTAAGGGTAACTTCTGGTTTCGAGAGGTACGCTTTTGGTCATTTAAACAACGAAGTGGGAATACACGTGGATATCGCTAGGATCCATTTTGTTAGAAACTGACCGACACCAAAGATCCCGTCGAGGATACATCAATTTCTTGGTCTCACTAGATGCTATCGCAGATTCATCAAAGAATTTTCTAAGATCGCGCAGCTTAAATCTCTTTAGCACAGCAGGGTGCTGTGTTCGTGGGAGACAAAACAGGAGGACGTCTTTTCAGCTTTCGAATTTACAACAACTCTAAATTAAACCGACACTCTCCCGAATATTTTTCCGACACCCTAATATATTTTAAAATATCCTAATATGTCCTAGAATACACCCCATACGTGAAAACGGGCCCCGAATACACTAAATATTATTAAAATAATTAAAAATTGAATTTTTGAGTTGTCGCGGGCCGCGTAGACCCCTTAGGGATCTTACGCGGGCCGCTAGAGATCAAAGGTGTGGCGCAGCCCGGTGATGACACGTGTCATCATCGTGGTAGGTCTAGTCGATGACCCGGATCAGCTACAGCGTTGACCAGAGTTGACGCGGGCCGCGTAGGCCTTTGTCTACTCTTACGCGGGCCGCGTAAAAGTCGAGATGTGGCACTATAAATAGCAGGCATCGGGTTTCATCAAAACTCGTTCAAATCTTTCTTTCTAAACGTAAATCTCTCATAGTAGGCATTATAATCGGGTTTAATACCCCCTAAATAGCGAAGTTCTGCTCCGTTGTAAGTATCATAACCCCTGGATACGTATTAGATACTCTACCCGATTGATCTAGGGTTCCGTAACGGCTGTCGTGGTTCTGCCCGACGTAGTCGTTGGAATGCCGTCTCGGGGAGGGTATTACTAATGTTAAAATGGGTTATTATACTAACACGTGTGCTTTTGTGTAAATTATAGATAATTCCCAGGAAACCCTAAAGGATAATCTAAGACATCAATGTGAGTTGATCCGCTTTTTGTAAACCTTTCGTTAACTGTTTTTACAAAACCTCATACAATTAAATGTATATTAAAGTAGTTATTGAGTATTTGTAAGAATACAATTATCATGAGTATGTTGGGGTTTTGTATACAAAATTTGTTACCACCTGGTCAAGGAGTAACATTTACACAAGTCGGGTCTGACAGTACCATGGATGTTAATTGATATAACTAGGAAACAAATGTAATTGCGAGATCGCCCTCAATACTATACAATGGTTTTTATTTAAACTTGATTAAACTGGGATTCACTCACCAGTATTTCCCACTGACAAATGTTTTTAAAACGTGTTTCAGGTAACAAAATGTGAAAGCCAAATAGAAGCCAGCTGGACAGCACTGAAGGCTTGGAAAAGTGTCAATAGAGTTACCTAAAATAAAATAGATGTTTTTATTAAATAAAAATAGGATTTATTCCTATAAAAATGTGTGTATTGCAAACTTGGGTTTTATCCCATGTGTTTAATATTATGAAAATGTGGTATTTTACTCTGATCAATTATTTCCTAACTACGGTCCTGATGAAAATTCCGCTGCCAAATTAGTAGGGCTGGCATATCGTGTATACCCGTACACGATAAGACACGATATGATATGATAAGACACGATACACGAAATTCCATACACGAACACGACACGATAACTTATCGTGTCCTTTTTTTCGAACACGAACACGACACGATATACACGAAAATTACCTGTTAATACATGTTAACACGACTGTTCGACTGTTATACACGAAAATTACATGTTAATACATGTTAACACGAACAAAAACACGAACACGCCATGCTATCTGAGAGTTACAGAGGGAGTTTAGGGGTTTTATTTTTTTGAATTGAATGAGGAATGAAAATAGAAAGGAATTAAGGAACCCACACGCACATGGCTGATGAGTTTTATTTAATTTAATTTCTTATCGTGTACTAACGGGTATTAACAGGTAAACAGGTATTTAACCTGTTTATACACGAAAATTAACAGGTAATTTCGTGTCTACCTGTTTGGTACACGATACCTGTTAAGGCCATACACGATACCTGTTAACTTCGTGTAGGTTCATGTCGTGTATTCGTGTAAAATTGCCAGCCCTACAAATTAGACAATACGCGATACCACCGAAACTGACTCGCGGCCGCCCGTTCCCGGGGATCTGGGATCGGGGGTTGCGACAGAAGGTGGTATCAGAGCTAAGCTACTTATTCAGCCACAGAAGTGTTCTGCTGACATCAAAATTCAAATTGTTAGGAAATAAATTACGGGAATACGTGCATAATTGTATTTCTTGTTATGTGTTATTTGACTATTTGTTAGTTTACAATATGAGCGACCAAGGACCATCTGACGCGTATCGTCAATTGTCTGGTTCGCCTAGAAGCGAAGACACCTCCTCTTCTCAGCCTGCCCTCTCAGGGTACTCTGCTAATACGGAAGAAGGAATATTCGTGTTTAAGGCTCAGTCTGAAGAGCCATTCCCTCAGAAAAATAGAGGATGGTTCAGTCGAGGGGCACACGAGCGTAGGAAGCGTATGAAAAAGTTACAAGACCAGAGAGCACTAGCAGCAGCTAAAAGAGAAACCGATGCATATGCCCAGTATATGATTAATAGGGGTATAGCCAACATCCACATCTTAGCAACCACTGTAGCTGACCCTAATCTGGAACAAATGATAGTACCCCAACCACAACCACCAATTCCTGACCAACCAATGGAAATAGAAAACCTTGAAAATCAAGTAGAAATGCATGACTTCAATCCGGAAGAAATACCTAGGGTACCTGCACCAAACCCCTTAGACCCAAATTACGACCCCTGGTGGGACGATAATAGGGACTATGTGCAACGTTACCCGATATAGGAAGACATGCCTATGCCAAACATAGGAACCTACCCAGGTTTGGATCCTTTAGATCCCTATTACCACGATGTATACATTAGGGAGATTTTAGATAATCTTTACCAATTCTAGGCACCTACACCTCCGTACCAGGAACCCGCACCCCAGATTCCAAACCTAGTCCTAGAACCTGCACCCCCAATGAGTGCAGAAAACGTACAAGAACTTAGGACATTTGGTGAGGAAATTTGAGAGAGTAGCGAACGAATGAGACAGGTGGGAGAGCGACTCGTCTGGAAGTATGACGAGCGCAATATGGATTTCTGGATGAATCCATATCCATGAATGTGATGGTGGAGACGGTAGTAATATAATAATAATAAAATAATATGATATGTGTGTATGTATGTGTATGAAAAAAAAAACTACGGATGCCTATTACTAGTAGTGTAATCTTTATTTCAGTTGGTATTGTAATTTTAATACTGGTGTGTAATAGATGCATATTATATGAATAGAGTAAAGTCGCAATGATCGACGCTTTTGACCAAAATGCGTGTCATGTGATTGACTATATTAAATATTATTTTGTGATATTAATACGTGATAAATGTTTAAAATTCAGATGGCCGATGAAGGAAATCAAGAAAATCTGAATAACGATAACCAGAGTAACATTAACTTGGTTAATGAGAATCCGAGCATCAATAATAATGGAAACCAAGTGAATAATAGTGCTATCCAACACATAGTGGCACAAGGAATTATAGATGCAATGCCATTTATTCTTCAAACTGTTCAAGAGGCGAATAATAAAAGTAAACATAGCAGTAAGCGACCAATTGAACCAGAACACAGCATGAACAATGGACCCATGCTTCAAGTGCCCATTCCTAAAAGAAGAAGAACCATGCCTTATGGTTGTTCTTACAAAGAATTCTGGTCCTGCAAACCAATAGAATTCTCGGGCAATGAAGGACCCATTGCAACTCTGCGCTGGATCGAAAAGACTGAGGCTGTTTTAAAAATAAGCAAGTGTGCTGAAGAAGACAAGATAATGTTTGCTTCTAATTTGTTTAAGAACTCAGCCTTAGAATGGTGGAACACTATCCTCCAATCAAGAGGAAGTGATAGGGTATATAACATAGAATGGGAGGAATTTAAAAATATGGTAGAAAGG
Source organism: Helianthus tuberosus (assembly GCA_030545235.1). NCBI lineage: Eukaryota > Viridiplantae > Streptophyta > Magnoliopsida > Asterales > Asteraceae > Helianthus > Helianthus tuberosus. The sequence continues at coordinate 184,444,682 of CM060419.1, forward strand.
AAATTCTGCCCTCCCAATGAAAAGGAACAGATAGCAAATAAGTTTCTGAACTTAAGAATGACCGGGGTAGATAGTAAGGGTTATACTACCACATTCTTTGAATATGCTAGAATAGTACCAACCCTTGCATCACCTGAATCGGTATTAATCTCCCGTTACATCTGGGGATTAATTAGAGAGATTAGACATGTAGTCAAGGCAGCTAGACCCCACACTATAGAAGAAGCTATAGAACTAGCAAATACCTTGACAGATGAGTTAATCCGTACTAGAGAAGAATACCAGAGGAGAAACCTAACTCAAAGGCTTACCCAAGAATTCCATTCTGGGAATTCCAATCGTAGGAACATAGGTTCTACCTCTGTACCATTCTACAAAGTCTGCAAGAAAAAGCATTCAGGAAAATGCTCCACTCACTGCAATTTCTGCAAGGCACCAGGACACAAAGAAGAAGATTGCAGGAGAAAATCCAGTAATGGACTATGCTTCAACTGTGGAGAAAAAGGTCACATCAAGCCGAACTGTCCTAAATTGGCTCCAACTGCGAACAACAAGAATACTAAAAATGCTAGAGCATTTGTTCTGACTGCAGATGAAGCCAAAATGATTCCGGACATCATAGCCGGTACGTTTTTAGTTAATGATGTTTTTGCTAAAGTATTGTTTGACTCTGGTGCAAACCAAAGTTTTATTAATACTTCATTTTGCAAACTTCTTAATCAACCATTAACTAAACTCTCACAAGAATGTCTAGTCGAGACAGCAAATGGAGAAACGGTTAGGATTTCTGAAATCTTGCAGGGAGCAAGAATAGAATTTTTAAACCAAAAGTATTTTGCAAATCTGTACCCAATGAATCTGGCAGGATTTGATATCGTATTAGGAATAGATTGGTTAATAGCCAATAAAGCTAATATTTTATGTGATCAAAAGTCAATTCAAGTAAATTCACCAAAGGGTGAAAAGATCACAATTAAAGGTGATAAACCATTTAGATCCACGAAATTCATCTCTGTAATGAAAACTGCAAGCTATATAAGAAAAGGATCTATAGTGTATTTGATTTCCATAATCACTAACACTAAAGGAAAAGAACTAAAAGACATTCCAGTAGTGTCTCAGTTTTCAGATGTATTTCCAGAAGAATTACCAGGACTACTGCCAGACAGAGAAGTTGAATTCAGAATCCATCTGCTACCCGGAACAGCACCAATTGCCAAAGCACCCTACCGTTTGGCACCCACCGAAATGCAGGAACTAAAGAAACAGTTAGATGAATTATTAGAGAAGGGATTCATACAGCTGAGCTCATCGCCGTAGGGAGCACCGATTTTATTCGTTAAAAAGAAGGGTGGATCAATGCGTATGTGCATTGACTACCGTGAATTAAACAAGGTCACGATTAAGAATCGGTACCCATTACCAAGAATCGATGATCTATTCAATCAACTTCAAGGAGCTCGATTTTTCTCCAAAATCGATTTAAGATCAGGATATCATCAATTAAAGGTACAGGAAGAGGACATTTCTAAAACTCCATTTAGAACAAGGTATGGTCATTATGAATTTACTGTCATGCCATTTGGTTTAACCAATGCCCCAGCCGCATTTATGGATATGAGGAACCGAATATGTAAGCCATATTTGGATAAATTCATAATTGCCTTCATAGATGATATTCTAATTTACTCTAAGAATAAAGAGGAACATGCAAAGCATTTGCACGCACTTTTAAGTCTATTAAGAAAGGAAAAGCTTTACGCTAAATTTTCAAAGTGCGAGTTTTGGTTAGAGTAGGTACAGTTTCTTGGACACTTAGTTAATCACGAAGGAATTCATGTGGATCCAACAAAGATCGAGGCAATTACTAAATGGAAAACCCCTGAGTCACCAACCGAGGTTAGAAGTTTCTTAGGATTGGCCGGTTATTATAGAAGATTTATTCGAGATTTTTCTAGAATAGCCATTCCTTTAACTAAGTTAACCAGTAAATCCATTAAGTTTGAATGGGGACCAAAACAGGAAGAAGCTTTTAGAATTCTTAAACAAAGATTAACCCATGCACCCATATTAGCTTTACCTGAAGGAACTGAAGATTTTGTAGTATATTGTGACGCTTCTAAGTTAGGTTATGGATGTGTGTTGATGCAATGCCAAAAGGTTATAGCATATGCGTCTAGACAACTTAAGAATCATGAAGAGAATTATTCAACCCATGACTTGGAATTAGGAGCTATAATTTTTGCCCTTAAAATTTGGAGACATTATCTTTATGGTAGTAAGTTTACCGTATTCACAGATCATAAGAGTTTAAGTATGTTTTCGGGCAAAAGGAATTGAATATGAGACAAAGACGCTGGATGGAGATGCTTAGTGACTATGATTGTGATATCCAGTATCATGAAGGAAAAGCAAATGTAGTGGCAGATGCTTTAAGCCGAAAATATCACGAAAGGCCAAAAAGGGTATGTTCTCTTAAATTAAATCTACAAGTAGATTTAAATGATCAGATAAGAGAAGCATAAGAATCAGTAATCATGGAGGATACTGAAAAATTAAAAGGTATGCTAAAGGAATTAGAACAAGGAACAGATGGAATTTGGAGATTCCATAAGAAGAGAATGTGGATACCTAAATTAGGAAACCTGTGTCATCGTATATTAGAAGAAGCCCATAAGTCTAAGTATACAATGCACCCAGGAAGTGATAAAATGTACCAGGATTTAAGAAAGAATTTCTGGTGGATAGGAATGAAAAAGGACATAGCAGCCTATGTTTCTAAATGTTTAACCTGTTCACAAGTTAAAGCTGAACATCAAAAACCCTCAGGTTTGTTACAGCAGCTAGAAATGCCAGTGTGGAAATGAGAATTAATAACAATGGATTTTGTTACTAAATTACCCAAAACAAAGAAAGGTAATGATACAATCTGGGTGATTGTACATAGGCTAACCAAGTCAGCTCACTTCCTACCAATGAAGGAAACTTTTAGTATGGAACAATTAGCTAAATTATATGTAAATGAAATAGTTTCATTACATGACCTTTATCAATTGTTTCTGATAGAGATAGCCGTTTTACCTCTCATTTTTGGTCAAGTTTCCAAAAAGCAATGGGAACCAAGTTAAATCTAAGCACCGCTTATCATCCTCAAACGGACGGACAAAGCGAAAGGACAATTCAGACGATGGAAGACATGCTTAGAGCTTGTGTAATTGATTTCGGAGGTAACTGGGACAATCACTTACCTTTAATAGAATTTTCTTATAATAATAGCTATCACACAAGTATCAATGCTGCACCATTCGAAGCACTTTATGGACGAAAGTGCCAAACCCCAGTATGTTGGGCAGAAATTGGGGAAAAGTAACTATCTGGACCTGAGATAGTACAAGAAACAACTGACAAGATCATTCAAGTCAAGGAACGACAGAAAGCAGCACGTGATCGACAGAAGAGCTATGCTGATAACCGACGCAAACCCCTGGAATTTCAAGTAGGAGATAAAGTATTGTTAAAGGTCTTTCCTTGGAAAGGAGTGGTAAGATTCATCAAACGAGGAAAGCTAAGTCCCAGGTATATTGGACCTTTTGAGATTATTAGAAGAATAGGACCTGTAGCCTATCAGCTACAACTGCCAGAGGAAATGGCAGGAATACATGATGTATTTCATATATCAAATCTTAAGAAATGCTTAGCTGATGAATCGCTGATGGTACCTCTTAAGGATATAGAGGTAAATGAACAACTCAAATTTGTAAAAAGGCCTCTACAGATTGAAGATAGGAAAGTCAAAAATCTCAAGCACAAGAGATTAGTTTTGGTCAAAGTGAAGTGGGACTCCAAAAGAGGACCTGAGTATACATGGGAGCTTGAATCAGAAATGCAAAGGAAATATCCACACCTATTCTAGTAGATCTCGAGGACGAGCTCTAAAACAAGGTGGGAAGGATATAACAACTCTAAATTAAACCGACACTCTCCCGAATATTTTTCCGACACCCTAATATATTTTAAAATATCCTAATATGTCCTAGAATACACCCCATACGTGAAAACGGGCCCCAAATACCCTAAATATTATTAAAAATAATTAAAAATTGAATTTTTGAGTTGTCGCGGGCCGCGTAGACCCCTTAGGGATCTTACGCGGGCCGCTAGAGATCAAAGGTGTGGCGCAGCCCGGTGATGACACCTGTCATCATCGTGGCAGGTCTAGTCGATAACCCGGATCAGCTACAGCGTTGACCAGAGTTGACGCGGGCCGCGTAGGCCTTTGTCTACTCTTACGCGGGCCGCGTAAAAGTCGAGATGTGGCACTATAAATAGCAGGCATCGGGTTTCATCAAAACTCGTTCAAATCTTTCTTTCTAAACGTAAATCTCTCATAGTAGGCATTATACTCAGGTCTAATACCCCCCCTAAATAGCGAAGTTCTGCTCCATTGTAAGTATCATAACCCCTGGATACGTATTAGATACTCTGCCCGATTGATCTAGGGTTCCGTAACGGTTGTTGTGGTTCTGCCCGACGTAGTCGTTGGAATGCCGTCTCGGGGAGGGTCTTACTAATGTTAAAATGGGTTATTATACTAACACGTGTGCTTTTGTGTAAATTATAGATAATTCCCAGGAAACCCTAAAGGATAATCTAAGACAGCAATGTGAGTTGATCCGCTTTTTGTAAACCTTTCGTTAACTGTTTTTTACATAACCTCATACAATTAAATGTATATTAAAGCAATTATTGAGTATTTGTAAGAATACAATTATCATGAGTATGTTGGGGTTTTGTATACAAAATTTGTTACCACCTGGTCAAGGAGTAACATTTCCACAAGTCGGGTCTGACAGTACCATGGATGTTAATTGATATAACTTGGAAACAAATGTAATTGCGAGATTGCCCTCAATACTGTACAATGGTTTTTATTTAAACTTGATTAAACTGGGATTCACTCACCAGTATTTCCCACTGACAAATGTTTTTAAAACGTGTTTCAGGTAACAAAATGTGAAAGCCAAATAGAAGCCAGCTGGACAGCACTGAAGGCTTACCTAAAATAAAATAGATGTTTTTATTAAATAAAAATAGGATTTATTCCTATAAAAATGTGTGTATTGCAAACTTGGGTTTTATCCCATGTGTTTAATGTTATGAAAATGTGGTATTTTACTCTGATCAATTATTTCCTAACTACGGTCCTGATGAAAATTCCGCTGTCAAATTAGACAATACGCGATACCACCGAAACTGGCTCGCGGCCGCCCGTTCCCGGGGATCTGGGATCGGGGGTTGCGACAGAATTCCAACTCTGCAATGCACTGAGTATCGTCTTTACCTAAGGGTACGGGTGATCTAGTGGTATACCATGATGTTTCGAATCAGAGTCCCAGTTACACACCGATGCAACACGAAAGAGTGAGGACTTACGTAATGGAGTTACAAAGAGGAACTGCACGACACACAACCTGCGGTGGAAACCGTGGTCTTTGGATTTGAGTTGGAGGCATTACTTGGACGGTACCGAATGCACTGCTAAGACCGATCAAAAGGGCCTCCCGTGTACCCTGGTTTCGAAAGAGCTAAATCAGTTAGTGGCATCGCTGGATGGAATTTTTGGATGATTACGACTGCGAAACTTGAATGTGCATGAGCTCTGCAACTCACTATCGACTCTGACCTACCTGATCAGACTCGCCTTGTTCAAACTGAAGAACTGAAGGAAGAGAGTTCTCAAGATTGACCCATGCGGAGCATGGGGAAGCAACCTTTGGCAGGTCAGACGATATTTGTTACTTCATGGAACGAATATGGACCTCACTATACAGCAACCTTAGGGAACTGGTGCAGGCGAAGCACACGAGTCTCGATATCCTATTCGTCTGAGTTTTGATAGGATGTATTAAAACCTGAAGACCATGTACGGATGACCGGGCCTGAAGGCCCACATAGCAACGCATGGGAACGATGTTTGACTTGGGGTAAGTCAAGGTGGGATTTTAGCAACCAGAAACATACATATGGAAATGAGAACATATTGCCATGGATTTTGTCACTGGTCTACTTACAACTCGAAACAGAAACATTATCACATGGGTGATCGTTGATGGACTCATGTTACCAGCACACTGTCTTGCAATCAAGGAAACTTACGAGTCTTTATAGCGTGTGAATATTCTTCTGAGAGAGACGGTTTTAGGCACGAGGTGCCAACTCCTATTACCCCTGATTTTGATTTATACCTGATCTATGACAGGCAATACACAACACCCTTGGCTCATGTCTAGACATGAGCATTGCTTATCACCGTCGGTCAAACGGTCTGAGTAAACAAACCATCCTTACACTCGAAGACATGCTGCGAGCATGTGTGTGACTGGTTTTAGTAAAATTGGAAGGATACCTACCTTTGGCTGAGTTCTACTATAGCAGTTATCATTCTGGTATTCAGAAAACTCTGTTTGAGGCATTGCATGGACAGTAACGCTAATCTCCTTGTTAGATTAAGGTCCTCGAAACTCTTGGGAAGATTGCTTGGATCGGAAACCGTTCGGCGGCAACGCGTGATCGTCAGAAAAGTCGATAAGCTTGGGAAACACTGGGAGTTCACTGTAGGCGACCGTATCATGTTGAAAGTCTCACCCTGGGTGGGTGTGGTACGCTTGGGAAGCGTGGCAAGCTTAATTTACGTTACGTTGAGTCATTTAGAATTCTAGAAAGAATCGGTCACGTGGCCTACAAACTTAAGTTACCCGACGAATTGGGTAACGTACACAATGTCATTTATGTCTCGAACCTAAGGCAGTGTTTGATGAAACACTTGTGATACCTTTATTAGAAGGGTGCAATTGTCGAAGAACCCATCGAAATCATGGTTCGGAAAGTTAAGGTTTGTAAGCATAGTCAGATTCCAATTGTGAGAGTTCGTTGGAACTCAAGACGTGGACCGGAGTTCACGTGGGAGCGCGAGGATCAGATGAAGCTAAAATATCCTCAACTATTTCCAGATGACCAATCTATTTCTGGTGAAACTGGTGAATTTTGGGACAAAATTCCTCTTCAAGTTGGGGATGATGTGGCACCTGAGGAGAATCTGCAGCAATCTTGATTCGTCACTTCACTTCTCTGCACTTACTTGTCAAATTTCGGGACGAAATTTCTTTCAAGTTGGGGATGATGTGACAACCCAAACTTTCAAGGTCAGCGTCTTCTAGTCACGTGATCCTGTTTTCTTATTATTCCACTTTTACGTTCTTTACGATGATAAAGATTATTAAACACTCGTGTATGTAATATACTTGGTAAATGTAAAACGTGATTGAGTATGGCTACATGTGTTTGACTGATTAACTATGAGAAACCGTTAAAACACTTTTATGTGTCGATTAGAGAACTAACCTAATTTGGGCCGCGAGTTACTTAATACCTTTGGGCCGCAAAAACTCGTTTAACACACACACCTTAGTTCCTTACACTATTTTGGCCCACATGTGAATCCGGCCCGAGTTACATGAGCCCACCTTCTTTGTTTACGTAGAATGTGTATATGAATACATGAATTATTTGCAAACCCCTATTAATTGTATAAGATTTGCGGCTTAAAAGAAGCCCACCCTTGGCCCGATTGATATCCTGTACGTATTTACGCATGGGATGTGTTAAAATCTTCATTATTTAGCAAACACCACACAAAAGAAAACCCCTAATAACCTTCCCTTCCCTTATGCGATCAACGTCAGCCACCCCCTCTCACCCGAAGCACTTCTTCTATTCAGTCTAGGCACTTTATATCTTCGGTTAGTATATTTTCCTCCTTATTCGATGTACACTATTTGGTATTCTTGATTCTTGTGTGAGATGTTAGTATGTGATGATGCGAGTAGTTATCTTTATAAATACAAAACTGAAAACAAGTGTTCATGTTGCTAATAGACGTATAAATTCATTGGTCCGAGGGGTGTTATTATTATTGATTGGTTGTGTTATGTGTAATCTTGATTAACCGAAATTATATGTATGTTTTATAAACATGAGAAATCTGATGAATATAGTGTCGCATAGTGGGTTAATGAATTGAATGTATGAGGAATTCTGATTATGAACAATATGTGTTGTTTGATATCTCGAACCCACTGATTGTGCTTGGTCAAATTAAAGTGGTCCATTGAATTTGCAAACTTCAAATAACCAAGTTGATATATATCAGTAGTCTTTAAGGTCCAATAGAATTGAAGGTAAATGACCTAATAAAGTTGATAACTTTGACTAAAAAAATGGCGGCCCATGTGTTTGAATAATGTTGTCACTCAATGTAATCAATGGCGGCCCATATCTAATCAAACAATATAAGTATTTTAATAATGTTGTCACTTGTCAGTAAGAACGTTATGTGCATTGAATGATGAGATGTGTGATCAAGATTGATATCCATAATGGATAATGCATGAGCCTAACTTTGTGATGATGTTTGTATTGAGGTCAATCTGTTTGGGTAGTGAACCGATGGGTTGTTTAGTTGGGCCGGAACCAACTGGGCTGCACGATGCTTTAGCTGTATACGCATATGTATGTTTGGACCACACACATTTTCATTAGATTAATCATATTGGGCTGCACCGTATAGGCCGCACACTTTTACGACGCAAACTATAACCTGTTAGGTTCAAATGGGAATTGCACTTGTGAAGTAAATTTGTGAGTGACAGGATAATCTGTTGTGTGGATAAACCTTGTTAACCTGGATGATGTGTGACTTGACTAATCGTTATAACTTGCATCACGGATGTGTATTTCATGAATGTGACTTGTGTAATGTGTGACAAATAAGTGGTGCAATGTGAGTATGAAACTGATTGCTATCGGTAACTGTGATAGGGCGTGCTTACTCAACTGTTAAATAAAGTAACTAGTCTTACCGAGCAAAACCAAGGTGAGTTCATCTCTCTAGAGCATGCGTCCCGGTGGTTGGGACAGTCTTTGGGTATCCCTGAGAGGGATCGGTTTTGGGTAAATCATGGGTATTCCTGAGTGGAATATGTCTTTTGGGTAAATCAGGAATGTTGGATAATATACTCATCCTATCACCATTAAAGTCCCTCCATGTTGTTTGGTTACCTGAGAGGTAACAAGGTATTAGTTGGTAGCGCTACTTAGGTTTGGCGCCCTCACCCCGTACCTGAGAGGACGGGTGTGAACTAATGACCTAGTCATGACCAATGCTTTGATAGGAGCATTGGAGAAAGGGCAATGTAAATCAGGAGCCGTCTTGTATTCGGGATATTATCAACATTAAATTCAATGGATTAACTAAACACTTGGTAACCAACGTTTTCGTAAAACTATGAACTGACCAGCGTTGTCTGATACACTTGTTGCATGCTCGCAGGTCCTTAGATGTCTTGGATTTGGAACTTGCTGTCTGGAGTAGCTGGAGTGGTCATGGTTCGACTGGAAGGATTCATGTGATTGGATTCTTGATACTATACTTTGGTTTTGAAACAGTTTAACTTGGTTTACTATTCGCTTCCGCTGAATATGTTGATTTTCATTTAAACTTGTTGATGGTATTATAACAACTCTAAACCAACACCCTCGAAATATTTTCGACACCCCCAATATATTTTAAAATATCCCAATATGTCCAAAAATACACCCCATACGCAAAAACGTACCCCGAATACCTTAAATAGTATTAAAAAATAATTAAAAATTAATATTTGGGTTTGTCGCGGGGCCGCGTAAACCTCTTAAGGGTCTTACGCGGGCCGCTAGAGATCAAAGGTGTGGCGCAGCCCGGTGATGACACGTGTCATCATCATGGCGAGGCTAGGCGATGACCCGAATCAGCTACGCTATTGACCAGCGTTGACGCGGGCCGCGTAACCCTTGGGATACCCTTTACGCGGGTCGTGAGAGGACCAGAAATCAGCACTATATATAGAAGGCCTTGGATCTTCAGTCTGTTCATCCATTTTCTTTTCTCAATCTCGAATTCTCTAAAGTATAGGCATAATTTCGGGTGTAATTCCCCCTAAATAGCGAAGTTCTGCTCCGTTTTAAGTATCATAACCCCTGGATACATATTAGATACTCTGCCCGATTGATCTAGGGTTCCGTAACGGCTGTCGTGGTTCTGCCCGACGTAGTCGTTGGAATGCCGTCTCGGGGAAGGTATTACTAATGTTAAAATGGGTTATTATACTAACACGTGTGCTTTTGTGTAAATTATAGATAATTCCCAGGAAACCCTTACAAAAAATCTAACACAGCAATGTGAGTTGATCCGCTTTTTTTTGTAAACCTTTTGTTAACAGTTTTTACAAAACCTCATACAATTAAATGTATATTAAAGCAGTTATTGAGTATTTGTAAGAATACAATTATCATGAGTATGTTGGGGTTTTGTATACAAAATTTGTTACCACCTGGTCAAGGAGTAACATTTCCACAAGTTGGATCTGACAGTACCATGGATGTTAATTGATATAACTTGGAAACAAATGTAATTGCGAGATCGCCCTCAATACTATACAATGGTTTTTATTTAAACTTGATTAAACTGGGATTCACTCACCAGTATTTCCCGCTGACAAATGTTTTTAAAACGCGTTTCAGGTAACAAATTGTGAAAGCCAAATAGAAGCCAGCTGGACAGCACTGAAGGCTTGGAAAAGTGGCAATAAAGTTACCTACAATAAAATAGATGTTTTTATTTAATAAAATAGGATGTATTCCTATGAAAATGTGTGTACTACAAACTTGGGTTTTATCCCATGTGTTTAATATTATGAAAATGTGGTATTTCACTCTGATCAAATATTTCCTAACTACGATCCTGATGAAAATTCCGCTGCCAAATAAGACAATACGCGATACCACCAAAACTGGCTCGCGGCCGCCCGTTCCCGGGGATCTGGGATCGGGGGTTGTGACAGAAGGTGGTATCAGAGCTAAGCCACTGATTCAGCCACAGAAGCATTCTGCTGACATCAAAATTCAATCTGTTAGGAAATAAATTACGGAACTACGTGCATAATTGTATTTATTTGTTATGTGTTATTTGATTATTTGTTAGTTTACAGTATGAGCGACCAAGGACCATCTGACGCGTACCGTCAATTGTCTGGTTCGCCTAGAAGCGAAGGCACCTCCTCTTCTCAGCCTGCCCTCTCAGGGTACTCTGCTGATACGGAAGAAGGAATATTCGTGTTTAAGGCTCACTCAAAGGAGCCATTCCCTCAGAAAAAGAGAGTATGGTTCAGTCGAGTGGCACATGAGCGTAGGAAGCGTATGAAAAAGTTACAAGACCAGAGAGCACTAGCAGAAGCTAAAAGAGAAACCGATGCCTATGCCCAGGATATGATTAATAGGGGTATAGCCAACATCCACATCTTAGCAACCACTGCAGCTGACCCTAACCTGGAACAAATAATAGCACCCCAACCACAACCACTAATCCCTGACCAACCAATGGAAATAGAAAACCCTGAAAATCAAGTAGAAATGCATGACTTCAATCCGGAAGAAATACCTAGGGTACCTGCACCAAACCCCCTAGACCCAAATTACGACCCCTGGTGGGACGACAATAGGGACTATGTGCAACGTTACCCGACACATGAAGACATGCCCATGCCAAACATAGGAGCCTACCCAGGTTTGGATCCTTTAGATCCTTATTACCATGATGTATTCATTAGGGAGATTTTAGAGAATCCTTACCAGTTTCAGGCCCCTACACCCCCATATCAAGAACCCGCACCCCAGATTCCAAACCCAGTCCTAGAACCTGCACCCCCAATGAGTGCAGAAAACGTACAAGAACTTAGGCCATTTGGTGAGGAAATTTTAGAAAGTAGTGAAAGAATGCGACAGGTAGGAGAGCGACTCGTCTGGAAGTACGACGAGCGCAATATGGATTTCTAGATGAATCCATATCCATGAATGTGAGAATGGAAACGGTAGTAATAGTAATAATAATATAATAAAAAAATAATAATAAAATATGTGTGTACGGATGCCTACTACTATTAGTGTAATTTTATTTCAGTTGGTATTGTAATTTTAATTTCAGTACTGGTGTATAATAGATGCATATTATATGAATAGAGTAAAGTCGCAATGATCGACGCTTTTGACCAAAATGCGTGTCATGTGATTGACTATATTGAATATTATTTTGTGATATTAATACGTGATAAATGTTTAAAATTCAGATGGCCGACGAAGGAAATCAAGAAAATCTGAATAACGATAACCAGAGTAACATTAACTTGGTTAATGAGAATCCGAGTATCAATAACAATGGAAACCAAATGGATAATAGTGCTATCCAACACATAGTGGCACAAGGAATTATAGATGCAATGCCATTTATTCTTCAAACTGTTAAGGATGCTGATAATAAAAGTAAACATAACAGTAAGCGACCAATTGAACCAGAACACAGCGTGAACAATGGACCACTACTTCAAGTGCCTATTCCCAAAAGAAGAAGAACCATGCCTTATGGTTGTTCTTACAAAGAATTCTGGTCCTGCAAACCAATAGAATTCTCAGGCAATGAAGGACCCATTGCAGCTCTGCGCTGGATAGAAGATAAGATAATGTTTGCTTCTAATTTATTTAAGAACTCAGCCTTAGAATGGTGGAACACTATCCTCCAGTTCAGAGGAAATGATAAGGTATATAATATGGAATGGGAGGAATTTAAAAATATGGTAGAAAGGAAATTATGTCCTCCCAATGAAAAGGAACAGATAGTAAATAAGTTTCTGAACTTAAGAATGACCGGGGTAGATAGTAAGGGTTATACTACCACATTCTTTGAATATACTAGAATAGTACCAACCCTTGCATCACCTGAACCGGTATTAATCTCCCGTTACATCTGGGGATTAATTGGAGTGATTAGACATGTAGTCAAGGCAGCTAGACCTCAAACCATAGAAGAAGCTGTAGAACTAGCCAACACCTTGACAGATGAATTAGTCCGTACTAGAGAAGAAGACCAGAGGAGAAACCTAGCCCAAAGGCTTACCCAAGAATTCCGTTCTGGGAATTACAACCGTAGGAATATGGGTTCTACCTCTGCACCTTATTGCAAGTATTGCAAAAGGAAGCATTCTGGAAGATGCTCCATATATTGCAATTTCTGCAAAATATCAGGACACAAGGAAGAAGACTGCAGGAGGAAAGCCAACAACAAGGTATGCTGCAACTGTGGGGAACAAGGTCATATCAAGCCAAACTGTCCAAAATTGGCTCCAGCTGCAAACAACAAGAACACTAAAAATGCTAGAGCATTCGTTCTGACCGCAGATGAAGCCAAGATGATTCCAGACGTGATAGCTAGTACGTTTTTAGTTAATGATGTTTTTGCTAAAGTATTATTTGACTCTGGTGCAAACCAAAGTTTTATTAATACTTCGTTTTGCAAACTTCTAAATCAGTCATTAACTAAACTACCACAAGAATGTCTAGTCGAGACAGCAAATGGAGAAACGGTTAGGATTTCTGAAATCTTGTAGGGAGCAAGAATATAATTTTTAAATCAAAAGTTTATTGCAAATCTGTACCCAATGAATCTGACAGGATTTGATATCATATTAGGAATGTATTGGTTAATAGCCAATAAAGCTAATATTTTATGTGATCAAAAGTCAATTCAAGTAAATTCACCAAAGGATGAAAAGATCACAATTAAAGGTGATAAACCATTTAGATCCACGAAATTCATCTCTGTGATGAAAACTGCAAGCTATATAAGAAAAGGATCTATAGTGTATTTGATTTCCATAATCACTAACACTAAAGGAAAAGAACTAAAAGACATTCCAGTAGTGTCTCAGTTTTCAGATATATTTCCAGAAGAATTACCAGGACTACCGCCAGACAGAGAAGTTGAATTCAGAATCCATCTGCTACCAGGAACAGCACCAATTGCCAAAGCACCTTACCGTTTGGCACCCGCGGAAATGCAGGAACTGAAGAAACAATTAGACGAATTGCTGGAAAAAGGATTCATACAGCCAAGCTCATCGCCATGAGGAGCGCCAATTTTATTCGTTAAAAAGAAGGATGGATCAATGCGTATGTGCATTGATTACCGTGAATTGAACAAGGTCACAATTAAGAATCGGTACCCATTACCAAGAATCGATGATTTGTTTGATCAACTGCAAGGAGCTCAATTTTTCTCTAAAATCGATTTAAGATCAGGATATCATCAATTAAAGGTACAAGAAGAGGATATTCCTAAGACCGCCTTCAGAACGAGGTATGGTCATTATGAATTTACTGTCATGCCATTTGGTTTAACCAATGCCCCAGCTGCATTTATGGACATGATGAACCGAATATGTAAGCCATATTCGGTTAAATTCATAATTGTCTTTATAGATGATATTCTAATTTATTCTAAAAGAAAAGAGGATCATGCAAAGCATTTGCACGCACTTTTAAGTCTATTAAGAAAGGAAAAGCTTTATGCTAAATTTTCAAAATGCGAGTTTTGGTTAGAGCAAGTACAGTTTCTTGGACACTTAGTGAACCATGAAGGAATTCATGTGGATCCCACAAAAATCGAGGCAATTACTAAATGGAAAACCCCTGAGTCACCAACCGAGGTTAGAAGTTTCTTAGGATTGGCCGGTTATTATAGAAGATTTATTCGAGATTTTCCTAGAATAGCCATTCCTTTAACTAAGTTAACCTGTAAATCCATTAAGTTTGAATGGGGACCAAAACAGGAAGAAGCTTTTAGAATTCTTAAGCATAGATTAACCCATGCACCCATATTAGCGTTACCAGAAGGAACTGAAGATTTTGTAGTATATTGTGACGCTTCTAAATTAGGTTATGGATGTGTGTTGATGCAACGCCAAAAGGTTATAGCATATGCGTCTAGACAACTAAAGAATTATGAAGAGAATTATTCAACCCATGACTTGGAATTAGGAGCTATAATTTTTGCCCTTAATATTTGGAGACATTACCTTTATGGTAATAAATTTACCATATTCACTGATCATAAAAGTTTAAGATATGTTTTTAGACAAAAAGAATTGAATATGAGACAAAGACGCTGGATGGAGATGCTTAGTGATTATGATTGTGACATTCAGTATTAGGGCTGTAAACGAACCGAACGAACACGAACAAGGCCTTGTTCGTGTTCGTTCATTAAGGAAATAAATGTGTTCACGAACGGTTCATGAACACTTACCGAACGAGATTTTATGTTCGTGTTCGTTCATTAAGGAAATGAGCGTGTTCGCGAACGGTTCACGAACACAAACGAACACAAATAAATTTGGCGAACGCGACAAAGTATAAAGATAGATGGCCCAGAGAGTAGCACTTGAACTTGAATCTCTTATTGTGGAACGGAGGTCGATCGTATTCGCCGATGTAAATAATGAGAAATGAAAGGGAAATGATGCATAAACAAGGTGAAAATGGGTTTCCTAGTTTAATTGTTAGGGTAATAAAATAAATAAAAGTTTAATAATATATAAAGTACAAATAAAATATAAGAAATTACAAAGATCTTCAATTAAAACACAAACATATGAACATAAACGAACGCAAATCAATGAATGTTCACGAACACGTTCACGAACACCTTACCGAACGTTCACGAACACAATCGAACGAACAAGACCTCTGTTCATGTTCGTTCATTTAACTAATCGAACGAAATTTCTTGTTCATGTTCGTTCGTTTATTAAACGAACGAACATAAACGAACTTCCCGCCGAACGGTTCACGAACTGTTCGCTGAACGTTCGGTTTGTTTACAGCCCTATTCAGTATCATGAAGGAAAAGCAAATGTAGTGGCAGATGCTTTAAGCCGAAAGTATCACGAAAAGCCAAAAGGGTATGTTCTCTTAAATTAAATCTACAAGTAGATTTAAATGATCAGATAAGAGAAGCACAAAAATTAGTAATCAAGGAGGATACTGAAAAATTAAAAGGTATGCTAAAGGAATTAGAACAAGGAACAGATGGAATTTGGAGATTCCATAAGAAGAGAGTGTGGATACCCAAATTAGGAAACCTGCGCCATCATATATTAGAAGAAGCCCATAAGTCTAAGTATACAATGCATCCAGGAAGTGATAAGATGTACCAAGATTTAAGAAAGAATTTCTGGTGGATATGAATGAAAAAGGACATAGCAACCTATGTTTCTAAATGTTTAACCTGTTCACAAGTTAAAGCTGAACATCAGAAACCCTCAGGTTTGTTACAGCAGCTAGAAATGCCAGTGTGGAAATGAGAATTAATAACAATGGATTTTGTTACTAAATTACCCAAAACAAAGAAAGGTAATAACGCAATCTCGGTGATTGTAGATAGACTAACCAAGTCAGCTCACTTCCTACCAATGAAAGAAACATTTAGTATGGAACAGCTAGCTAAATTGTATATAAATGAAATCGTTTCATTACATGGAATTCCTTTATCAACTGTTTCTGATAGAGATAGCCATTTTACCTCTCATTTTTGGTCAAGTTTCCAAAAAGCAATGGGAACCAAGTTAAATCTAAGCACCGTTATCATCCTCAAACGGACGGACAAAGCGAAAGGACAATTCAGACGATGGAAGACATGCTTAGAGCTTGTGTAATTGATTTCGGAGGTAACTGGGACGATCACTTACCTTTAATAGAATTTTCTTATAATAATAGTTATCACACAAGTATCAATGCTGCACCATTCGAAGCACTTTATGGACGAAAGTGCCGAACCCTAGTCTGTTGGGCAGAAATTGGGGAAAAGCAACTATTTTGACCTGAGATAGTATAAGAAACAACCGACAAGATTATTCAAGTCAAGGAACGATTGAAAGCAGCACGTGATCGACAGAAAAGCTATGCTGATAACCGACGCAAACAATTGGAATTTCAAGTAGGAGATAAAGTGTTGTTGAAAGTCTCTCCTTGGAAAGGAGTGGTAAGATTCATCAAAAGAGGAAAGCTAAGTCCCAGGTATGTTGGACCTTTTGAGATTATTAAAAGAATAGGACCTGTAGCCTATTAGCTACAACTGCCAGAGGAAATGGCAGGAATACATGATGTATTTCATGTATCTAATCTCAAGAAATGTCTAGCCGATGAATCACTGGTAATACCTCTTAAGGATATAGAGGTAAATGAACAACTCAGGTTTGTAGAAAGGCCTCTACAGATTGAAAATAGGAAAGTCAAAAACCTCAAACATAAGAGATTAGTTCTGGTCAAAGTGAAGTGGGACTCCAAAAGAGGACCTGAGTACACATGGGAGCTTGAATCTGAAATGCAAAGGAAACATCCACACTTGTTCCAGTAGATCTCGAGGACGAGCTCTAAAACAAGGTGGGGAGGATATAACAACTCTAAACCAACACCCTCGAAATATTTTCGACACCCCCAATATATTTTAAAATATCCCAATATGTCCAAAAAATACACCCCATACGCAAAAACGGACCCCGAATACCTTAAATAGTATTAAAAATAATTAAAAATTAATATTTGGGTTTGTCGCGGGCCGAGTAAACCTCTTAAGGGTCTTACGCGAGCCGCTAGAGATCAAAGGTGTGGCGCAGCCCGGTGATGACACGTGTCATCATCGTGGCGAGGCTAGGCGATGACCCGGATCAGCTACGCTGTTGACCAGTGTTGACGCGGGCCGCGTAACCCTTGGGTTACCCTTTACGCAGGCCGCGAGAGGACCAGAAATCAGCACTATATATAGAAGGCCTTGGATCTTCAGTCTGTTCGTCCATTTTCTTTTCTCAATCTCGAATTCTCTAAAGTTTAGGCATAATTTCGGGTGTAATACCCCCTAAATAGCGAAGTTCTGCTCCATTGTAAGTATCATAACCCCTGGATACATATTAGATACTCTGCCCGATTGATCTAGGGTTCCGTAACGGCTGTCGTGGTTCTGCCCGACGTAGTCGTGGTTCTGCCCGACGTAGTCGTTGGAATGCCGTCTCGGGGAAGGTATTACTAATGTTAAAATGGGTTATTATACTAACACGTGTCCTTTTGTGTAAATTATAGATAATTCCCAGGAAACCCTTACAGAAAATCTAAGACAGCAATGTGAGTTTGTCTGCTTTTTTTTTAAACCTTTTGTTAACTGTTTTTACAAAACCTCATACAATTAAATGTATATTAAAGCAGTTATTGAGTATTTGTAAGAATACAATTATCATGAGTATGTTGGGGTTTTGTATACAAAATTTGTTACCACCTGGTCAAGGAGTAACATTTCCACAAGTCGGGTCTGACAGTACCATGGATGTTAATTGATATAACTTGGAAACAAAGGTAATTGCGAGATCGCCCTCAATACTGTACAATGGTTTTTATTTAAACTTGATTAAACTGGGATTCACTCACCAGTATTTCCCACTGACAAATGTTTTTAAAACGCATTTCAGGTAACAAATTGTGAAAGCCAAATAGAAGCCAGCTTGACAGCACTGAAGGCTTGGAAAAGTGGCAATAAAGTTACCTAAAATAAAATAGATGTTTTTATTTAATAAAATATGATGTATTCCTATGAAAATGTGTGTACTGCAAACTTGGGTTTTATCCCATGTGTTTAATATTATGAAAATGTGGTATTTCACTCTGATCAAATATTTCCTAACTACGATCCTGATGAAAATTCCGCTGCCAAATTAGACAATACGCGATACCACCAAAACTGGCTCGCGGCCGCCCGTTCCCGGGGATCTAGGATCGGGGGTTGCGACAGGTATTTTTATTAATAATTGAGGATTTTATTTAGAAACTTGTATGGGTTCAATGTAATTAGTGGCTCGTTGTTGGTACGTCACACGCCTAACAAGGACATTCCCTATGTGGTATTTTGGGGGTGTGACAGCTAGCACTCGTTGTTCTTGCAACTTTTTCATACGTTTCCTACGCTCATGTGCTCCCCTACTGAACCATCCTCTCTTTTTCTGAGGGAATGACTCTTCAGACTGAGCCTTAAACACGAATATTCCTTCTTCATTATCAGCAGAGTACCATGAGAGGGCAGGCTGAGAATAGGCGCCTTCGCTTCTAGGCAAACCAGACAATTGACGATACGCGTCGGAGGGTCCTTGGTCGCTCATACTGTAAACTAACAAATAGTCAAATAACATATAACAATAAAATACAATTATACACATATTTCCGTAATTCATTTCCTAACAGATTGAATATTGGTGTCAGCAGAACACTTCTGTGGCTGAATCAATGGCTTAGCTCTGATACCACCTTCTGTCGCAACCCCCGTCCCCTAATAACCCGGGAACGGGCGGCCGCGGCCAGTTTTGGTGGTATTTATATTTTATCCATTTTGGCTGCGGAAATTACATCAGGACCGTAGTTAGGAAATTATTTATCAGAGTAAAATACCACGCTTTTAATATATTAAACACATGGGAAAAACCCAAGTTTCAAGTACACATATTTTCATAGGGATAAACTCTATTTTATTTAATAAAAACATCTATTTATTTTAGGTAACTTTATTGCCACTTTTCCAAGCCTTCAGTGTTGTCCAGCTGGCTTCTATTTGGCTTTCACATTTTATTACCTGAAACGCGTTTAAAAATATTTTGTCAGTGGGAAATACTGGTGAGTGAATCCCAGTTTAATCAAGTTTAAATAAAAACCATTGTACAGTATTGAGGGCGATCTCGCAATTACATTTGTTTCCAAGTCATATCAATTACCACCCACGGTACTGTCAACCCGACTTGTGGAAGTGTTACTCCTCGCAAGGCAGTAACAAATTTTGTATACAAAACCCCAACATACCGAAGATAATTGTATCCTTACAAATACTCAATAACTGCTTAATATATAATTAATCGTGTGAGGTTTTGTAAAAACAATTTGCAAAAAGGAGATTACTCACATTGCTATCTTAGATTTTCTGTAAGGGTTTCCTGGTGACAATCTATAAATTACACAAATGCACACGCGTTAGTATAATAACCCATTTTAATATTAGTAATACCCTCCCTGAGACGGCATTCCAACGACTACGTCGGGCAGAACCACGACAGCCGTTATGGAACCCTAGATCAATCGGGCAGAGTATCTAATACGTATCCAGGGGTTATGATACTTACAACGGAGCAGAACCTCGTTATTTGGGGGGTATTATACCCGAGAATTATGATTGCTATTCATAATTTAGAGAAAGAAAATGTTTTGGTGCGATTCGGGACTGAAGGCCGATGTCTCCTATTTATAGGTGACTCTTCACCTTCTCTCGCGGCCCACGTAAGAGAAAGGAAGGGTCTACGCGGCCCGCGACATAGGGGCGTAGACCTTAGCCTTGACCGGTCATCAAAACTAGCTTCGACACGATCATGACACGTGTCGGCTCAGGGTTTCGCCGCGTTGACGGGCTGTCGCGCCCCGCGTAAGAGACCGTGATGGTCTACGCGGCCCGCGAGCGATACAAAAACTTTGTTTTTTATTTAATTTTTAATGTTATATCGTATTTTGGGCTCGGTTTTCACATACGGGGTATATTTTGAGACATATAGGGTTATTTTAAAATATATTAGAGTGTCAGAAAAATTTCAGGAGGGTTGTTATACAAAGAAAGATAATATGACAAGATGCAAATATCATCATAGTATAGAAAATATTATAAATTAAAAAAATCACACCATAAATAAAATATACGTTTAAAAAAATGGACTAAAGTTTTTAAATAATAACTTTGAGTGTTAAGACAACATTTTTAATTAGTCGACGACACCTAAAATTTTATAATGTTATAACGTCATAGGGCATAAAATAAACATGCGTATAAATTCATTAATATTAAAATATCCGTATAAATTCGAGTTATTGTACATTTTGACGCCACTAAGTCTTGATGCAAAAGTAATGGTGGTTTAGCGGTTAGGTGGAACCCTCGCTAAATGAACCAACCTTGTTTCGATTCCTTTTTTTGTAACTGCAATGTTTTAAATTGGATACGTTGAAACACGCGTTTTCATATGGTTAACGCATCACACAACGTGCCACCAATCATCAACAACTAAGGCGTCGCCACCCTCCGTGCCACATACACGGATAAGGAAATCATACTCGCGTTGCTTGAGGCTCCTAGTAGTCAAATAAACATGGAACATTTTGTAATAATTATCTTATTATTTCACAACGTGCGGCCTTCAGTAACAATCTAGTTGTTATCCAAAAAAAACATTACTGCCACCAAATTCAACCATAAATCATATGTCACACCCCAACCGATGGCGGAATCATCGGGGCGTGGCACTGAGCGAAACAGATTGTTGATGAGAATTCATAACAACTATTAATTACAATGTTTTTAAGGTTCAATATCCCATACTATTAAACAAATAAAGCATAACAGTCATTACAAATATCAGTCTCAAAAACAAGTTCCATTCCGACAACTCAGATTTATTTAGTGAGTTTCTAGACTTCCTAACTTGATTTCCAGCATAACATCCAAATCAACCTGTCACATACGTTAAAATAAAGTCAATACATAAAGTAAAGGTGAGTACACAAGTTTTCATAGATAATAGTATAAAAAGCGTTTACGCATAACCAGCATGTATCACGTAACGGGCGAAGCATGTAACTATTAAACAATGATACAACCTAACCACGAGACTGCGGTGTAGAGTATGCGCGGCACATGTTCAGCGAACACGTGAAGTAAAGTAATGTGATCCCTAGCAACCCCTGTCCACGACAGGTGCTGAGTCCAAACAATAGTACTATCGTTGCTAGAGGCAGTATAGTGTAACACTGTATAAGCATAGTACAAGCATTCATAGATCGCGTATAGCATGCGGGAGCGGTTAGCGTTATAAAGTGTTTGCGTTGTGTGTTGTGTTTTGATATAAAACGTATGTAACACCCAAAAGTGCGTTAAATGAAAATGGGTTCGAGTATACCCACAGTGTGTGTTTAGCTAGTAAACACAAGTTGGATTGGATTGAAGGGAGCGCGTTGAGTTAGCCTGTGTACGCAAACAGTAGCATAAGTCGTTGAGCAGAGCGTTGAACGGTTTAAGTGTTCGACAGGTGATCCGAACGAATGGGCCCCATCCGGACGGATGGTCATCCGGACGGATGGTCATCCGGACGGATGGTCATCCGAGCGGATGGCCATTCGAATGAGATGTGTTTGTTTGTGAAATCGTTAAAATTCGGAGTTTAGTCAAAGCTTCCAATATTTAAACGCTTTAAATAAGAGTCTGGTCATCCGGTCGGATGGTCATCCGGACGGATGGACATTCGAACGAGATGATTTGTAGTTGAAGTTTTCTTAAAATTTTCTAAGTAAAAAGTTTAGAGTTAACGGAGACGGCGTGACGACGTGTCAAACAACGGAATAACACCAATTCTAGTTCATTCGGCCGGATGGTCTCAGCCCATTCGATTAAACGCACTGTTCTTGATGAAGATTCATGTTTGACCCGTAAATCGGTCCATCTCTCCGGTGGAAATCCGTTTTGAAGCCGCCTCTCGACTAAGGAACGGGTCGAGAGTCTGAGTGAGTCCAGATTCCATCAATATTGTGTAAAACTTCGATGAAAAGTTGAAAACAGATGAAAAGTGTTGAAATCTTGTTGAGATTAGGTTAAAAGGTGTGAAATCCTTTAGATCTAGAACCAATCTCGATCAAATGGTGTTCCACAACAGTCTGTCTGAGCAAAACGGGTGGAAACCACCTTCAAGAGGTCCGAATCAGTGATTTCAGTGAAAAAGTTAGTGTATGTGTGTGATTTTGATGAAGAAGATGATGTAGAAGTGTTTATAGATGAAGATTAGAGAAGATTTGAGATGAAAACCTTACAAAATGGCCTTGATTCGCGATTGATAGCGACTGAGAGCGTGTGAGCGGATGAAAGTGTCAAAGTCAGAGAATAGAGGTGTACGGGTAGTATTTATAGGGGAGGTGCGAGGGTTAAGTCGGTGTAAGTGGTAGCGTTTGGGGCGGATGGCCATCCGGACGGATGGTCATCCGAGCGGATGGTCATCCGGTCAGATGCCCATTCGAACGGATGTCCATTCGGACGGTCAAGTAGTGTTTGCTAGTTTTCCAACTTTTGGTTCGTTTGTTAAGCGTTGCGTTTAATCGAGTTGCGAGTGAGCGTTTGAGCGTATAAGCGTTGCGTTGATAACCACATAACATTCAAACAAATAATCACACAAATAACACACATAACATAAGTAAATCCGCGTTTTGAGTCTGCGTTGAGTTGCATTGTGATAGCGTTTAGTCTAAACAAGCGATGTAAAATGCGATAAAATGCGTTTAGTACTAAGCGTTATAAATAGCGTTTAAATGCGATAGCTGCGTTTTGAATAACCGTTGTAATATGCGTTTAAAATGCGTGGAAAATATAGTTTAAAATGTAGTTTAACCCTTTGCGTTAAATGGAATCCCAATAGTACAAGCGTTTATGAAGAAAGACATCGATAGGTAATGATCCGAAAAGTCGGGTTGTTACATCATACACCCATGTTAGCTAAATCAAACATGGGCCTATTCAACCATGACAAAGAGATTGGTTATTTTTTAATTCACAAAATTGTAACATATGTTTTTTTTTTCTTTTAATAGTTTATAGTTGGGTCAGAATTAATGGCTGCTAGCAGTTATGATTTATCCATTTTGTCATTTATATACATATTTATATACTATAAAACAGAAAGATCGGTGAAGACCTTTCTCTTTTAGCCCTCAAGTTTTTGACTTTTTTATGTCTTTAAGGCCCTTACACTTTCAAGTTTTTTCACTTTACACCCTTAATTTTTTGACATGAAACACTATTAACTCTTATCTTTAAGTAAGCTGTACATTCTCTTCTAACTTTCAGTAATTGACAACTTTGATCTTCTTAGCCATTTCTACTTAATAACTTCTAACTTTTAGTAATTGACAACTTTGATCTTCTTAGCCTTTTCTACTTAATAATTTGACACCTCCTTTGGTTTAAATGACTTTTACGACTTTACACCGCAACGTGGACAAATTATTATACTTTTTTTTATCTATGTTTTACTTATTTTTGTGTACGTTCGTAAACTGTATTTGAAAGCAAGTCGGGTCAAATATACTACTTTTTATTCGATGGCGATGTAATTTTTTTACGTAAAGAGTCGGGTCAAATATACAGTATAAATACGAGTTACTTTAACTTTCGACGCCGCCGCAATGGGCGGCGGGTCAAAATCCTAGTTTACCCATTATAAATTAACAACATTATTATGTATAGAGTAGTTGTATTCTTTGCTTAGGGAGGTTTTCAAAAAAGTTTGATATAATTACAATTTTAATCTAAAACTATTTTGGTTTTTTACTTTTAACCCCATAGCTTTCTATCTTTGTCAATTTAACCTCATAACTTTTTTACTTTCAACTTTGTTACCCTATACTCTTCATATTTCATAAAAATTATGTTTTACGTTTTGTTCTAAATTTTGCGATCTAACACAACGCTACGTTCATGTGTGGTTCAACGTTTTTACGTTTTGTTTTACGCTTCGTTCTAAATTTTGCAAGTTAACATTACGCAACGTGAATGTGTGGTTCAACGTTTTTATGGTCGTCTAATTTTTCCCGTTTGATAGGTTCATCGTGACGCACGGGTCCTAAATCAACTTATTATTTTCTATGTTTTATGTTTCGGTCTAATTTCTCCTCATTAACAAATCGCAACTTCAGTGTTGGTGGTCGTTGGCCGTGTTGTTGCCTTGGTGCTATTTGTCACGGTTTTACGCCCCCACCGCAACGCGAGGAGATTAATACTAGTTTATTGCAAATTACACAATATGTATATATCAAATTTTATAAATACCGTTAGTACCAATGGTGTACTAACAGTGAAACCATTTAAAGAATTAAGAGTAAATTGCAATTTTACCCCCTGAGGTTAGGGGTGATTGGCACTCTTACCCCCCTAAGGAAATAATTGCAATTTTACCCCTCACTGTTAACTCTTATGTCGCAACCTTACCCCCTAAGCTCAATTTTGTTGACTGATATGTTGACTTGGTGGTGAAATGACCATTTTACCCTTTTATTTTACCCCCTGTGTTTTGTTTACTCTGTAATATTACCCCCTGCCACCACAGCCACCGCCATTCACCGCCACAACCACCACTGCCACCTCCAGCCACCACCCTCAACCACCACTGCCACCGCCATTCACCACCACAACCACCACTGTCATCTTCTTCCTCCCCCTCTCTCCCTCTCTCTCTTTAAAAAAACCCACCACCCGCCTTCATCTTCAACAATCACCACCGTCATCTCCACACCCCAGCCTCCAATCATCCACATACATACCGCCAAACCACCACGAGTGCCGCCCCACTGCCACCTACACACTTTCTCTTTCTTATACTTTTACGCGGTTAATCGCTAATCTGAAAAGCAGAATCCTTCAAGAATTTTTGTTTTGTAAATTAATACAAATGTTTAAATGTGTAGAATCGTCTATCTTGCCCTTTAAAACTATGAACTTTCATAGTCAAACCACAGAATCATATAAATTGTCAAACAGTAACGTATATAGAATATGCCAAAATGGATAGATATATCAAGCCCTAATTTACACAAATAGTATTAGAACAGCAACAATTTGGGGGATTTATTATGAACGAATCATAGTAATCTTGTAGCTAAATATGTGATTCATATGTAAATCAAATTAGAACTTGAAATTACAGAGCAATTTAATCTAGTAACAAATCAGTGCAATATCAAGATTGTTTTGTTAGCAAAACAATATAAGCTGTTTTCGTTTAACAATTGATCACCAGACATTCGATTTACCTTCTGGCGGAGCTGGTGGTTGAAATTACAGAAGGACGAACTGATACGCAACGACAATTACAGAGAGAATCAAAGCTTTAATCGTCAATATAATCGGTTAATTCGATGAAACTGAATTCAGATCTGGATTGGATTCAGATATAGATTTAGAGAGACAGAGAAACGGACCGCGGTTGAAGGCGAAGAGGAGGAGTTTGAAGTTACCAAGCCATACGAGGTAGAAGATGCACCGGCGAGGTGGATGGTGGTGAGTGGCAGTGGGAGGAGGTAGAAGACATTGATGATGGAGGTGGTTTAGAGAGAGAAAGTTGCAGAAACTTTTGAGAGAGATGGAGATAAGGAGAGAGACGTATCTATGTTTTTGGTGGTGAATGGCGGTGGCAGTGGTGGTGATTATTGTGGTGGCAGTGGTGCTGAAGTTGCGGTGGTTGTGATGGTGAACCTCATCTGTCTCCTTCAGAGATATTGAAGAAGAAGAAGTTCATATATATATATATATATATATATATATAATAACAATAATAATAAAAATAATAATATAATAATAAATATAGGGTATGATTACCAAAATACCCTCCCAAGTCAACATATCAGTCAACAAAATTGAGCTTAGGGGGTAAGGTTGCGACATAAGAGTTAACAGTGAGGGGTAAAATTGCAATTATTTCCTTAGGGGGGTAAGAGTGCCAATCACCCCTAACCTCAGGGGGTAAAATTGCAATTTACTCAAGAATTAATTACACGATTAGCGATGTAGGGTACTAATGGTGATATCATTTGTAAAATAGTTTGATACCAATAGTGTTTTCAATAAATGGGCATAAAAATGACAAAACGATAAAAAAAATTTCCGTTACGTTTACATTTCCATAATTTTATTAAAAATTTAATCGCCCCCGTTGCAAGAATAGTATAACCCACTAGTTGTATATTATATAAGGCTTGAAAGTTACGTGCTATGTGTTGAGATGTTGGTGAATTCATTTTTCCATTGAATCCGAATAGCATTTTTTATCCTATTAAATTCTCTAATTCTACTATTAAATTATACCATCATATTCATTACGAAGATTGAACCCTGACTACTTAAAAAGAAAAGGAATATTGGATTTTAATAATCTCAACCATTCGCTGTTGGCCGTCAACAGCCCCAACTTTAAAAATAACCACTGGCAGTCCTAACTTATAACATATTGGCCTCCAATGGACACTGACTAACAGAACCTTAACGTCGTTAGTCTCAGGTCGCCGAAAAAGCGTTTTTTTTGGCCAGAAAACTCATTTTTGGCAGGAAGACTCAACATTTTCATCCCGAATCTCTTTGTAACCTTATTATGGACCTTTGGGAACCTTTTTCTAGTAAAAGCCCCAAATATTAAAGTCGCCGGAAAACTCATTTTTGGCCGGAAAACTCAACATTTTCATCCCAAACTCTTTGTAACCTTAGGTCGGACATTTAGAAACTTTTTTCTGGACCAAAACTGTTTTCCGGCGACCGGAGACTAACGACGTTAAGGTTCTGTTAGTTAGGGTCCATTGGTGGCCAATACGTCAATAGTTGAGATTGCCAGTAGTTATTTTTGAAGTTGAGAACGTTGGCGGCTAACGGCGAATAGTTGGATTATTAAAATCTAATATTCCAAAAAAAAAATTATCTAACACTTGGTAGCACTAAACTAAAGGCGATTTGATAATAACCTTCATTGTGTGACTTCCCTATGGGATGTTTATACTAAAACTAGGTTAGAACCCCGTGTATTACACGGGTTTATTAAATTTAATTTTATATATTAAATAATAATAAAAAGTTATATCTTTAAAATTGTGTAGGCTGAATAAATATAATTTTATACACAAAATAATAAAAAATCTATATGTATAAAAACCATTTATTACACGAGTTTAATAAATATAATTTTGTATTATAAATAATGTAAAAGTTATATATCTTTAAAAAACTTGTATATTATACGGGTTGAATAAAATCTAATTTTATATACCAAATAATGAAAATGTTATACCTTTAAAAACGCCGTTTATTACACATGTTGAATAAATGTCATTTGTATACTAAATAATAAAAAAGATATATCCTAAAAAAACTCTATGTGTGATACGGGTTGAATAGCAATTACTGATAAAATGTTGGTACCAATTCTGAAAATTTTATTTATAAATTATGTAATAAAATCGATGTTACATATTTTTTAATAATAAAATATAGTATAGATAAGATTTAATATTAATTTATTAAATTTACTTAATTAATATAAGATAAGCAAGAAAAAAGACGGGAAAACAAAAAATTAGATGCCTTCAATGATTGATGCGTTTCACACATTAATTTTTTTTATTATATGATATTGATAGATATAGATATGCCAATGAAGTAGTGGTGTAGTGGTTGGGGAAAGAATTGGTGTTCCTTGTGACTCAGGTTTGATTCTCACTCTCCTCGTTATTTTCTACGGCATCCAGGTGAAGAGCGAATACGGGTGGCACCGGTTCGACTTGGATGGGAGGCGAGGTTTTACCGATTATTCCACTATCGTGCCTTCGGGCGGGTGGCGGTCGGGTTTCCGCGCATCTAGGAAGAGCCAAGGGGATGGCGGTGGTCGAGTAGTCGACCTTGACCACAGCGCCCGATATCACGGTGATTGACACGTCATTCCATGTCGTTCAAAAAAAAAGATAGATATAGATATTACACATTAAGTTAAGTGAATTATATAAACAAAAAATAATATATACTACTATTTTCAATTACGTAACCATATAATGGATAGAGAATTCATCATTTTTATATAGATTAATAATTTGAATAGATATAGATTGTATTGTTTTTAATAGATTGTTTAATGTTATCTTGTAACGAAGATAGGCATTTTTTTTAAATAGATAAAATTTAACTAGGTTAGAACCCCGTGTATTACACGGGTTAAATAAATGTAATTTTATATATTAAATAATAAAAGTTATATCTTTATGAACACAGATTAAATAAATGTAATTTTGTATATTAAATACTAAAGACGTCGTATATTTAAAAAAAAACCCGTGTATAGTAGTCGGATTGAAAAATCTACCAAATAATAGAAAAAATTATATCCTTAAAAACCTCGTGTATTACACGTGTTGAATAAATCAAATTTTACATAGCAAATGATAAAAAAAATTATATCTTTAAAAACTTCGTGTATTACACTGGATATATAAATGTAACTTTGTATAGTAAATAATAAAAAAAAAGTTAAATTTTTAAAAACCCCGCGTTTTACACGAGTTGAATAAATATAATTTTGTATACCAAATAATAAAAAAGCTATGTTTTTAATAAATTAGGATAACATTTATATTAATTTATTATTTATATATTTAATGTAAGATAAGTAGGAAAGAGAGCTATTTGTTTTAAAAATATATTAAATTAACAATTTAGATTTGAGGATAATATTTTATTAAAGTATGATAAGATTTAATATTAATTTATTATTTATTTAGTTAATATAAAATAAGTATATATTTAAGGATACCTTCAATGAATGACACGTGTTCAAAAATTGGTTTCTTTTATTATAGTAGATAGATGTTACTTGGGTTTTTAGATGCTTAACATCAATAATATGTTACTACGCATATTCATCTATCGTTCTTTAAAATGAAAACGTTTGGCTATGATTCTATATCAATTTTCCTTAGTTCATGCGTAATGGGCATTATAGATAGGGGTGTTCAAAACTGGATATCCAAAAATTTCGGACATTTGAAATTTTCAGATACCTGGTTTCACTATCCAAGTCCATATCCAAAATTCCGGATATCTGATCGGATAATCAATCAGATATCCAAATATCCAATTGTTCATTTTATTTTTGTTCTGTAATTTTATTATTTATTTTAAACCGGATATTTCGGATATCCGAAAATAAATATATATAAATTTTTGGATATCTGAAATATCCGATTTTTTTACAGATCACTATCCGAATCCGAATATGAAAAATTCGGAATAAATGTAATTATATACTAAATGAAAAACAATATATTTTTAAAAACCTCTTTTATTACACGTGTTAAGTAATATAATTTTATATATTAAATAGTAAAAAAGTTATATATTTAGGAACCTCGTGTATTATGCGGTTTGAATAAATGTAATTTTATATGTCAAATAATAAAAAAGTTATATTTAAAAAAAAACCCTGTGTATTCACGGATGGAAGAAATGTAGTGATCACTATCCGAATCCGAATATGAAAAATTCGGATATCCGAATATGAAAAATTCGGATATCCGAATATCCGAATTTTCGGATAGTTCGGATTCGGGTATCAGATATTTCCTATCGGATTTTCAGATATGGATACTTTTAAACACCCTGCGTGGAGGGGCTTGATAACGCCCCCAACACCATCCCTCGGGGCATTATAAGGGCATGCAGAGATTGAGGCGTTTTCAGTATAACGCCAAATGAGAAGAGAAAAATTGGAAAGTAATGATTGAAAAATCATTAAGGAGCATTAATCATTACATGCTTTTTGAAGGAACATAACAATGCCGATGTGGCGGAAAATACCCCTTAAAAGGCATTAACCATTACAGATATTCTTAATATTATAGATAATGCCTTCCCAACATAAGTTTGACACGATTAGTATGCTCCGTCCGGTTTTCGTAGTCTTAAGAAAAGCAAATACATTAAAATGAGTTGGTGCACTAAGAAATTAGATGCATCGTATTGATGTAAAGTTGCAAGTCATAAGAGCACAAATTTTGTAGCATGATATATGGCACTAAACGAAAGCTTGACCTTTCTTATATGGTATATGGGGAGTAAGTATATTAAAAAAAGTATAGACATCCAATGTAGCTTTGAGGGAACATTAAACGAAAATAATATATCATATAATTTTTTAATGAATTAAATTATCTTTAAATCATTAGGCAACAAACAACCATGAATTATTCAAATATTGAACAAAAGATATTATCACACTTAAATAATATTTATAAAAAAACTCAAATTTTGATAGCCTCATTGATTGACACGTGTCTCCAAATAGGTTTCTTTTATTATATGTAGAGATATTAATTTATCATTTATTTAATCATTACATTAAATATTATTATTATTATTAGTATTATTAATAATTTTAATGAATTAAATGAGAGAATGACAAGTGTCCCCCAAATGATTTCTTTTATTATATAGTATAGAATAGATGGGCCAAACCCATGTATATAGAGTCCAGGGGATACGTTAACGTCATCATATATAGAAAAAAATCCATGGAGAGATGGTGCTTCATCCATTTCATAGACCAGTCACTCCATTAAAATTAAAAGTCCACGAAAGAGAATAAAGTCCAAGCATATAGACTAAACTAAAGGTTTATTCTTGTACACCAACTACTACAATTAATGTGACCATTTTATAGTTTTTTCTATTGAAAGTATTGTTTTGTTTTGTTTTATATAACCTTTTATATGTGTGTGTTTATGTAAAATTAAATACACACTTCTGATGCGTTTATTTTTTTCTATATCATTAAATGACTTAGTTTTTAATACAATTTATATTGAAATGTAGACAATATCAAAATAATTTGTAACAGTGTATTCAAATCTATACGAAATAGCATGTGCTGATAACTAATATGCATTTGTCCCCTTCGCCTTCGACACCTTTGGATCCCTGGCTCCAGAAGCTATCCGTTTGCTGACTAGGGTCCAACAGGTTGTCCAAAGCAGTGGCTCATCAACATGGGGCAGGGGTTTGTCTTTAATAGGCTAGGGTTTGCTATCCAGAAAGGGGTAGCGGCGCAGCTTGTTGCTCGCTTACCTGCGATATTGATGTAAAGTGCATTTTGTCGAAATATATAAAGTTTTATATTTAAATTAAAAAAATAAAAAAATAAAAGAAAAACAAAATTATACATCAAGTAAATACAAAAACATTAAAATTAAAATAAAAATGGTTGTAATGTAGTATTTTAGATGCAAATAGGACTCACAGAAAGTGGGTGGGTGGCGTCTAAAAGCGAACCATTTGAGAGTTAGCATAAAAAAACTAGTATTTGTTTTTTAGTGCTCATTTGTTTATAAAACAAGGGGTTAGGTCAATTACAACGAGGAAATTTCATACAAATGACTAAGAATTTAATGGTTGGGGTTAAGTATTAGAAAATTATATAATCACCTAATGAAAGGGAAAAAAAGAATAATTACAATTGTTGATTTCTAAACTGAGTTCAATTTTTAATTGCCCGTAATATTTTCATACGTTAAAATCTTTTTGTAAAATAATCACTAAAAATCGAGCATTTTATTCACTTTAATTTAATATGGTATTGCTATATTTTTTAATTAAAATTAAAGTTAACATATTACGTTATTACAAAACGCTACATAATTACATAGTATGCCTTATACTCTGAACAAATATAACGTTACATGATTTTGTATACACTACGTGATTACTTACCACAATGTGATTACGTACTCCTGTTACGTGATTACGTATGGGCGATTATACCCCTGACTTGAAGTACAAATGCCATATTATTGTAGTTCCCTATCTTCGCATGAAATTTCCCTTTTGTACATGCCCCATATAAAACACATATATGAAAGTAAATTACATGGGTCGTCCCTGTGTTTTGATAAAATTTTAATTTTCATTCTTAGGTTTGAGAAAATACGGCTAAAGTCCTACTACTCAGTCGATCATTACACTTTTCGTCCTTTGGATGAACGACGTTTAAATTTAATTTTATTTTGTTAAGTTCGTGTGAAATGGCGATATTTTACCATTTTACTTCTAAACAAGGACTGGCATTGGTAGATGCCAAGCCCAATGGGTAGCAAAGGCACCCCTCAAAAATCAAAACTGATTCATTAGCATGACCCCTTCTTGTTTTATTTTCAGGCCCCTTTAACGAGCCCAATATTAAATCTGCAACCAACAAGTGTCTAATTTCACAACTTAATCACATTTTCCCTAATCTCAACCATTCACACTTCACAGCTTCGAGTCTCGAGCAACTAAATAGCATGTTCACGGTCCGAAATGGTGAGGTTTTCAGTTGGGTTTTCGCGGGTTTAAACCCATACCGTCTTCGTTTAGTTTTTTTTTTTTTTTTAATTCCTTGCCACAACTATAAAAGAAGATACAACAAGATGAATCACACATAAGCTATGTGTTTTTTTATGAGTAAGTCAATCTAGTATGATCTCACATGTCGAGAATCGCCTTTCTTTTACGAAGGAATTAATCTTTGGATTTTTTAGTTTCAACTAATCAAAAGCTGTATGCACTCAAAAGTTATATGATAAATCGAAATATCGTATTG
Organism: Helianthus tuberosus; assembly: GCA_030545235.1. Classification (NCBI taxonomy): domain Eukaryota; kingdom Viridiplantae; phylum Streptophyta; class Magnoliopsida; order Asterales; family Asteraceae; genus Helianthus; species Helianthus tuberosus. The sequence goes on from CM060419.1 coordinate 184,477,876, forward strand.
TCATTTCCTTCTACGATATGCGAATAACATGCGACATATATGACTTTAAGTATGTACTGATGGAAAGAAAATTTACATGCAAGAAAAAGTAGATACATCATGACTCGTAAGTCACATAATATGACTATAAAAGGTTATGTTTTATCTCTTTCTTATTCACGGTATAAAGTTGTGACATAACAATATACATCTTTTTGTTCATAATTACAGTTCTTTGAAAATTTAACAAAAAAAAAAAAAAAAATACAAATTTACATCATCCCAATGAAACCAACATATGTAACGTGTTACACAATTCGTCCCCTGAGTTTATTTGTGTTCTAACAAACTTATAAACCTAGTCCACAACCAGTCCGATCTGTTAATAACTAAATTGTTATTAACAGATCGGATCCGTCTCGAACAACATGACCAGTTAACTGGTCAGGTTTATGCAAAACAAGTTAATTGGACTCGTATTCCCCTTAGTCAATACTGGCTTCCTCCTCTTTTAAAGAGGCAAGAGCATGTACTGAAAGTTGTGGGTGGTATTGCTGGACCACCAACACTGACGCCGTGATATGGAATTCCGGCGAGATTAGAAGGTTCCCGATGGGCCCCATCTCCGGGAACTCGCTTCTTTTCCTCATCAACGCGGCTAGCTCACCTTCGGGCATCCTCCCGACTATAACCAGGTTGCATCGGGTGTTATCGCGAATCACTTCGATCGCCTCAGAGGCGTTTTTGACCACTCTCTCCACATATTTGATTGTACTTTTCTTTAATAGCTTATCTTTGAATTCAGCAATCACATCATCGTCTTTAGGCGGTTCGCTTATCTCGACACTCACGGAGCCCGAGTTGGCTGCATTGTAGTCCAGAAGGATCCGGACTACAACTAGGTTGATGCCCGGATGCTCAGCCATCCGGGCTCCATAGGCTAAAGCCTCGTGGTCGTCATGACCACCGAAAAACAAAACTGTCACTAGCGAGTCGACGTTACTAGCGGAAACGTGTGAAGTCCCACCAAACCCGCGGTCCACTAAGATACTAACCGAACACGGGGCGTGCTCCAAAACCTTCCGGTTAACGTGCCGGTATTCAGCCCGGGTTGTCTCGAGATGACCGTCAAGCCTCATGTGCTTATGAAATTGGAGGATGATCATGGTTGCCTTTTTCGCCTCAGCCTCTTCACATATATCTTCATACATGCTTGATACTGCAGAGATGGCGGTTGTGGGTCGGATCGAGACTTTACTAAGCTGCTGAAACGCCTCGAACGCCACCACGATTTGGTCCGAACCCTTATTGGGATCTTTCTTCCAAAAGGGGTGCCCATTTCTCCTAGCCTTGTGAACCATGAGTATAGCCGAAGACCTCTCGGTGAGTTCCATGAGGTGCATCGCGTGGACCGTAAGGGTCTCTTTCTTTCCGGTCCCACGTGAGGCTTCGATCAGATTAATCATTGTTGGTAGGTTTCTGATTCCATGGAAAGTGATGAATATTCGGAACTGGCTCGTTGCAAAACCTTTCCTGTAAACCGTCTTGTTTTTGTATTCCGATTTTGTGGCCTTTTTCGCGGGCTTGTAGACCGCAATCACTGAAGGCGTAGTGATAAATGTTGTGACAAGAGCCATCAAAACCAATATTGCAAAAGTTTGATCATTTAGCACCTGAAACCAAAAACAAGTACATATAACAATCATAGGTAAATGAAATAAAATGTAACAAATATTACATACTCCGCGGTCTTTTCCAATGTTGAGAACGATAAGTTCGACCAAGCCTTTCGTGTTCATCAAAAGCCCGAGAGCAAGAGCCTCCGAAAATGGAACTTTGCACCACAAAGAAACCACGACCGTGCCAGCAATCTTCCCTAAACAAGCCGCACATACGACCAAAACGAATAAACACCAAGATTCAACCCCTCTAATGGAAGCTACATTTGTTTTTAAACCACTTGACACAAAGTAAAGCGGTAAGAACAAGCCCGAAACAAGATCCTCAACTTTTTCCACCAACGCCCCAGCAAACGGGCCTTCTTTCGGGATGAGAATACCCACCACAAAAGCCCCGAAAAGTGCATGAATCCCGATAGCATCCGTCACAAACCCCGCAGCCAAAACCACCCCCAAAGTGGCACAAACGTAAACCTCGTCCACGGGCTCACCTTCGGGGCACCTCCGAGACATCCATTTAAAAATTGGTGGGATGACAAACGAACATAACATGATGAAAGCCGACCCACACATGAAAACCCAAAGAGCCACAAATGGCGAATGCCCAGAGCCCGAGAGTGCTACGGCTAGTGCAAGTAGGATCCAAGCCGCCACGTCGTTAACCGCGGCTGCTGACATGGCCATTCTACCGACATCCGTGGTTAAAAGCTTGAGTTCGGCTAGGATACGGGCTAGAACCGGGAAAGCGGTGATGGACATTGCGACGCCCATGAACACGATAAACGGGCCCGGGTTGACCCCTTTGGAGATCGTTGCGCGGAGGACAAAGGACACACATATTCCTAAAATGAATGGTAGGGAGATACCGGCAACGGCTATGGTCAGGGCTTTTTTTCCGGTCCGTCTGAGGGAGTTTAAGTCCAGCTCCAGGCCCACTAGGAAAAGAAAGAACAGAAGCCCAAGGTTGGCTAATGTGTCCAGGACTGGTAGGCTTTTATTAGGGAAAATGGTATGAAGGTAGGTTGTGTTACGGCCCAATGCTGATGGGCCCAGTAAAACTCCACCCTGAGAAAATAAATAAAAAATTGACATTAAGCTTAAAATGGGCTTGGGTTAACTTGGTTCGTTTTTTTTTTTTCAAATAACTATTTACTAGTTATGATAGAAAAAAAAATATTAATACAATAGAAATCTAATTTTTTTAATGAAAGACGCTTAACAGATAATAACTTCAAAATGTAGTTAGATGTGCCTTTTATTTTTCAAAATTGTTAGTTTGTTATTAATTTTTTATAATAAGAAATTTAGTTTATGAAAATAAGACTACATATGTCAAAAATGAAATAAAATATAAAAAAGGCTAAACAACATGTGGAAAATTCCAAACTGTTGGCTGGACCAGTAAACCATCAAACTGTCAAAACTGAAGCACATAAATCTCAAATCATCCAAACCGGCCAACATGCTTTGTTTTGTACAGTTTGGCCGGTTTTAATGGTTTATAAACAACCTACATCGGGTGGAAGTTCTTTTAAGTATGTAAAAGACAACACCATTGATGTCTCTTTTTTTACTTAACTTCTTTGTGCCTTGTATTATAGGTATCTCTTTATCAATGGATATTGTCAAATGTAAGAAAAATCCAAGAAAACTTCATTTTTTTAAAATATTCTTTTAAATAGATCTTGTTTAAAAGTATATAATTATCAATGGTTGGATTGAAAACACAAAGTCAAAGCTTATAAGACCATGTGTAGTGGTAACAACTTATAATGCCCCCATCATGGGGCATTATCCGACACGTGTCATCCCAGTCAGCATGGGGCATTATAGCAAAAAGTGGTGTAGTGGGGCATTATTCCAATAACTCCCCTTCCAATCATTAAAAAGGATAAAAAAAAGATACTTTTACACTTGTCAAAATAATGTCAGATACATACACTTGTAAAAAAAAAAAAAGCAAGTAAATGCCCCCTTAGTCAAACATGTCAGGTAAAGCAAACAAGTTTTGAGCGTTTTAATTAAAACGCCGGAGCACCTTTTTTTCAAAAAAAATAGAAAATAACGCCCTATGTAATGGTAGTGGGGGCGTTTTGGGGCGTTATTTTTCAATTTTTTTTAAAAATCACGCCCCACGACGGGTGGTCTAAGTGTGCACAAACTTGTTGCATACTTGCATAAACAACAAAAGATTCTATAAAAACATATTGAAACTTACAATAATTTCAGCGATAACTCGCGGTTGTCTTAACGGTTTCAAAAGGTAGGCAAGAGCGCGAGTGAGCAAGAGAACCAAGCATATTTGCACAATTACCAGAGGAAGTGCATAATCAAGAGGGTTGTTTCCTTGAAACACCCCTTCTGATGTAGCCTTCATTGGGGGTGGGCATGTCATATTGGAGGCCATTTTGCACTGCTTAAAATTAGCCACAAAAGTTCCAATTATTATCAGATTTCAAGTTTCAAATTCCAAACAGACAAAAAGAGTAACCAACTAAGCCAACGGGAAGAACCATAATTTATCGAGGGGTCATCATAAGACTCTATTCTTGACCTGCTAACTTGCTACCAATGTTTTCAGAATCAGACCAGACATGGAACCGGTCTCCTTACCAGTTCACTGGTCCGACCGGTCGGATCGGTCGGAAAGGACGTAAGAATCGGGAGGTGTCGTAAATATTATAAAAATTAATAGGGTTAAATTTGAAAAGTATATAAAAAACGGTCCAACCCCTTTAAAAACCGGTTCAACCATCCGGTTTCCCAGTCCAACCGTCGGGTCACCGGTTCAACCTCTGGTTCAATGTAATTCTGGTCCGATACCATCACTCGAACCGGCCAAACCTCCGGTTCCCGGTCCAACCGGTCCGACCTGCCAGTCCGGCCCTGGTCTGAAAACACTGCTTGCTACAACTAAAGAGTCAAAATCAAGATTTTATATATAAAAATCCAATAAATTCTCGTGACCAGGAGTCAGCAAACCCTCTAGTCCGCCCTAGAACTAAGCCAAAGACCCATATTAGGTGCATATACCAGTGGTCACCCCTCTTGCAAGTCTTATCAAACCAAGTTGCCAGAGACGGAACCAATGAGGGGTCAAGCGGGTCCGCTGACCCATTCACTAGAATTTTTTGGAGTTATACATATAAAATATGATTATTTATTTTTTAAGGAAAATATGAGTAGGTCCTGTTGTAACCCGTAGTGAAGAGAACCTTACTATAAGACCGGGTATTGACCCTGTGCTCGGATTTAATTATTTATATGAATAACCCATCTAAGATACCACATACCAAGATTCGTTCTACGTGTGTTGAAATCAATGTTGATACCACACACCCAAATGAAATCAAGAACAAAAAATCTAATCTTGTTTTAGGGCAATTGTTTTCAACGAGATCAACGTCATGTAGATACACACACACATTGATTACAGAATCTTGAAACAAAACATAAATAAGTATGAAATCAAGTTCAACATCATGCATGCGTATACATAAACAAGAATACCTTAAATTGACGAAAATCAAGAAAGAATCAAAAGGGTCTTTATTCCATTAACCGTTGATGTGATCTTTTTTTTTGTGTTGTAATTTTTGGAATCGAAAAACATTCAGAGAATGTGGAGAGTGAGATGACAGAAACAAAGAAGCAAGAAGTGCCCTTGTGGTTGGGCTTCGTGTTTTAATTTTAGAAAAAATAGGCATAGGATTTTCCATGTTTCTAGATCCATCAAAGTACACTTGTGCTATTTTTTTATTTGTTTCAAATGTTGGGTCAGCGAAGATAGAGGGGATGAAAACATGTTGGTTGTTAGCCAATGGATTTTAATTTTGATATGAGAAGTAAATAAGTAATATAGTATGAAAATATAGATAAATCATATATGTCGGGCGGAAGTCAGCTTGCGCGGCGGCCGGGGCCCGATCGAACATCGCGTCCGAGAGTGCGGGGCTGACGGGGGATTGTCTTCGACATGAACCCGGTGACCAATAAGTCCAGTACATAGAAAGTCACCTTCCAAAAAAAAAAAAATACATACTTCCATAGTTATGTTCGCGGGAAAAAAAAGACTAAGGGGTTGTTTGGTAGCCTCTTAATGACCATTCAGATGCTACCTCTTAATGGTTTAAAACCTCTGAATGAATAAGAGGTAACCTCAAGTCTGAATGGTTAAGAGGTAACCTCTGAATGGTAAATCATCACATGTCACATTATTCTACATTTCTACCTTCTCATTGGTAAATTCTTAATGGTTCCATTAAGAGGTAGCCTCTTAATGACCATTCAGAGGCTACCAAACAGCCCCTAAATGCTGAAATAATAGAAGCGGGGAAAAAGACTATTGGGTTTATAGAATTGTGATACGATGACGCAACTAGTTAAGAAAAACTAGTTATTTAGGTATACCATAATCATCATTTATTCTGGTTGACATATTCTATAATTTTTGTAAAGGAAAAGATTGACGTAAAATTCTACTAATACTATGCATGTGTGTATATATATATTTTGTGTACGTTTGTCTTTATGCATGCATTCATGTGTAATATTTATGCCCGTACGATTGAATCACGAGGGTAAAGCATATTACATAGAGTTCATTTAGTTAACGTAATAAAAATTGGAATATGTATTAAAATAAATAAAATGAAGATTCAACGTTAGAAGGGTTTATTACGAAATTACACCTTATTGTGATAGTTATGTGGTATTTTATGGAAACAACCTGTATAGTTAAATTAAAACTTAATTCTTGTGGTCGGTTTCTACAATAATAAGACATCTCAATAAGAGAGCCTGATGTAAAATTCTACTAACTAGTGTTTTACTTCCCGCGTTGCGGGAGTGTAGGTCGAAAAACCGTGCTAAGTAGTAATCAAACACCGACCAAAACCCGAAAAAGCGTAAGCAAATATATACTACCACGTAACATGAAACGTAGGCAAAGAAAAATGTGAACTTATGTCGTGAGCTGGTATAAAATATAGACGAACTCGAATTCATAGTGAGAAGGCTTTAATTTAAAGACAAAATTTACAGAGCTTAATAAATCTGAGGGAGCGAAAATTTAAACCATAATAAAAGAAAAAAAAAATAATAACTACAAAAAAAAATCATACTCACTACATTCACCAATCCTATTCACTTTGTGGTGTAAAAATTGATGAAAAATAAAAGATAACCTTACACTAGGGGGGGATATTCCACGGTCCTCCCAACCGCCGGAGTGATCCCACTCTGCAGACAGCCTAGTCCCATGGCCACCTGGGGGTAAATACCCTGTCCCGAGTCCGATCCATTTCCCCTGTGAAGAGGTGGTTGGTTGGTGACCATACCTGGAGTCGAACCCGGGTCTCTGGGGAGAGAAAGGGTGGGACTGGCCAACTGGGCTACCCCAGTTGGTTAACCTTACACTAATTAAGTGTCAAAGGAAGGTTTCCTTTTTTTCCGTAGATAACACACTACTCAAAATGTTATATACTAGTTATTTATTCTCGTGCATTGCCGCGGAGACTCGTTTAATATTGCATTTCGATGCATTTGCTACGACAAACTAACTAACTACCGAGTATTGCCTTGCGAAGCTGCGGAAGAACAACAAATTAAGCTATAAGAACTGAACTAATTTGTTTTTAGAAACAAAGTATAATTGAAATTTCCAGCTAATATTGAGTGATGTAATTGTACAAATTTGGTTAAAAAAATTATGAAAATGAAGGACCATGGTTCATTTGTGAAAAAGCATTTTACTGTCATCTTCTTTATCCTCTCTCCAGTCTCCACTATTTGTTTGCTTCTCGATCACCACTGCACCTCACCTCACCTTACCTCACCACCACAACCACCCAACGACAACCGATGCCACACCACAGCAGCCGCCACCACTCTCTTTAAAAACCCTAATTATTCTTTTCTCTCTGTGACCCAAAGCTACAACCTTCCGTTCACATCTGGCAACCACCACCTGACCACCGCCGCCGCCAACACAATTACTCACCAAGTTCCAACATTTCTTCTCAGCTTCTCTATCTTCTCTCTTCCTAAAAAACCCTAACTTCTCTTTCTCTATCTAAAAGACCCAAACACGCCGCCTTAGATTCCGTTCAGATCTCAAACCCGTCATCACCGTTGGCGGTTGTAGTAGTACACAGTTGGTACAATTATCATCTGCAGTCTGATCTCTGCATCTGTGCTCGTTGGGTAAAGAAACCATTTGCTCCGAGTTATAGTTGAAAGATTTGTTGGTGAATTTGACTTTGACTTTCCAGCAGCAAGCAAGAGGATAAAGGCAGGGCAAAATTGTAATTTCGTCGTTTACTGTAGCAAACATCTGTTGTAAATTGATATATATAATAATATGTGTGTGGGTATATATTTTATTGGGTCAAGTTATTCTACAAAGGCTTCTAATTGTAAGAAGTGTAAGAAGGATTTATAGAGTGACAAGTGTCCAATAACCTAAAACTAAACCCACTACATCACCACCAAAAACCTAAACACCCACCCCCACCCCACCCCCACCCCCACCACCACCCAAAAACCTAAACCCCCCCACCCCCCCCCCCCCCCCGGCAAAAAAAAACAAAAAAAAAAAACTATACCTCACCAAAAAAAACCCCAAAAAACCTAACCCACCCCCCAAAAACCTAAAAAAACCTAACACCCCCCCCCCACCCCCCAAAAACCTAAAAAAAATATAAAAAAAACTAAACACCCACCCCCACCACCACCCAAAAACCTAAACCCCCACCCCCTCGGCAAAAAAAAAAAAAAAAAAAAAAAAAAAATTGGGGTGGGTGATGTGGGGGGGGGGGGTGTTTTTGGTGGTGGTGGATGTTTAAGTTTTTTTTTTTTTTTTTTTAGTGGGTTTTTTTGTGTAGTGCGTTTTTTTAGGTTATTGGACACTTGTCACTCTATAAATCCTTCTTACACTTCTTACAATTAGGATCCTTTGTATTTGATCCTAATCCATATTTTATGTACGTTTGTCTTTATGTATTCCGTATGATTGAATCACGAGGGTAAAGCATGTTACATGGAGTTTCATTTAGTTAACGTAATAAAAATTAGAATATATATTAAAATTGGACCCACCGGCCATATCATAGTTGGTTTCTACTGTAACTAGGCATCATTGGTCCACATATCAAGCTCTTATCGGCCTTGTCATTTCTTCTTTTTTTTTTTTGCTAAGTATTCCCTGACCCGTCACAAAAAACCGTTGAAACTGTGAAACCCACATCATCATTGCTTAGGCTATGTGTAGTCATAAAGCCCCTTTGTGGGCGTTATGCGACACGTGTCGTGCCAGTCACACAAGGGCTTTATGGGGCGTTATGTCACTAGAGCTCGTAGTCATAAATCCCCTACCTCATCATTACTCAATTAATTAATTTTTGTTTTTTTAGTTAATTTCTAACTTTATAAAATTAAAAACCATTTCATTAAATAAAAAAAACATTACAATAAAATAAAAAAAAGCCTTAAAATAAAATAAATAAAAAAACCTTACACTAATTAACTCAAATTTTGGTGGAAAAAGTTCTCGGAGGGTGTGATATATGAGGGGAAAACCAAAGCCCATATATAAACAAAACACAAAACCAACCCAAAGCCCATAAAAACAAAACCCTAAAATTCTTCTTCCTTGTCTTCCTTCTTCTTTGATATTACCTGCAACACAAACACAAAAACAGAGCATTAAATCTATGAGGGGAAAACCAGAAAAAAAAAAAAAAAATTCAAACAATAAAAAAAAATCACGCCGCTCTAATTCTCGCGCCACCCCCCCCCCCATTTTTCATTTATAGCGCCGAGAGTTTTGGTGTTTGGGGCGTTTTTTCGGCGCCATCTCCGGGCATAGCGCCCCACTACGGATCACCTTACAAAAACCCCGATATGAATGGAATGTCGTTAAATGCAACACTGGAAAATCTTACCTAGAAATCCTAGCCGCCACATATTTGATTGAGAAAAGCACATGCAATGGTAGATCGAGTCGCAAGAGGTCACGACTGTAAACATAGAACCCACCGGCCGTAGCCAGCACACAAAGGCTTCGTCATTGTAAGTGTCTGCATGGGCAGTAAGCCACTAACCGCGGGATAAACCAAAGCCGAGAATAATGGACGCCAAAATCGAAGATCTAGGGCTGTAACCGATTGGCTGACTGGTTGCCGTTGTTGTGGATGACCGAAAGACCCATTATATTATATTATATTATATTATATTATATTATATTATATTATATTATATTATATTATATTATATTATATTATAATATAATACTATCAATTTGCAACAAGTTTTTGCTTTGTTGAGTTATACCCATTGTATTATGGGTATTTTATGCATAGCTTGGTTGTATCTTGTGGTTAATTGTGTGTACGCCTTGTAGGTATTATATTATAATACTATCAATTTGCAACAAGTTTCTCCTTTGTTGAGGGTCATTCGGTTCACACCTACCTACCGACTCTCCACTTACACCGCCTTCTCCTTCGCCTACCGCCTCCTCATCCGCTGTTCACTGTTGCCTGTGAATGCCGTTATGCCTGTCTCTTTATCTCCGACTAACCTTTTCTAATGTTAAGGTAATGGTAGTTTGTTTGGTTTGAAGTTGGGGCTAACATTTTGATGTCATTGTCTCTCCTGGATCTGTTCCTTTGTTCAGTTTGTTGCTGCATGTCGGGTGTCTATCGTTTAAGCCCTTCAGAGAGCTGTGTTCATAGTATTTTTTTGGGGGCAATTTGTATTTTTATCGCAGGATTGTGATTTGTGGTTTCTGTCAGATGATGATGAAATTGTTGTTTCGTTGGAGGATTTTTGGTTAATAAAAGTTATTTTATCGGATGTTGTTCACTACTGTGTATTTTTTGTTAGTGTTTCGATGATGACGAACATGTGTTTTCGTCCGCGAATCATGTTGATGAACATTGTTTAAGTTTGTTTGCGATGATGTATATTACTCTTTTCTGGATGGAAAATGTGTGACTATTGCATCTGTTACTTTATTATATACTATCGATTTGTAGCAAGTTTCTGCTTTGTTGAGTTGTACCCATTGCATTTGGGGTGTTTTAAGCATAACTTGGTTGTACATATTGTGGTTATTTGTTTATACCAGTTGTGGGTATTTAAACCCTTCTCTTTGCTGATTGAGACTCATTTAGTCAACAAATGGGTGCTTTGTGAGTTGTACCAATTGCATTTGAGTTGGGTTCAATTACTTCTTATAATTATGTTTTTTTGGTTATGTTAAACGTAAATGACGTCTTAATTCCTCTGTATTAGTAGGTCAACTTCCAACAATAATGTGGACGTCTTGAATAACTAGCTCGACTTTTAGAGGAGGTTCTAGAATCGGGTTGTCAAATAAATAACAAACGGAATGACCTAACGGAAAGAGTTAGGAACAAACGCGCTACACATGTCGAGTTTCAAATTGAAGTAGATGCGCTTATCGCACGTTTCGCTAGGCCTAATGTTGTTAGTGGGAAAAAAACTAATGGCAAAACTGTAAATTGAAACGGGCAAAGTCGTAATTTTTAACCGGGGGCAAAATTGAAATTTTTAGTCGGGAGTAAAAGCGTAAATTTATTTTTAAGTGGGGCAAAAATATAATTTTGAACTGATGACAAAATCGTAAATTTAAAGAGAGATAAAATCGTAAATTTATTGGGCCAATAGGGGAGTACCAGGCAGCTGCCTGGCACTATTTCCCCTACCGCCCATTTAGCCCAATTGAAGGCAAACACTATTGCCCCTCTTTGGTTTTGTAGATATTGAATACGTAGATTCATGTGTTTTCTTGTATAAACATTGAATGCATCTAAAAGTGACATATACTGTAATACCCTAAATCGTACATGACAAAAATCGCAGCGGAAATTCGAGCCTTAAAATTTCTTTCAAGATATACGTCTTGACATTCTAAAAATTCATTTTATAATATAAAAACATAACTTATCATCACTAAATTACATATTTAAACATTCCCGTACAATCTCTCTAGTGACTCGATCTTCGATCTCTATCCCTTGGTAATCCTCATGGCTTGTACTACCTGCGCTCACCACATTAAATTCATTACATTAGTACGTATCATAAACATATAAGATTTATTCACGTTTACTTCTCATTCCATTAACTTTTTACATCCCGGCCTTCCGTCTGATCATACGATCCGTCGTGAGAATTCTTTGGTATTCCTGCGTTACACTTCATCACCAGGCACGCTATTATTATCGTTATTACTCAATTTCATTGAATGCATTCTTACATACTTTCATACACTCTTATACATATGCCTACGATCACACATAACAACTTACATACATACATACGTACCTACATACATACGTACGTACCCACGTACGTGCATACCTAACTACATCCATTCATACATACATACATACATACATACAAACATACATACATACATACATACATACATACATACATACATACATACATACATACATACATACATACATACATACATACATACATACATACATACATACATATTACATGCCTTCACACAAACCTACATACATGCATACATTCGTACATACTCACTTGCGTACCTATACATACTACCTACATACACACCTACATACATACACTTAGATTTATAAAGCATACATACGTACATGCCTACATACTTACTTACATATATATATTTATAATCACCTATTGCAACATACCCAACTCATACTTACCTACTCATATACGTCTTCATATATCCGCGTGTACTTGCTCACACACTTATAATCTTACATACGTTTGCACAAACATGCTTACATACACTCCTACATACGTGTCTAGATACATTCAAACATACATACTTGCCTATCTACATAGATGCATACAGTTATGCTTATAAACCGTAAGTTAAATTAGTCAAACGTACTTAAAACGCGTTTAAACGAGTTCCCCAAACAAAACTGAACAAACGAGCAACTTTCGCCAACCAGGGGGGGGGGGGGGGGGGCTCGCGTGACGCCAAGGCCCCTGTTTTCACAGAACTTTTGCAGCACAATGCAGCACATTCCCAGCACGATCCCGTTTTACGGAAACGAGCATAACTCTCTCGTTTTTGATCCGTTTTACCCTATTCTTTTCCCTACACGTCCGTAATTTAATTCTCCATCTAATGGAACTAAAATCCAACATCCGACTTAATAAAATTTCAGACTTTTAACTCTTCGGCTTATTACCCTCTTACCAAATTTCGACCCGTTCATGCATACATCAACATAACTTGTTCGTTTTACCATAACCTCTTATAAACATAATAATATCAGTGACGTCTATCATAAATTACTAAATTCTTGGATGTCTTGCATCCTCTTAACACCTTATCGTTCATATGCTTATTTTGACTCGTTAAGGGTATTCGCGCATTAATTGGTCTACGACTAACCAAACCGTAATCCCCACTTCCATACTTGTCCAAAACATTACACTAATCGAATAACTTATTTCTAAGCTACTTTTAAGATCGTTTGCCCCAAAATACCCATCAAGGGCATTTTGGTCAACTTTAATCCCATCATTTACGACGAAGGACTTTAACACATTTTTGACCTCAAACATCATGTTTAATTAATTAAAACACCGTATTACTTAATCGAACTAAGAAGTGATTACGGAAATCACTTACCTTATGCGTCCGTGCTCGTATCCGATTCCTCGCCTTTTCTTGACCCGTTATCCTTTCATGCTTGAGTCCGTCTTGACATGATTCCTATACTCTCTTTTCATCAAGATCACGCTCCTATTAGCATATGCATTCGTACATGTTAACAATCATATCAATCGCATATTTCACCCTTAACTTTCATTAGTCATTTCTAACATACATAACTCATATGATTATATTCATATCCATTTAAACTCATGTAATTCATCATATAATCACAAATAACGCATATTGACATAACATGTACCATACGACTTCCTATAATCCTGCCTTTACGACAACGTGTCAATTCATGTTTCTTATGCTTAGTTGACTTTTGAAAGTCAACTATATACCATATTTAACCATCGACTTACCATCATATACTCGTAACATCATAATCGACTATACGGACGACACTATATACATTTCATCATACACTTGATGTGAGTACTACCTTTTAAGCATAGCGTACAACTATTTCATGCACCAATCTTCTAAACTCATACATAACCCATCAAAACCTACTACTAATCATCATGTATCATTCCCAAATAACATCAAACATATCATCATCACATTTCTCCTAATTCTTCTAACAAGTATTCATCATACCCACATAATACATCAATCTTTCAACAAGACTCGAACATGGGAGGTGATTCTAGTCATCATCTTCACCCTAACTAACGGGTTTCACCTCTAATCATCAAATTAACGCAAACCATACATAACCCATGTTCTATACGAGGATTCTAACCCTTGTACATGATCAATTTCATATTAACTCACGGATTAGAACATAACCCACTTCACCCATGATCACCAATCTTAGATTTAAGACATAACTTATGATCCCCTCGTGTTGGTGATCATTAATCCATGCTCGGTTATGGATTTAAGCTTCATCTTGCCTTCCGATTTGAGCATAAAGACGATTTAGGGTTTGAGGCTCCATGGGAGCCTCCTGATCTTTCTCGAACACACGTATGTGTGTGTTTGTGTGTGTTTAAGTTATTTTATAACTTAACTTTCATTTGTTCCACTTTAGCCCCTCGGGTTTACCTTTAAAACATAACTGACACTACCCTCATCATTTAATACTTTTGACCATACCCTTAACTAGGTTAAATAGCCTAGTTATTTATTTCATGACGTGTCACATAAGAACATACGACAAATATTAACATTCAGATTTTTTGGGCGTTACAAGTCTACCACCCTTAAATGAGGTTTCGTTCCCGAAACCTTTCTCACTTTCATCGAACACACATTATCTTTTCTTCCAGTCCATCCATACGACCACTAGCCCATCCTAATGAGAATCTTCTAGCTCCAAGAACCCGTTCCGGAGTTCTTATTAGTATCGCTTTCACTAGTAGCGCTAATTTTCTAACAACCTTCATAGCTAGTGGTTTATTCCTCGTTCAATTATTCCTTCATCATGTGCAATATATCCTTTTGTTTACTTAAATAATTCCAACATTTCATTATTAACATTCTTTCTGTTTATTTGCACATTCATATTGTTTTCGTCGACTAAACGACCTTACTTTGAATTTGAAATCTATACATACTCATATATGCTTAACTTTAACGTTAACCTTATTCTACATTTTCTACAGTTACGTATACCTTGCATACCTTTACATTAACTTTAAATCATTTCATTCATTTCACATCACTATTGCTTTCACTTAATGCATTACTTAATTCACGTGTATAAATAGTTCATATATCTCCAACATGAGATAAACATTTTACTAACCTCTCTTTCATTTCCCAAGCCACGATCCGCAACCCAGATCGATCATCATTCTCCTCGAGTACTAGCCGTAACAGGCCAGGTTTCATTCATCCCCGAAATGAGCTTTCGCTCGTGCACCTCCTTTCACCAATACGATTGGTTTCATCACATCAATAGTTCTAATATTATCATCAACAACATCAGCGGTTAGCATATGTCATTTAAACATTCATTACACTAGGTGATTACCCACCTTTAACTCTTCTACAATTTCCTACATACCTACTATAACGTACCACACATTCTAACTCTTAGATGCTATCCTTTCATTCTATTAATCATTTCGCCAACTGAAGTACACGCTCGTACTTCCTTCCATACATGCTTACTTGCAAAGACCTTATTACATCGTTTCAATATTTCTTACTAAGCTTACCATTCCCGCCCATACTCAATTTATTGTCCGGGTCACAGCCCGTCATCATTCTGACTTCTAAGAGTCAATTACTAACATATCTAACACGTAACTTATACAAAACTTCGTCTATTATACTATCACCTTTTACTTTATACTTATTTCTATGACCCGTTCGACTCAATCATGGTCAAACTGTCGACACTTTCTTATGCGGATTAATTTCATCTTTTTATATTTTTAAACCTGACTCACGGATTCAGACGCATCATCCAGGCCTTTTCATTCATTGAATCCGCCTTACGGATTCAAACATTACATTCATGCCTTTCATTACTTCTGCGTTTTGAATCCCTCTCGCGGATTCAAACATATTATCCATGCCTTTCATCCTTGAATCCGTCTCACGGATTCAAACATATCATCCATGTCTTTCATCCTTGAATCCGTCTCACGGATTCAAACATATCATTCATGCCTTTCATCCTTGAATCCGTCTCACGGATTCAAACATTTCTTTCATACCTTTCATCCTTGAATCCGTCTCACGGATTCAAACATATCATTCATATCTTGTTGATCCGTACTTAATCACGGATTCCACATTCTTCATTCTTATCAGGCATGTTTTTCATACTTTCATAGTACTCTCAATTTCCCGAGAGCCTTACTTCCCATTTCACCCACACGCCCGCCTGCTACCTAACTCTACCGGACATACCTGTAACAATTATCATGATCTCACGAACGTCATACGTTTCTCGTGTACTGGCCAGGTACACAATCCACATATTAGTTCCGTGCCTTCATGTAATTGTCACCTTATGTCCGTAGACTTAGGTTTCGGCGCGTGTATCACTTCCCGTACTTCATTACTATACAATCATTGTCTTTCACTTTAAAATTCTCCTTCCCTTAACGAATTTTACCATTACTTACACCCACATATTAAATTCACGTACCTGGGCTCATTTGCCTATTCGTCTTATTACCTCTTTGCCTGCCTTAGTATTCATCCTAGACTGCATTCACGGATCATCCTCTTCCAACACTTATGCTTACCTTGCACATACAAAACCGTCAGTTTCTTTATACGTATACATAAGTACATACTTACATTAGCCTTTACCTTTGGATCTTGATCGAGTCTTAGATTGTACGGATTTCTTATTTCAAGAGCACACAAGTTTGAGTTCAAGTACTTACCTTCTCGTACTTGATTCCCTCAAACCAGGGCTCTGATACCAACTTGTAATACCCTAAATCGTACATGACAAAAAGCGCAGCGGAAATTCGAGCCTTAAAATTTCTTTCAAGATATACGTCTTGACATTCTAAAAATTCATTTTATAATATAAAAACATAACTTATCATCACTAAATTACATATTTAAACATTCCCGTACAATCTCTCTAGTGACTCGATCTTCGATCTCTATCCCTTGGTAATCCTCATGGCTTGTACTACCTGCGCTCACCACATTAAATTCATCACATTAGTACGTATCATAAACATATAAGATTTATTCACGTTTACTTCTCATTCCATTAACTTTTTACATCCCGGCCTTCTCTCTGATCATACGATCCGTCGTGAGAATTCTTTGGTATTCATGCGTTACACTTCATCACCAGGCACGCTATTATTATCGTTATTACTCAATTTCATTGAATGCATTCTTACATACTTTCATACACTCTTATACATATGCCTACGATCACACATAACAACTTACATACATACGTACCTACATACATACGTACGTACCCACGTACGTGCATACCTAAATACATCCATTCATACATACATACATACATACAAACATACATACATACATACATACATACATACATACATACATACATACATACATACATACATACATACATACATACATACATACATACATACATACATACATACATACATATTACATGCCTTCACACAAACCTACATACATGCATACATTCGTACATACTCACTTGCGTACCTATACATACTACCTACATACACACCTACATACATACACTTAGATTTATAAAACATACATACGTACATGCCTACATACTTACTTACATATATATTTATAATCACCTATTGCAACATACCCAACTCATATGTCACACCCCGATTTCCACGTGTCACCGGTGGGCCCGGTGGGGGAGTATCGTGACGTGGTTGGCAACGTAAAAGTCAAACAACACAATATAATAATGCACAGCGGAAGCAAATTTAAAATAAGATTCAACCGAATTTATTTATTGTAAACAAAGTCACAATTATCCGGTGTTTATCCACAGTAGGATCGAATAAAAAAAAACATTGTTTATGGTTCAACAGACTTCGGCATCTAAAGCTTGCGAGACTTCTACTGATGCTTAGGAGAATCCCAGCCTATTACGCCTAGTACCTGCATTTAATCTTTTTGGGAAAATACGTCAGTTTACACTGGTAAATACATTCAACTGACTCATTTTATAAAATGATTGAAAATTGGTTTGGATGCACATGGTATAAACATTTTATTTAACTTGGGAGAATTATTTAATATTATAATCTTGTGAACGATTTACATGTTACTTATGCGTTCAGTAGCCCGGAATGTATCCGGGTTAAAGATCAATAGACACACCACTTTAAGTGAGTTATACACGGGAGTACGCCTACACCCCGTGCTCAGGTCGTGGCTATCTCGTAAGATAATGCCGAGGATATCCGGGACATGGTCATTAACCCCCCAAAGGCTGTAAAGTAAACACATCTGTTTAAAACGAGCCGATCAAATTATTCAATTAACCACTAAGCGTGGAAGATTTGATGCTCGATCAAGCGGTACGCTATGTACCGTAACCCAAGCCCGTATAGGGAAAAATAAGTTAAAAGTATTTACCTTTGCAAGTATAAATCCTTAATCGAATAAATTGCAGATAGCTTTTACTGGGCTCCTAATCTGGAACGAAGGTTTAATATAACCTATTAGAATACTAACGGATCTTTAATTAAGCTTAAGCTTAGACCGGTCAGTTTTAAAGATACGGTTCTTACGCACGATTAAGCGAAGACCGGATAGAATGTGATTTAGACCCGACAAGTTGAGGACTTGTTTAATATGGGTTTACTATTCACATTCTGGATTTTGAGATAAAAATGATATCGTTTGACCCGTTCCGGCTAGTTTATGCAACTAGTTACATAAACCGAACCGAACGCGTATAATGCATAACGGGTAACCGAAAGGGTCGCGAACAGGTTTCCTAAGTTAATACGCTTTAAATATGTTGTGATATCATTATGATATCTTCCAAAATGCCCATAACGAGTTTAATCCTCAATTATGCCCCGTAGGGGTATTTCGGTCATTTTGAAGGTTATAAAAGGGATTTATAATACCTCTGAGATACGGGTCTGGTTTAATCAGAAAAATTATCAATTTTAACAGGTATCAACAGTTGGTATAAAGTCTTTTGTGATAAAATGGTTCTAGACCCAAACTATGCGTTTAATACGCGTATAAAGCCGTTTTAAGCGACGTACGGTTTAAAATACCATTCTGAGTTTTCTGATCAGAAAAACAGGCTCAAAACACTCTATTTATTATTTTAAATCAGTGGCAATTGGATTGGTATCAATCGGATTTGTAAAACTCGTTTTATGGCCTAAAAGGGCATATTCGGTATTAACCGAATCAATGCGATAAGCCTATCTTAAGATCAGTTCAAAAATAATTAAAAATCTTCAAAAATCCTAAAATTCTATTTAACATCAGTGGGTAAAAGTTTTGGTACCGAAAATCGGGTTTAGATAGGCTATGCGCTAATCGCGCCGTTTAATTAATAAAAAGCTTATTATTTACGCTAATGCGCATATCTCCTAATCTAGACCTCCGCTTGACGTGAAAATTTACGTACATGCTAAATAATCAGTAACTAAGATTATAGTACTTCCACATTTTCAAAATTCTCGTTGTAGGGTCATAAGGGCGTTATGGTCCAATTTAAGCGATTAACGGAAACGTGTGCATGCATCGGATAATCAATGAAACAAGTACAGAGACTTATACTAGCATGTAACCCAACCCTAATGAGACTTTAAGGCATGTCTAATTCAAACTAAAACGGGTCAGAACCGAAGTCAACGCAAAAGTCAAAGTTTTGCGTCTTTCGGTTCCGAACCGGGTTTAAACAGAAATTTGTCGAGTCGGACAAGCGTATACAAGTTTTTATACTTATTACCAAGTTATATTAAGATTAAAACAGGTTACACGCCTCTCGGATTGCATTTCATGCATTAAATCATATTTTACCCTTCTGTTGACTTTTTCGGTCAACGTTTGACCCGACAAACGACCTAGTTAGGTCTGGAATTGGTACTTGCCCTTATAAGGGTTTAATACTCATGTAATTACCTATCTAACGGTACTTTTAATTTGACATACGACTGAGCTATCGTTAACTAATCCCGAAGTCAACCGTTTATTACGATATGTTGACTTTTAAGCTATTTACTAAGCTAGAATTAATTTAGAAGGGTTAAGCAACTTACTAGATGATTAATGGATGATTAGGAAGGCCTTCAATCAGATTGTAAGCTCCTCCAATGCTCAGATTGTTTGCAATTGATGTGTGGAAAATGTTGTGACATGAAGGCCCTTTATATACAAGAATCAAGCACCACAAGAGAGTGACAACCAAGTCTAGGGCCATCCACAATTGATCAACACTTGTAAGTAGTGTGTAGGGATGTCTAGGGGCCATGTATATGCAAGAAAAACCGGCCTAGAGGGTAACAATCGCACAAAACAGCCAACAGCAGGTCAGCTGTCGCTGGGCACCCCCTCGCGTAGCGCGAGGGGCCGTCGCGCTACGCGACGCCTTGCTTCTGATCAGATTTTGTTGTTTGTTGGTGGTTTGAAAGGGCAGCCATTATAAACGACTTGTGGACTTATTTTATCAGTAGGGGGCCTCCCATAAGTGTCTATATGTTTGAACATACCCTACCATTATCCAATGTTTCAAATGAATGCATAAACAAGACCCGAAAACATCGGTTTACCATTGCTTTTCATCGTGGGATCACATCACACTTTTCCAATTCCATTATTGGCAATAATTCCCTGAATTTAGGGTATAATAGATGTGTAAAATATTTAAATCGGGTCTTGGGATTTATAATTGAGGTGTTCAGAGGTAAAAATTTAACATGACGCCATTTTAAATCCTACCGAAAACATCTTTATTAAATCCGGGTTTTCAACGCGTTTTTGTTTGACATGACACGTGTCGTTTTAATATTAAACCCGAAATTTGCGAGGTGTTACATCCTCACCCCCTTAAAATAAATCTCGACCCGAGATTTACTGAAACAAATAAGGGTATTTTTCTTTCATGGTGGATTCCAACTCCCACGTATACTCGGGACCTCTTCGGGCATCCCATTTGACCTTGACAAAAGGTATATGCTTTCTTCGAAGCTTCCTTACCTGTCGATCTTCAATCGACAAAGGTTTTTCCACGAACGTTAAGCTCTTATCTATTTGCACATCTGTATGTGGCATGACATGTGAATCATCAGCGGAACACTTCTTTAGATTGCAGATGTGGAACACATTGTGAATTCCACTGAGCTCTTCTGGTAAGTTCAACTTGTAGGCAACTGACCCGACACGTTCGATAACCTCGAAAGGTCCTATGTATCTCGGGCTTAGTTTGCCTTTCTTACCAAATCGCATCACCCCTTTCCATGGTGACACTTTAAGTAGGACTTTGTCACCTACTTCAAAGTGAAAATCCTTACGACTTGGATCCGCGTAACTCTTCTGCCTATTCCGGGCAGCTTGGAGGTTGTTACGAATCTGGACAATCTTGTCCGTTGTTTCGAACACGATTTCTGGTCCTGATAACTGGACTTCTCCAACTTCCGCCCAACAAACTGGCGATCTACACTTTCTACCGTATAATGCCTCAAAAGGCGCAGCCTTTATGCTGGTGTGGTAGCTATTGTTGTAGGAGAATTCGATCAATGGTAGGTTCTTATCCCAGCTACCTCCCAAATCGATCGCACATGCACGCAGCATGTCTTCCAACGTTTGAATAGTACGCTCACTCTGACCGTCAGTCTGAGGATGGTAAGCCGTACTAAAGTTCAAACGTGTGCCCAAAGATTGCTGGAAACTCTTCCAAAAGTGTGACGTGTACCTAGTATCCCGGTCAGAGATAATAGCTACAGGTATGCCGTGTAGGGCTACAATCTTGTCAACGTATAATTGGGCTAACATATCGGAGCTATAAGTCTCCTTGATGGGTAAGAAATGAGCTGACTTAGTCAGTCGGTCAACTATAACCCATATCGTATCATTGCCTTTTCTTGTCTTGGGTAACTTGGTAATAAAATCCATAGTTACCATTTCCCACTTCCACGTAGGAAGTTCAGGCTGTTGTAGCAAACCTGACGGTTTCTGATGCTCGGCTTTGACTTGCGCACATGTCAAGCATTTTGCTACATGGGCGGCCACAGACTTTTTCAAGCCTATCCACCAATAATTTGCCTTTAAATCCTGGTACATCTTATCAGCTCCAGGATGAACGGAGTATTTGGAACTGTGGGCTTCTTGGAGGATGACATCACGAAGTCCTCCAAAAATTGGAACCCATATTCGTCCGTTTAACCGTAAAATTCCGTCCTTGCTAAGAGTTAACTGCTCCTCAGTTACTCCTAACTTTTCATTAGGATAGTTAGCTTCCAACACAGCTTCCTTCTGTGCAGCTAACACCCTTTCTATCAAACTGTTCTTTATCTCCATACGCTTGGCGTTAATTCGAATGGGTTTAACCCTTTCCTTTCTGCTCAAGGCATCAGCGACTACATTCGCTTTGCCGGGATGGTATTTGATTTCACAATCATAATCATTTAAAGTTTCCATCCAACGGCGTTGCCTCATGTTTAATTCTTTCTGGTTAAACAGATGCTGGAGGCTCTTGTGATCAGAAAAGATCACAAACTTGATTCCATAAAGATAATGCCTCCACAGTTTTAGTGCGAACACAACTGCACCCAATTCCAAGTCATGGGTGGTGTAATTCTTTTCGTGCACCTTTAACTGTCGCGATGCATAGGCAATCACCTTGCCTTTCTGCATAAGCACACACCCCATGCCAGTGTGTGATGCATCACAATAAACTACAAATTCTTCAGCGCCTTCAGGTAATGTAAGCACAGGAGCGTTGCTCAACTTTTGTTTCAAAACATCGAAGGACTCTTGCTGCTTAGGGCCCCAAACGAACTTTACTTTCTTCTTGGTCAAGGAAGTTAGGGGCGCAGCAATCCTTGAAAAATTTTCAATAAAACGCCTGTAATAACCCGCCAATCCCAGGAAGCTACGAATCTCCGTAGGTGTCTTTGGCTCTTGCCAATTCATAACAGCTTCCACTTTAGCGGGATCCACCTGGATACCACGCTCACTGACCACATGTCCAAGGAATTGGACTTCTCGTAGCCAAAATTCACACTTAGAGAATTTAGCATAGAGCTTCTCCTGATATAGCAGTTTGAGAATACAACGAAGGTGTTTCTCGTGGTCAGCTTGGTTCTTAGAATAAATAAGGATGTCATCAATGAAGACGATAACAAATTTATCTAAGTAAGGCTTGCAGACACGATTCATGAGATCCATGAACGCGGCTGGTGCATTGGTGAGCCCAAAAGGCATCACTAGGAACTCGTAATGCCCGTAGCGAGTCCTGAATGCAGTCTTGTGAACGTCTTCATCCATAACCTTCAACTGATGGTATCCTGACCTTAGATCAATCTTTGAGAAGTAACTTGCCCCTTGAAGCTGATCGAACAAATCGTCGATCCTGGGCAATGGATATCTATTCTTGATCGTGACTTTATTAAGCTCTCGATAGTCGATGCATAGACGCATCGATCCATCCTTCTTCTTGACAAACAGAATTGGTGCTCCCCAAGGAGATGAACTAGGTCGAATGAAACCCTTAGCTAGCAATTCATCTAGCTGCGTCCGCAACTCCTTCATTTCTGTGGGTGCCAATCTGTATGGAGCTCTAGCAACTGGTGCCGCTCCGGGGATGATATCGATCCTGAATTCGACTTGTCTATCTGGTGGTAGACCAGGTAGATCTTCAGGAAACACTTCTGGGTATTCCGAAATGACAGGGATGTCTTCTAAGTTTGGTTTAGGCTCGTCAATGATCACTTGCGCCATGTAAATGACACATCCCTTTTTCAAACACTTTGAAGCCTTGAGCATAGTCATGTGCTCAGGCAGTCCATACTGGGTATCTCCCCGAATGGTAAGTGATTCACCAGACGGAGTCTTTATCACTACTTGCTTCATGTTACAGACGATTTGGGCCTGGTTATGAGATAACCAGTCCATACCCAGAACTATGTCAAAACCGGCTAACTTAAAGGGAAGTAGAGATAGAGGAAAAGAATGGTTCTTAATGGATATAGCACATCCATCTAACTCAGTAGAGACGGCTTCAATGGTACCATCTGCTAACTCTACCTCATAATTCACTTTTAGGGTTTTGACAGGTAAATTCAACAATTTACAAAATTTATGATCTACGAAGGACTTATCTGCTCCTGAATCAAAAAGTACTCTTGCAAAAACATCGTTTACAAGGAAAGTACCTGTTATGACGTTATCATCCTTCACAGCCTCCTTCGCATCCATCCTGAAGACTCTGGCGTTAGTCTTCTTAGCCTCCTCAGGCTTCTTGTTGTACTTAGGGCAGTTAGTCTTTATGTGGCCCTTTTCATTGCAACGGTAGCACGTTGCATCTTTCATCTTCTTGCAATCCAAGGTTTTGTGTTCCTTGGACTTGCACAAACCGCAAGCAAAAGACCTTGACTCGTTATTCGAGTTTGATTCGAGTCTGCACTTTCCAAAGTGCTGTTTCTTGCAAGTTTTGCATGTGGGCTTCTCTCCAGAGCGATGCCCATCCTTTCTCGATTCCGATCCCTTCTTGTGATCACCGTTCCCACGGTGCTTCTTGTTCGACCTACGCGAACCATCATCTTCATGCTTCCTCTTCTCGGCCGCCTTATTCCTCTGCGATCTCTGCCGGACCGCATCCAGAGTGAGGGATAAGGAAAGGTCAGTTACAGACCTGAAGGTAACTGGCCGAGAAGCCTTTACACTGGACTTGATCTCGGGTTCCAAACCACCAATAAAGCGAGCAATTCTTTTTGGCTCCGGGGTTACCAGATAAGGTACCAACCGGGATAGTGTATTGAAGCTCGTCAGATAAGCTTGGCAATCGAGGTTCTTCATTACCAGTGATAGGAAGTCATATTCTATCTTTTCCACCTCATGTTGAGGGCATAAATTTTCCTTGATCAAGGCGATGAACTGATCCCACGTCATGCTATACAACGGGATCTTTCCGGAGGCCTCCATCAGAGATCTCCACCAAGCTAACGCCTCACCCTTGAAGGAATGTGAGACAAATTTAACCACATCACCTTCAGCGCATCCGCTGATGTCCACGACCGTGTCCATTTCATCTAGCCATGTCATGCAGTCTACGGCTCCTTTCTCTCCCGTAAAATCCCTGGGTTTGCAAGACACAAAGTACTTATATGTGCAACCCTTGTTACGGTGTCCCTGATGCAGTACCAACTGCTGAGATGGATTACTTTGGTGGTTGGTGGACTGGCGATCATCACCGTTTTTCTTTGGCACATCCTTTTTGGGAGGAGGCTTGTTATGAGCCTCTGAATGTGTCTTTGGCTTTGAATGGGATACAGAGTGGGTCCTACTCCGAGTACCACTGTATTCCTCGTACTGTCTATCCAAAGCTTGAGTAACAGCACCGTCTATTATTGCTTTTAACTCGGCACCCGTTAATGTAATCTGGGCGTTCTCATTCGGCTCCACAGGATGACTATTGACTTCCTTAGAGTTAGCCATTTGTATTGAACTGTTGCAGAAAACAAGGACAATAATTTATTTGGGAGTTTATTATGGAATTACCCCTTAGGGTAACTCGTTAACCATGGTAAACAGAGACCATATTTGGTTAACTTATTAATCGTATTAATTTAGGATTTCAATTAAAATTTATCCTAAACATAAACAATAACAATATATATTAGCACATAAGGCTTGGTCACATGGACAATTTAAATTATAAGCTATGACTTCAGAGAATCAAGACTTTTAAGGTTTGAACCTAGTTCATTACCTTTATTAGACAGGGAGTCAAAGCTACCACTGTCTTTTGGCTCATATGGAAATGAGCAGGGCCCGTAAGCATTATATTACCACGTATGGTTAAAATATGATCATCTTAATTGATGATATAAACCCAGGATTCAGAGATCATTAAACTAGGTTAGGAATCTTCTAAAGAATTCCTTTATAAAAAGACGTATGTGATTTTAACGAATCACTTCTGCCGGGAGTGTTAACATGTTTTAAGATGTTAACAGGGAATTGAATCTTTTAAACAGGTCTTACCATTTTGGCCCGGTCTTATATTTGACACGTGGCTAGGTTTCACACTTTAAGATCCTTAATTAAATAAATTTCATAGGCAGATTAATTTAAAAGGAATGATTTTAATTTATTTATTTCATTTATAATTTATATATGCACATAATGGCAAACATGAAATTTATAAAACAAACATTCCATTAATTATACATAGGTTACATATTGCCCTAAACGGGTCTTTTCACACAAATCATTTCCCACGTAGGGGTCAAACAAGTACTTACCCGCGCAGGGGTTAAATTTAAAACATAAGTCCTCGCAGGGACTGATTACTTAAATAAATGTCCACGCAGGGACCAGGTACAAAGATAAATGTCCACGCAGGGACTACATACACACATAAATGTCCACGCAGGGACTTAATTTTAAAGTAGACATACACACATAAAGGATTTACTGATCCTTCTTGCTCTTTCCCTTGATTAAGTTCGTCAAGGTCTTGAACATCCCCTGGTTACGCCTTCGGTCTTCCCGTGCCTCATGCCGCACCTCCCTAATACTTTGTAGGATTTCCTGATGCAGTGGTGGCGACATCTACAGAGACGGCGGGGGTTGTTGGTAGTACGGGGGTTGTGTAGGCATCTGGTATCCCTGTGCTGGGTAGCCTACTCCCCAAGGACCTCCATACGGTCCCTCCTGGTTAAGGGCGTTGTAATTAGCTGCTACCAAATACGGGTCGGCTTCAGCGTATCCGAGGTTAGGGTGAGTCGGTGGCTCAAACGGGTTGTACATCGAAGGACCCGTGTATGCTGGTATCTGATTATCGAAACCCATTGGTGGCGGTTGCTGCGCGTAGGGGTTTGATGGTCCACCTATCTGTGGAACTTCTGGAAGCGGCTGATAATTTCTGCCACTTGATTGTAGAGGAGAGTTAAAGTGAAACTCTTCTCTTCGTGTGGACATCCGGGCTCCGGATCTCCTATGTCTTTGCGGTTGTGGAGGCGCCGGTTGTACTGGTGGCGGTGGAGGCGGTGGCGTAACTGCCTCAAACTGGTGATTCCCAGAGGAATCTTGATGATGCTGCTGCTGCTGCTCATGCGGCGAAGAATAGTGAGGCTGATGCTGCTCATGCGGCGACGAATGGTGAGAAGGTGTATAATACCATTCGTGCCGAGTAAAGATAGCCTGGAAGCTATCTGGACCATTATAGGGTGGTCCATGGTAAATGGAACTATCCGAGACCTCGATGGGATGGTTGGGAGTTCCTAATGCGGGCTCTACGGGGTCTTCTTCCTCGTCCATATCATTTCCTCCAGAAAAATGGTCCTCCGGCCCCAATGGGTTAAAACCCACTGGTTCCTGTATATAATCCGCCGGGTTAAACTGGCCTTGAAAGATTGGAGTGGGGTCTCCAAAAGGGCGGTGCGACATTGATCGCTGTAACGGTATTTGCGAATGGTGTGGGTCTCTAGGCTCATTTTCTGATTGTGGCCCGTAGGAGTCTTGAGCGGGAGTCGTCGAGCTGTTCGAAACCGACCGTCTTGCCGGTTGAAAGAGACCTCTCTGGTTCCGCCGAGTACCGTCACTCTCGGCGGGGATAGGAGCTCGTGTATTGGACGGCCCAGCTTCATGGTCGTTGGGGGCGGTGGTCGGCCCCTTTCCTCCTCGTCCTCTCATACGTAAAAATCTTGGAGGCATCTTTGTTATACCTGTCAACAAATCATGAGATAATAATAACAAAAATATAAAGTTTTAAAGGACAAAACAAAAACCGAATAAGGTGGAATTTGTCCTATGTTATAAGTCTAGACTCGAAAGTTTAAATATGTGCAATTGTGTAACTGAGATTAAACACAAAAGGCTAGTGTTTAATTCACTCAGAGTTGGCTCTGATACCAACCTGTCACACCCCGATTTCCACGTGTCACCGGTGGGCCCGGTGGGGGAGTATCGTGACGTGGTTGGCAACGTAAAAGTCAAACAACACAATATAATAATGCACAGCGGAAGCAAATTTAAAATAAGATTCAACCGAATTTATTTATTGTAAACAAAGTCACAATTATCCGGTGTTTATCCACAGTAGGATCGAATAAAAAAAAACATTGTTTATGGTTCAACAGACTTCGGCATCTAAAGCTTGCGAGACTTCTACTGATGCTTAGGAGAATCCCAGCCTATTACGCCTAGTACCTGCATTTAATCTTTTTGGGAAAATACGTCAGTTTACACTGGTAAATACATTCAACTGACTCATTTTATAAAATGATTGAAAATTGGTTTGGATGCACATGGCATAAACATTTTATTTAACTTGGGAGAATTATTTAATATTATAATCTTGTGAACGATTTACATGTTACTTATGCGTTCAGTAGCCCGGAATGTATCCGGGTTAAAGATCAATAGACACACCACTTTAAGTGAGTTATACACGGGAGTACGCCTACACCCCGTGCTCAGGTCGTGGCTATCTCGTAAGATAATGCCGAGGATATCCGGGACATGGTCATTAACCCCCCAAAGGCTGTAAAGTAAACACATCTGTTTAAAACGAGCCGATCAAATTATTCAATTAACCACTAAGCGTGGAAGATTTGATGCTCGATCAAGCGGTACGCTATGTACCGTAACCCAAGCCCGTATAGGGAAAAATAAGTTAAAAGTATTTACCTTTGCAAGTATAAATCCTTAATCGAATAAATTGCAGATAGCTTTTACTGGGCTCCTAATCTGGAACGAAGGTTTAATATAACCTATTAAAATACTAACGGATCTTTAATTAAGCTTAAGCTTAGACCGGTCAGTTTTAAAGATACGGTTCTTACGCACGATTAAGCGAAGACCGGATAGAATGTGATTTAGACCCGACAAGTTGAGGACTTGTTTAATATGGGTTTACTATTCACATTCTGGATTTTGAGATAAAAATGATATCGTTTGACCCGTTTCGGCTAGTTTATGCAACTAGTTACATAAACCGAACCGAACGCGTATAATGCATAACGGGTAACCGAAAGGGTCGCGAACAGGTTTCCTAAGTTAATACGCTTTAAATATGTTGTGATATCATTATGATATCTTCCAAAATGCCCATAACGAGTTTAATCCTCAATTATGCCCCGTAGGGGTATTTCGGTCATTTTGAAGGTTATAAAAGGGATTTATAATACCTCTGAGATACGGGTCTGGTTTAATCAGAAAAATTATCAATTTTAACAGGTATCAACAGTTGGTATAAAGTCTTTTGTGATAAAATGGTTCTAGACCCAAACTATGCGTTTAATACGCGTATAAAGCCGTTTTAAGCGACGTACGGTTTAAAATACCATTCTGAGTTTTCTGATCAGCAAAACAGGCTCAAAACACTCTATTTATTATTTTAAATCAGTGGCAATTGGATTGGTATCAATCGGATTTGTAAAACTCGTTTTATGGCCTAAAAGGGCATATTCGGTATTAACCGAATCAATGCGATAAGCCTATCTTAAGATCAGTTCAAAAATAATTAAAAATCTTCAAAAATCCTAAAATATTATTTAACATCAGTGGGTAAAAGTTTTGGTACCGAAAATCGGGTTTAGATAGGCTATGCGCTAATCGCGCCGTTTAATTAATAAAAAGCTTATTATTTACGCTAATGCGCATATCTCCTAATCTAGACCTCCGCTTGACGTGAAAATTTACGTACATGCTAAATAATCAGTAACTAAGATTATAGTACTTCCACATTTTCAAAATTCTCGTTGTAGGGTCATAAGGGCGTTATGGTCCAATTTAAGCGATTAACGGAAACGTGTGCATGCATCGGATAATCAATGAAACAAGTACAGAGACTTATACTAGCATGTAACCCAACCCTAATGAGACTTTAAGGCATGTCTAATTCAAACTAAAACGGGTCAGAACCGAAGTCAACGCAAAAGTCAAAGTTTTGCGTCTTTCGGTTCCGAACCGGGTTTAAACAGAAATTTGTCGAGTCGGACAAGCGTATACAAGTTTTTATACTTATTACCAAGTTATATTAAGATTAAAACAGGTTACACGCCTCTCGGATTGCATTTCATGCATTAAATCATATTTTACCCTTCTGTTGACTTTTTCGGTCAACGTTTGACCCGACAAACGACCTAGTTAGGTCTGGAATTGGTACTTGCCCTTATAAGGGTTTAATACTCATGTAATTACCTATCTAACGGTACTTTTAATTTGACATACGACTGAGCTATCGTTAACTAATCCCGAAGTCAACCGTTTATTACGATATGTTGACTTTTAAGCTATTTACTAAGCTAGAATTAATTTAGAAGGGTTAAGCAACTTACTAGATGATTAATGGATGATTAGGAAGGCCTTCAATCAGATTGTAAGCTCCTCCAATGCTCAGATTGTTTGCAATTGATGTGTGGAAAATGTTGTGACATGAAGGCCCTTTATATACAAGAATCAAGCACCACAAGAGAGTGACAACCAAGTCTAGGGCCATCCACAATTGATCAACACTTGTAAGTAGTGTGTAGGGATGTCTAGGGGCCATGTATATGCAAGAAAAACCGGCCTAGAGGGTAACAATCGCACAAAACAGCCAACAGCAGGTCAGCTGTCGCTGGGCACCCCCTCGCGTAGCGCGAGGGGCCGTCGCGCTACGCGACGCCTTGCTTCTGATCAGA
The DNA here is from genome assembly GCA_030545235.1 of Helianthus tuberosus. Taxonomy (NCBI): domain Eukaryota; kingdom Viridiplantae; phylum Streptophyta; class Magnoliopsida; order Asterales; family Asteraceae; genus Helianthus; species Helianthus tuberosus. The sequence goes on from CM060419.1 coordinate 184,508,517, forward strand.
TTTTGTTGTTTGTTGGTGGTTTGAAAGGGCAGCCGTTATAAATGACTTGTGGACTTATTTTATCAGTAGGGGGCCTCCCATAAGTGTCTATATGTTTGAACATACCCTACCATTATCCAATGTTTCAAATGAATGCATAAACAAGACCCGAAAACATCGGTTTACCATTGCTTTTCATCGTGGGATCACATCACACTTTTCCAATTCCATTATTGGCAATAATTCCCTGAATTTAGGGTATAATAGATGTGTAAAATATTTAAATCGGGTCTTGGGATTTATAATTGAGGTGTTCAGAGGTAAAAATTTAACATGACGCCATTTTAAATCCTACCGAAAACATCTTTATTAAATCCGGGTTTTCAACGCGTTTTTGTTTGACATGACACGTGTCGTTTTAATATTAAACCCGAAATTTGCGAGGTGTTACATCATAATTACCTACTCATATACGTCTTCATATATCCGCGTGTACTTGCTCACACACTTATAATCTTACATACGTTTGCACATACATGCTTACATACACTCCTACATACGTGTCTAGATACATTCAAACATATATACTTGCCTATCTATATAGATGCATACAATTATGCTCATAAACCGTAAGTTAAATTAGTCAAACGTAACTTAAAACGCGTTTAAACGAGTTCCCCAGACAAAACTGAACAAACGAGCAACTTTCGCCAACCAGGGGGGGGGGCTCGCGTGACGGCAAGGGCCCTGGCGTCACGCCAGGCCCCTGTTTTCACAGAACTTTTGCAGCACAATGCTGCACATTCCCAGCACGATCCTGTTTTACGGAAACGAGCATAACTCTCTCGTTTTTGATCCGTTTTACCCGATTCTTTTTTCCTACACGTCCGTAATTTAATTCTCCATCTAATGGAACTAAAATCCAACATCCGACTTAATAAAATTTCAGACTTTTAACTCTTCGGATTATTACCCTCTTACCAAATTTCGACCCGTTCATGCATACATCAACATAACTTGTTCGTTTTACCATAACCTCTTACAAACATAATAATATCAGTGACGTCTATCATAAATTACTAAATTCTTGGATGTCTTGCATCCTCTTAACACCTTATCGTTCATATGCTTATTTTGACCCGTTAAGGGTATTCGCGCATTAATTGGTCTACGACTAACCAAACCGTAATCCCCACTTCCATACTTGTCCAAAACATTACACTAATCGAATAACTTATTTCTAAGCTACTTTTAAGATCGTTTGCCCCAAAATACCCATCAAGGGCATTTTGGTCAACTTTAATCCCATCATTTACGACGAAGGACTTTAACACATTTTTGACCTCAAACATCATGTTTAATTAATTAAAACACCGTATTACTTAATCGAACTAAGAAGTGATTACGAAATCACTTACCTTATGCGTCCGTGCTCGTATCCGATTCCTCGCCTTTTCTTGACCCGTTATCCTTTCATGCTTGAGTCCGTCTTGACATGATTCCTATACTCTCTTTTCATCAAGATCACGCTCCTATTAGCATATGCATTCGTACATGTTAACAATCATATCAATCGCATATTTCACCCTTAACTTTCATTAGTCATTTCTAACATACATAACTCATATGATTATATTCATATCCATTTAAACTCATGTAATTCATCATATAATCACAAATAACGCATATTGACATAACATGTACCATACGACTTCCTATAATCCTGCCTTTACGACAACGTGTCAATTCATGTTTCTTATGCTTAGTTGACTTTTGAAAGTCAACTATATACCATATTTAACCATCGACTTACCATCATATACTCGTAACATCATAATCGACTATACGGACGACACTATATACATTTCATCATACACTTGATGTGAGTACTACCTTTTAAGCATAGCGTACAACTATTTCATGCACCAATCTTCTAAACTCATACATAACCCATCAAAACCTACTACTAATCATCATGTATCATTCCCAAATAACATCAAACATATCATCATCACATTTCTCCTAATTCTTCTAACAAGTATTCATCATACCCACATAATACATCAATCTTTCAACAAGACTCGAACATGGGAGGTGATTCTAGTCATCATCTTCACCCTAACTAACGGGTTTCACATCTAATCATCAAATTAACGCAAACCATACATAACCCATGTTCAATACGAGGATTCTAACCCTTGTACATGATCAATTTCATATTAACTCACGGATTAGAACATAACCCACTTCACCCATGACCACCAATCTTAGATTTAAGACATACCTTATGATCCCCTCGTGTTGGTGATCATTAATCCATGCTCGGTTATGGATTTAAGCTTCATCTTGCCTTCCGATTTGAGCATAAAGACGATTTAGGGTTTGAGGCTCCATGGGAGCCTCCTGATCTTTCTCGAACACACGTATGTGTGTGTTTGTGTGTGTTTAAGTTATTTTATAACTTAACTTTCATTTGTTCCACTTTAGCCCCTCGGGTTTACCTTTAAAACATAACTGACACTACCCTCATCGTTTAATACTTTTGACCATACCCTTAACTAGGTTAAATAGCCTAGTTATTTATTTCATGACGTGTCACATAAGAACATACGACAAATATTAACATTCAGATTTTTGGGGCGTTACATATACCCGGGGTGGGGGTTCTTATACAAACACTGATTTCATCCCCTTCCTCCCCTTGAATGTGTGGAGTGGGGTGGGGGTGGGGGTAGGGAGTGAGGGTTGTTTAACAATTTTTTAAGGTGTGTTAGCGAAAGCACCAAAACAAATGCATTATTGCCGAATGCAAAATGAGAACCATATATCTAATTTTTAAAAGAAAGATCCAAAGTTATTAGTTGCCATCTTTAATAAAAGGTTTTAGCACATGAATAAATTTTCTAATTTACTCTGTATTATTTAGTGTTTTCAAAACTTTGGAAAATTAGACGTTGTGTGATTATTTATAGGGATGTTCAAAAAAATCCGGTTCCGAAACCGAATCCGAAATATCCAAAAATCCGCATCCGAAATATCCGAAAATTCGGATATCCGAAAACCGGATAATCCGAATTTTTGGATTCGGATTCGGATATGAATTTCAAAAATTTCGGATAATCCGATTATCCGATATCCGAAAACTAATTATTTTTTTATAAATATATATAAATATGAGCATTATATTTAATTTTATGTATTGTAAAAATTAGTAAAAAAGTAGTAAATAATTGTATTGGTGTGAATTTATGATTGCTTTCAGTTTTAAATGTTGGAAATTTAGAAAATCGAATATAAGTTTAGTTTTAATCTATACACGAAACAGATTTTTTGATTTTTTTTTTATAAATTCGGATATCCGTTTGGATATCCGATCTTGAACACCCCTAATTATTTATGTGTGATATTTAAACCGACATGTTGATCACGAGGTTAAGTCATGTTTCTTAAAGTTTCATTTCATTAATTTAATAAAACTTAGAATATATTTAAATTATAATATAATGATTCGATGTTAAAAATATAAAAATCAAATTACAACTTATTACTATTATTGTGTGATACGATATGGAAACAGCCTGTACAATTCATATCTAAATACACGATTTTAGGATTTCAAGAAACAAAATATATGTGTGTGATACGGTCCATTCATGTATTTTCTTATATAAATGCTCAATTGTTGTGGAAATAACATCATTTTCCCTATCACCTTAGATACTTAACAAATATCCGCCTGGTCAATATGCATCCTTCATGGAGATCAAGATACAAGGTATACACATTTTTATCGTTCAATACACCTCCCTTCCTCATTTAGTCAATACATTCTCCTGTTTGCATTCATTCTCATTCTCTTATCTGTTAATCACATTTTCAACAACAAACGTAATTTTAATCAAAACGACTCGGTGAATCACTCATTTATTAACATTAACAAAAAACACGAATTTGACATCAAAATCTTTCTAAGATGATAACATTTTTAAAACCAAAGATTTCGAATTAGGTTTATAAAAATTTACAAAAATTGTTAATCTTGAGGATTAATTTGGAAGATGAAACCCTTATTTTGGGGATATTTTCTACCCTTTTTGTCTTGTTGGCACCTTTGAGCCACGTGGACGCATCCAACCAATCGAAAACCGCCATCTGACGGCTCTGCTCGTTCTTCGAAAGGCACCCACAAATCAAACAATTCGGCTCATCATCACTCATGGGTTTTCTACTTTTCTTGCGTATATGTTCAAATTGGGTGTCAAATAAACCCAAATAATCAGCATTTAATATATCAATTCATCGAATCAAACAAAACCCTAGAAACCCAATTTGTGGGATCTGTTTATATTCCCTAAAAATTGTAACTTTTTGTGTTTTCTGATGAAAACAGAGAACCCCACCTGGTTATAAGCAAGTTTGGAGACCGATTAATCGCTCATCACCTCCGGTTCCGGTTGATTTCACCGTTCCCACTATGGTATGAACATTAACCCTCTTTTGGATTTGATTTGAGGTGTAAATGGAGTCTGTTTTGTGTTCAGTTTGATGTTATTTCAATCGATCTATGTGGGTTTGAGTTAGATAATTTTGTGTTCATGGATTTTGATGTAATGCTGTCATTACAATTATAGTGGAATTTTAGGTAGGGCGTCAAACGAACCAACGAACCGAAGGAGCACGATTTGTTAAGAAATATACGTTTATGAACACTTACCCAATGTGATTTTATGTTTGTGTTCGTTTGTGTTTGTTTGTTAATTTAGGCGGCAACAAACGTTGATGAACACAAATGAGCACAAACTAATGTTCATGAACACAAATGGAACAAACGAACACAAACAAGAGTTTATGAACAGAATATATAAGACATTGACACTTGTTAAATATTTTATTTGTCGGAATTTTGAAGTATTTAAATCAATCAATCGTACCCGATATAATCCCACACATAGCCCAACTATTGGTAGGGTTTGGGGAGGGTGGATGTCGGCAAGTTTTACCTCTATCCCGGAGGATAGAGAGATTGTTTCCAGTGAGACCCCCAGCTCCAAAATCATATCCATACCAAAGAGTCAAATAAAACATGTATAGGCATATAACCATATAAGAGTAATGAGGATATTCTAAGTAAGCTACCAAATATGAGAAATAGTCAAGACATATAATAAGATCAGATAACGATAGCACATGAAATAGAAGCACATGCAAGTTATAGTATTCACAGACCACTGGAAAAAAAAAAGCTACATTCCTAAATCTATAACTAATACAAAACCGTAACCTTCTCCTAGGAGTCCTTAACCTTAATCCTACTTCTCCATGAACTCCTATCCTCAACCATGTCCTCAGAAAGGTGCAAGTCTAACAAATCCTGTCTAAATCGCTCCTCCCAAGTCAATTACAATATGCCTCTACTCCTCTTCTCCTCAACATTGAGAGTTTCCACGGTTCTGACCGTGTTCATCACCTGTCTCCTCTTAACATGTCCAAACCATCTCAACCTCCCCTCCCTTATCTTATTCGAAATACTAGCTACCCCTAATCTTCCTCGAAAAACCTCATTTCTTATCTTGTTCAGCCTGGTGTGCCCACACATCCATCTTAACATCCTCATGTCAGCTACCTCCAGCTTACGCGCATGTGTCTTCTTGATGTTCCAATCTATTCCGTATAACATAGCAGGTCTAACTGTCACCCTATAAAACTTCCTCTTTAGTTTAGTTGGAAACCTCTTGTCGCACAATACCCCCGTGGCTGCTCTCCACCTACACCATCCAACCTGTACACGGTGGGAGCTATCTATCTCCCCATCACTTTGGAGAAACAATCCTAAATACTTGAACTTAGTTGTCTGGGAAACTACTTGGCTCTCAGTAGTAATCTAAGTGTCCTCTTCTACGCCTGCACCACTGAAATCACAATGAAGATACTCAGTCTTAGAGCGACTAATCCTTAAATCTTTACCCTCTAAAGTTGCCCGCCACTCCTCCAATCTCGCATTCAGACTTTGTTTACTCTCCGCAACTAACACAATGTCATCCGCAAAAAGTAGGCACCACGGAACCGTCTCTTGGATCGACTTTGACAACTCATCCAGGACAATTGCAAAAAGAAACGGGCTTAAAGCCGACCCTTGGTGGGGGCCTATCTCTACAGGGAAGAAATCAGTATCCCCAACCGGGGCACGAATGCTAGTTTCAGTGCTAAAATACATATCCTTAATTATGTCTATATATTTCCCTGGAACCCCTCTACCCTCTAAACTATCACATATCAATCTACGTGGCACACTGTTATATGCCTTTTCAAGGTCAATGAACACCATATGCTAATGAACTATCGAACACGTTGCCGAACGTTCACGAACATAAATGAACGAACACAACCTTTGTTCATGTTCGTTCATTTAACTAAACGAACGGACACAAACGTTCACGAACTGTTCGTCGAACGTTTGGTTCGTTTGCAGCCCTAATTTTAGGTGATTTTTTAAACTAATTTGTCAGTTTTGGAAGTAATTGTCACAAATTTACCTTAAATTTTTTAGGGTTTTAGGATTATGGTTTTTTGAATGTCTGAGTTACTGAAAATTGTAGGATTATGTGTTTTATTGGATCATAAGGCAATCTTTATTGGTTGAATTGCTTATATCTTGTTTGCATTATGTTGCTGTGTTTCATTGTTGGATGAGAAGGTTTTAAAAATAACTCAAAATTTAAGGGTTTAATAAGCAGTCTTTTGGTGACATTTTAGATGATCCTATATGGTACTAGGTATAACTTATACAACAGTTAAGATGAAAATAGTTATAAGGGGTTTTTCAACCACAGTGGAATTAAGCAAATTGTTGAGCTACATGAATGATGTGTGTTCATTTTCTGGAACTATTATGGTGTGTGTAAGATGTCGACCCGGATGCTTGTTACTCTCCATGTAACAGGAAGAAGTCTATTTTTGAAATCTTGTTTAAAAAAGTCTTAAACTTGTAACACAAGTTATATGTTGTGTTTCAGGACTCTTTAAATTTGTACGTGGATGGAGGAGCTTCATGGTCTGACGATGAGCCCGAAGTTTACCGAAAGGGAACCGGGGTTTTTATTCCGAATCTGGAAATCATCGAGACGGATAATAATCAAACAGAAAATCCCGTCTCGATTGACGTACTCCCAGATGATATTCACGAAAGAATTCTATCGTGCCTTCCGTTATCAGCAATATTTAAAGCATCATCCGTATGTAAAAGGTGGTATCAAATCATCCACTCGAAGAAATTCACCTTAAAAGACGCTAATTTCTTGTCAGAAAAAACATGGTACTTCATGTTCACGAGCTCAGTCGAGCCTGTCGGTTATCTTTACGACTCTGGTCTTAGAAAATGGTACAACTTCGAGCTCCCGTTCATGGTCCACCACACATGGAACGTTGCTCCATCGTGTGGTCTCGTATGTTTCATGGACGATGAAACCAGTAAAGCAATATACATTTGTAATCCCATGACTCGAGAATACGAAATTCTCAACATTCCACCGAGCCCGGGTTTCCCGGTTTATAGCGCATTGGCATTCTCCGTTGACCAGTCAAAGTCAAAATACACCATCTCCGTCGTTAGGTCAATGCAAGCTTCCGACGATTTCTTGTTATGGAATGTTTCCATTCAGGTTTACGATTCGCAGGAAACCACATGGTTACACCCGGTAATGGGAGCTATGCAAGGGTGGAGACCAGGGGACGTAAGCGTAATTTGCGACAACGTTTTGTACATTTTGGTCTTTTGCACAAGGTCGAATGAAGTTCAGAACTTTCATGGGATGATAACATACAATCTCGATAATATCAACCCATCCATCGGTATCTTGAAGGATGAATCGGTAATTTTAGCACCGTGCGCACTTACTTGTGGACGGTTAATGAACGTTCAAAGAAAGCTCGTGCTTGTCGGGGGTATTGGTAGACCGAACAGACCAGGGGTAATAAAGGGAATTGGCATATGGGTGCTTAACGGGAGGGAGTGGACGGAAATTACTCGAATGCCCCACAAGTTTGTGCAGGGGTTCGGGGAATTAGATGATGTTTTCGCTAGCAGTGGTGGTGGTGATCTGATATACATACAGAGTTATGGAGGAACCGCGTTGCTTATATACGATATGAACACGAGACAGTGGTTTTGGTCGCAGAAGTGTTCGATGCATAAGAAGTTTCCTCTTGAAATCTTTTCTGGATTTTGCTTTGAACCCAGGCTGCAGTTCATGTAACAAATTGTGGTCTGGTTTCAAGGTTTTTTGGTCTTTTTTTTGATTTGGTAATCTGAAATGTTGAATTTTGCATCTGTCTTTATACATGTTATTATGTTTCATTTAATATGGGGAAACAAATGTGTAGTTTTGTATGCTATGGAAGAATATTTGCCTTCTTGTGTTTTGTCTAATCATATATGTCAATGACATAAGTGAAAGGTTATTTTTCAATAATTTATAAAGATGATATTTATTTTTGATAAAGGTTTATTTCATTTTATATTTAAAACTTTCAAGACATAAAATTTCTTAAATTTGCCAAGCACGGAGAACTCAACATGACTCAGAAAAATTTGAAGTGAAACTAACCTAAGACCGTGGGGTATGGGGCGGGGGTTTGGGCGTGGGTTGGGGGAAAACGTCCAAGCCACCACCTCGGGTGGGCTTGGGTTTGGGCGTGGCCCTTGGGGCTTGGCTTTCAAGCCGGGCGTGGGGCGGTCTGGCCATGCTAGTTGGCTGAATCTCATTGGCTCACCCGCCACGTCAAGCGGTTTTTTAAATTTTGAATTTTAAAATTCAAACGGTCCCCCCATCTTCTCGAACCGCCACGCGGGTCTCCCAAAGGCCTATATATTGTAACCCCAACCCACTGGTCCCCCCATCCCACGAACCCAACAACCCCACCGGCTACCCACTTCTCTCGAACCGCTACCCCACTGGTCCACCCCATCCCACGAACCCAAACCCGCTATGGCATCCTGGACTCATGAAGAGGAAATTGCTCTCGTCACAAGCGTCGTTGACGCTATGAAGGGTCGGCCACCGGGCCAAACAAAATATTGGGTGGAAGCATTCCAAGCCTACTGACATAACGTCGGTAACGACCGCCACAACCTCAACGCGTGCCAACATAAATGGCGCGAGCTACGGCCCAAACTCGAGCGTTTCAAGGCTTACTACGAAGCCGTTCCCGGTGGCGAGTTAAGCCACGAGGACCAGGTGGCGGTGGCTAACATAGAGTTTCGAGGCAAGGAAAAAAAGGTGGTCGACAAGATCGACCTTTTTGAAATTTTTTTAACGCTTTAGGTTTGTTATTTTGTAATTTTTAGGATTATGTAATGTTTTAAATTTTAATGAAGTTGTAGGTTTTTTTTTTATAATTGTTGTGTGATTTTTTATAATTTTTTTGTATTTTTTTTAATTACTCTGCCACGCGGTGCACCAAACACAAGCCCCGCCATACCCCGCGGACACGTAACCAGGAGGTGGGGGGCTCCCATTCCACGTGTCACCAAATGCCCCAACCCAAGCCCAACCCCCGCCCCACCATACCCCACGGTCTAAAATCGTGACCAGAACACAGGGTGGGACCAGAAGGGGGTCTAGAGAGTCCATTGATCCCCGAGCAAGAAAATTTGTTAAATTTTTCTATAAAAAACATGATATTGACCTTCTAATTGTAGGCGGTAGAGAAAAGTGCCTTGTGATGAATAAAAAGTTCTGGTTCTGACATTGCGAACATGAAAACATTTTTTATGAGTTGACACAAATGCTATCTGTTAACACAGTTTTTACTTATTTCTAATGCTACTAGTATTCCAATTACAAAATTGAATGCATATAAATTAGTTACGTTAGAACTTTAAAACTTGATACTCATCTATCTTTATATTTTAAATATCGATATAGAATACTAAAACAGTGAAGTAATAATAATAAAAAAAACATAAAATCAAGCAAATTAAACGGGTCAGACCCAAACACGATCAATTTAGCTAAAGCGTTAGCAGATTTGACCTATAACTAAGCTTTGCCGGAACAACCAAACTCACGAAGTCACAATTTTCTAAAACATTTGTGTTTTATATAAATTTATTATTTCATATATAAATTACCAACTTTCTTGTGCATTATCACTTGTACATCATGCTTTGGAACTTTTTCAAACAAAAAAACTTCATTTTTCACTTTAAACCTTAAAGTTTCTTCTTTTACATTTTAACCCATTTCAAATTTTTACTTTTAACTCAAACTTTTTCATCTTTTGTAATTTAACACAACACTTTACTATTTACAACTTTGGTCCCCCATACTTTTTGTCTTTCGCACGTTTTTCGTTTTACGTTTCGTTCTAAATTTTGCAAGTTAACATGTCGTAGCGTGCATGTGAGGTTCAATTTTTTTGCTCTATTTTTCCATATTTGACAAACCCGTCGCAACGCGTCCATTTTTTCCCTTTTGAAAAGTTCATCGCAACGGGCGGGTCCTAGATCGACTAAGTTATTATTTTCTACGTTTTACGTTTCTGATTAATTTCTTCGCATTAACACACTGTAACGGGTATACGTGGTTCAATGATTTTAGTCTGTTTTTCGTTCAGTGTAATTTTTACCTTTTTATCTATTTTATTTTTACGATGTTAAGAGTCGATGTCGTTGTGGCATTGGTGCTACTTGGCACGGTTTTACGAACGTTTTTAACCTATTAAATTTTTTACTAATATTTTGTTTCGGTTTACCCCTATACTTCCTTTACTTAAAAACTATTTTTTACACGCATATTTTATGTACGGGTATGTATAAATATGATTTGTTCTATATTCCAACGTAAACTTTTTTTATAGACGAGCCAGGTCAAATATAATACGTTTTTCGTTTAAAGAAACCATTTTTACGTGCATATTTTTATGTACGTTTTGGTATAAATTCAAGTTGTTCTACGTTTCGACGTAAACTTTTTTGAGAAATGATTCAGGTCAAATATAATATGTTTCGTGTTTATTTTATGTATGTTTCGTAAAGTTTGTTTTGAACCGAATGGAGTCAAATTATGGTTTCTCTTTCTCCCCTTTTTTTGAAAGCTCTAATTAAGGGGGGGGGGGGTAGTTGCACGGACCTCCCATCCGCCGGAGTATTGCAACTCCGCAAGCTAGCTTAGCCCCATAGCTGCCTGGCGGTGATTACCCACGGTGAAGAGCCCCAACACCCCATAAGGGCATTGTCGGGAATCGAACCGGTGACCTCAAGTAGAGGCCTGGGTGAGGCTGGCCAACTGGGCTACCCCAGAAGGTTGAAAGCTCTAATTAATCCCTTTTGATTACATGTGCATATTTTCCTTCATACCCGTTACGTTTTCTATGTAGGAGTTGGGTCACATATAATACATTATGATTGTTCGATATGAATTTGATTTACTTTACATTTGATCCAATCACAATGCTTATAAAAGTTACATTGAGTTCAACTGGATACGTCAAAATGTGTGTTTTCATATGGTTAATGCATCATATAACGTTTGGACTAATCCATTCAATGTTTACGATGTACCCGCGCCGCAACGCGACGGGTCTTAACCCTAGTTTATATAAAAGACAAACAAACAAGATCTATCATTCATATCCATATCAAATTTCAAATGCACCACAATATCAAGAAAATTCAACAAAAACAATCATTAAATAATGTAAAAAGTAGAAAAAAAGAATGATTATAGCAAAACCAAACTTCCCTTTCCCAACGGACAAATACATAGGATGGACCCAAAAAAGCTTCCATAATTTAAAACAAAGGTTGGGTCCTTCTGCCATGAACACCATGGGTCCCACACATATGATTCATCCACATCCTACACACCCTGTTGAACAACAAGAAATCAAGAAAAATAAAAAAAAAACACAGACAAGAAGAAAAACTACTGAAAAAGAACCCACCCCTCCAGTCCCAGTGATGATAAATTCAAACTAATAAAAAACAAATACACATGGAAGAATTCTAGTGAGAGAAAAGTTGGTGGTGGGGTGAGAGAGATAAAGTCAAAAAAAAAAAAAAAGTTAGATGAAAAAGTGGAGTGAAGAAGGAGGTGGGGGCAAGAAGGAGCCACCACCAAAAAAGCACCAAAATTTGGGGGAAAAGTTGAAGAAAATAGCAGGAAAAAGAGGTGGACAATTCACTCCTGTTTTGCCTTTCCCTCTTCATACTACCACAACAGGTGAGGTGCAAGATAGCAGCAAGGGTGGTGTGCAAGATAGCAACTTGGTGGAGAACCCTGAATCTTTTTTGCCTTGTGGTGTTTCTGCAAGAAAGCTAGGTGCCACTGTGTGGGAGCTTTACCACTACAATTTCCCTTTTGCTAAAATGCACAACGGTGGTGGTAGCAGGAGGAACCACAGGTATCTGCAGCAGCTTAACCGTCACCACCACCATCACCACCGGCAGCATCTTCTTGAAGACAACCCTGATCCTTTACCTGAACTGGTAAACAAACAACACTATAAGTTCCATTTTCTTGATTTTTTTTTTCCTTTTAGTATAAAGTTTTGATTTTTAATTGTATGATAAGTTCTATTTTCTTGATTTTTTTTTCTTTTAGTATAAAGTTTTGATTTTTGATTGTATGATAAGTTCCATTTTCTTGATTTTTTTTTCTTTTTAGTATAAAGTTTTGATTTTTAATTGTATGATAAGTTCTATTTTCTTGATTTTTTTTTCTTTTAGTATAAAGTTTTGATTTTTGATTGTATAAGTTCCATTTTCTTGATTTTTTTTTCTTTTAGTATAAAGTTTTGATTTTTGATTGTATGATGTCTTTTTAAGTCTTGTTGATGGATCTGATACACATGTTGGATTTTTATTTTTAATTTTTTTTGTGACAGTCTTTTGTTGAGTTATGTGATTCATGAATGAGTTTATGACTTGTTGATTAATGATTATGGTATTGGTAGGTGGTTGGTGGGGGTCATCTTTTAAAATAATTCAAGTGTCTTATACTTATTAAGATTGTTCTGTTCTTTGGACCACATATCATGAGTTTTTACTAGTTTTAGTGATTTAGGTCATCATATTATTTGAGGAAAAGAGACTGTAGTGTCTAAGATTTCTGTAACAAGTGGAATTTAATGATAAAGTTGTGAACTTGATTCGGTTTATGTGTTCTTGATCGATGTTTCATCGCGGTTACACACGCACTGTTAAAATTATTCATGTGAATTTGGTTTATGGTGAATGTAGGGGAGTGCTAGTAGTTTGAGAAGACATGTAGCAGCTTCACTGATGCAACATCAGCAGGCGATTCAGAGGAACCATAACGCTGTACGAGCGGTCTCACCTGCAAGTTATGGTAGTAGTTCCATGGAGGTACAAATCATCGTTAATCTAATTATATTTGTTTCTGATCAATTAGAAATGTGTTTTGACTTCTTTAGTCAATCGGGTCATTTTGAGAATTCATAACTGTTGCAGAACCGTAAAGATTTAGAGGAAAACAATAAGCCTGGCAAAATGGACAGGTTGGGTTGGGTCGGGTAACGGGTCAAAACAGCTTTGGGTCAAAACAGATTCTGAGCAAAATGAGTTCGGGTCAAAACAACCCATTTTTAAAAAGTATCAATTTGGTTCGGGTCAAAACTGGCCATTTTAAAAAGGATCAATTTAGTTCGGGTAAAAAATGCAAATGCAAATCAATTTCGGGTCAGAACGGTCCATTTTAAACATGCCATTGAGAAAGTATCAATTTGTTTCGGGTCAAAACGGGATATTTTAAAAAGGATCAATTTGGTTCGGGTCAAACGGACCATTTTAAACATGCCATTTTGAAAAAGTATAAATTTGGTTCGGGTCAAAACCAACCAATTTAAACATGCCATTTTGAAAAAGTATCAATTTGTTTCGGGTCAAAACGGGCCATTTTAAAAAGGTTCAATTTAGTTCGGTCAAAACGGAGAAGTTGATTTTACGAAAATCAACGCACTCTTTTTATATGTGATGTTCAAGTATTTACAAAAAATGCAAATAAAATCCTTTTGAATTGTATTTGAACTACCATTTGTTTGAAAATTGGATAATTTTATCATAGGTAGCACCTTACAACCCTGCTGTTACTCCTACAAGTTCTATCGAGTTTAGAGGAGGAAACGGTGAGACGGGCTATAGTCTCAAAACATCAACCGAGCTGCTCAAAGTTTTGAACAGAATCTGGAGCCTCGAAGAATTACACGCAGCTAACATAACCCTGGTTCGGGATTTGAAACGCGAACTAGAACTGGCCCGTTCAAAGATCAAAGAACTGGCCCGTGACCGCCACGAGATGGAACACTTGATGAAGCAACTAACCGAAGATAAACAAGGTCATGCCACTTCCGCTATTCAATCTGTCCGGGACGAGCTTGAAGACGAAAGGAAATTACGAAAACGGTCAGAGACACTTCACCGGAAACTGGCCCGGGAGCTTTACGAGACGAAAACGACCCTCGTGAATGCTATAAAAGACTTGGAAAAAGAGAGGAGATCGAGGGTACTTTTGGAAGATCTATGTGACGAGTTTGCATGGGGGATAAAAAACTATGAACACGAATTGCACTCGTTGAAGCATGTAAATCCGGATAAAGGTAACGGTTCAAGCTATAGATCGACTCGAGATGGAATGATTCTTCATATATCAGAATCTTGGCTAGACGAACGAATGCAAATGAAACAAGACACGACATCAACAAAGGAATCCGTAGTTGAAAAGTTAAGCTCGGAACTCGAGGCTTTTCTTGAAGCGAAACGAAAGGGTATGCAAAAAGTCGGGTCAGGCTCAAGGTCGGTGGTGGGACCTGCAGCTCGAAGACGGCATTCTCTCGAGTCCATCCCTATGAATTTGGCTACTAGTGCTCCTCCTGACGACGGTGATGATGACGACGACAATGTTTCTTCCACTGGCGGTGATTCGCCTTGTTTCGAGCTAGATAAACATAAACCCGTGGCACATGGCAATGACGATAACGATAACGTAAGTCCGACAACAAAGCCGGACAATGGTAAGAAAAAGCTAGCGCGTGACCCCTCTAGTTTGCAGGTGAAGTTCGAAGAACAAATGGCTCAGGCGATATTAGGTCAGGAGCAGGGTAAAATGAAAGGCAGAGAAGAGAACCACAAGGAAATAACGGAAGAAAACGTCGGTTTAAACTCGCAGTATTTGGATAGTTTACTCAAAAACCATCGTTTACAATCGGGAAATGAATTTGACGAATCCGCTAATAAACAAGTGTGGAAAAGTCATCCAAGTCCGGTTCGAGCATGGACCACAAAGTTACCGATTGAAGATCTCAAGATATCCGAGTCATCATCAAAAGTCAAGCCCGAGTCAAAGGAGCAAACTAGCTTAAAGTCAAAGCTACTCGAAGCAAGAACAAGGGGCCATAGATTGGTATCGCGTGTAAAAAAGTAACAAGGTCTTGTACTCTTGTTCTTAGCTTCACATTATATGTTTTCTGTGTGCATAAGCTGCATGTTATTGTACCATGTCTTTCGAGTTTCAATACGTACATCTCTTGTATCGGTTTTACACAGGCTTTTAAATTATCAAAATATGCATAATATTCCTTACAGGAATTGTGGAAATAATCAACTAGATTTAAAGATTTTGAATATTTATTCTTAAGCCATTGTGAAAACATAAAAAGCTTCGCCTTTTCTTGGATTAGCTTCGGTTATTGCTAGTGTTCTTTCATCCAAATCGATCACAACCGTACATAGCGTGTAAAGAGTCGGACCTTGCATAAAGATAGGATACTTATGATCATCTGTGTCTCCAAGGAGTGAAAGAAGGTCTTGCTTTGACTTTTTCGGCAGCATATCTGCTCGGTTTTGTCTGCTTAGGGAGTTTTGATCATGTACCTTCATAGTAAATTGCAGGAAATGAAATAATTTAACTGTCACTTTAACCATCATAACTGCTAGTATGTTACCTGGTGTACTTCAAGATGAAGATACATATTGGCATGGAAGAAAGGTGTTGACCCGACTTCGTGAACTGAAAGTCGTTGACTTGAAGCAGTCTCCACATTCACGATCTTCCGTAAGTTCACGTCGATTAGGTTATAGCTATGTCCAACTGAAACTAGCGATGAACGAATCCTCTAATAACCAACAAGAAAGTAAAAAAAGTCAAAACCTTCTACAGCAAGACCTAAAACTGATTAATCTTACAGTAATCGCATCATCGATGCTTGTTGCTTCAAGAAGGTCTCGAGAAATGAAGTTTCGGCCAATCCCTCCGGCCACAATCTCTGACTCCGTTGGCGGAACCGAGTTTAGTGTAAATGCCTATAATGGTTCATGTTAAGGTTTGCAAATCAATGAAAAAACATACTTTTGACATACATAAGTTAGGATCAATACCAGACCATGGTTGTTGAAACCAAATGCACAGCTCGGTAGCTCACCCGCATAGGTGTAAGCTGTGTAAGATAGTCCATTAGATAGTGTTGCTTTAATCAGATACCTGCAATTTTAGTATTGTTTAAGCTGATCTAACAAAAGACACACAGATTTGTTTTTGGCATGGTAGTAAAAATCCCGACTAGCCTCTGATTCCTCGCTAGTTGGAGGTTCACCGAGTAATTTTTATCTAATCGGCCAATTAATCAGTAGGCGGTCAACAGTGGTCAAATCCAGTTAGGACCGGCAAAAAATTGGTGGCAGTCTAGCGATTCCGGCCAGATTCTTGACCAAAACCTGTAAATTCTGGTAATTAATCCTATCTACTTGAAAATATGGGTCGAAAATGTGTTAAAACATGTCTACTTTACATATAAATTCCTAATCTGATTAATCCCAATTAATCGCTAGTTGGGACCCAATCGGCCGCCAAGCGATTCTTACAACACTGTTTTTGGTTGCGGGGGTGGAGACTTCCTAGGAGGTCCACCCATCCTGGTACTGCTCCCACCAGCGCACACTTGACTGTGGAATTCTCTCCCATCCACAACCATTGCGCCAAAACACGCTGGTGGTATTTGAGGCAAGACAATCTTAAGGCTAGTATCTCCCCTGTAAACAAAACTAACATAGCGATGTGGGATTTGTGTAAGGTGTTACATTAAGCTTACGTATGGCCAACAAGCGCGACATTAGCATCCTCATTATGAACCGCAACCGCCATTGTATCACTAACAACAAGAACATCCGAGCAATCATCAATCGTCTCTTCATCCTCAACCTTTTCCTGCTTCGGGACAAACGGGAGTATCTCTTTCCGAAAGTTCAAAACCATAATCTGTCACAACATCAACTGTCATCAGCAGTCTTGCAAATACTGAAATACAACTTAGCACAACAAAAATAAAAACAACTGAAACAGTTACATGAAGAAATGGGACACCAGACCCATGAGCGATTCCCCGCATTTCATTCCAGTAATCCGGGAACTTGGTTTCGTTGTTTACGGATAGAGATTGAAGGAGAGAGCATGCTTGTGGGCTTTGAGCAAAAGGAAGAAGTTGGTTGTTGAAAATGGAGTCTGTTAACAGTCTGCTTTGTATAAGTTTAGAGAAATGGTTCCCAATGGAGTAACCAAGCTGGTATGCATCTTCACAGGGTCCAACTTCATATATCTCTAACTTGTTTGCAGCTTCCATTGCTGTTTGTTTGTGTTACTGTTTTCACCTTATCTTTTACATAAGTGAGTTACAAAAATAGTCCTCTCATAATTCTTAATTTGCTACATAGTTTGTCTTTTGATTTTGTTGTCACTTGTTTGGAATTTTTTATTTGTCTTGATTTTGTTATCGTTTACCTAGATATTCTATATACTAAATAATAAAACAATCTTTAAAAACATCTTTTATTGCACGTGGTTGAATAAATGTAATTTTATATATTAAATAATAAAAAAGTTATATCTATAGGAACCATATTGTACGAGTTGAATAAATGTAATTTTATATAACAAATAATAAAAAAGTTATATCTTTAAAACCACTATACCAAATAATAAAAAAATTATATCTTTAAAACTACGTGTATTACACGGGTTGAATAAATGTAATATTGCTTATCAAATATTAATAAAAATTTATATCTTTAAAAACTCTCGTGTTATTACACGGCTTGGATAAATATGATTTTATATACCAAATAATAAGAAAATTATATTTAAAAAAAGTAATGGATATATACTCGGTACGTGATAGATATGGTGATTGCGGAAACGATTATTGAAAAGGAGATACAGTGGTAAAACATGTTATTCAAGAAGTAAATAAGCAGCCATTTGAGTGATAAAATATAAATTATATTTAAAAAAGCCCGTAATAAATCTAATTTAAAAAAAAATTAAGACTTTGTTATTATTAGTAAAATCAATGATTTGATATTTGTAATTTTGTTTGGTATTATTTTATTAAAAGAGTGCATATTATACATATAATTATATTATGTCTTAAGTTATTCATGCCATCCAAAATAGTTAATAGCCAAAATGGTCCCTGAGGTTTGCTCACTTTTGCCACTTTAGTCCAAAATCCAAAATTTTTAAATCTGGGTCCCTGAGGTTTGCATTTTGTTGCCATTTTAGTCCAAATTTCAAAAACCCCCATTTTTTACTGTTGCAACCAGCCTATTTTGTCCTTTTATGCATGGGTATTTTGGTTATTTTTATGAGTTATTATAAAAAATATATAACAAAATAATCTGATAACTTACAAACATTAAAAAACCCAGATCATCAAAAGCAGATCATCAAACCCAGATCTCTCTCAAAGCAGATCAACTCTCTCTCTTCTCTCTCTCTTTAGCACCACCACCACTGCCACCTCCTCCCCCTTTTCACCACCGCCACCATCAACACCCACCCCACAAGCACCACCTCTTCAGAGCACAACCACCCCCATTCTACAATACATTCAAATACTTTGAAAACTAATATGCATCACAAAATTACCATATAAACCTGACGTCTGCTCCAAGCTAACTCACCAGACGACAACCGATCCGAAACCCTAGCAACAAACTCACCATAAATCTCACAGCTAGCAGATCTACACAACTCCAAAACCAAATCAATCGTTTGTTTCGCAACCGGTTCATCTTCGAACAAAGATAATGCAGTAACTAGAGGAGAAACGAGAAAATGCGGATGATATGTGAGAAGATTGTGGAGAAAATTAGGTTGAGATATGGCCTGAGAGAGCTGAGAGAGTGCGTAAGAAACGTGAATGGTTGGAGAATTAGGGTTTGAGATGAGATTTGATAGGCAGATTAAGCAAATGGATCCGCCTTCTAGGGTTTGGAGGATTAGAGAGGATGTGTGACCTTGTGAGCATGTTTTTGTTACGTGTTGCCGGAGCCGGATATGTTGATCGGAATCTGGCCGGTGAAGATGATCTGAGGTTATGGAGTACATGGCCGGAGATGTATTTCCACCGTCAACAACCTCTCAAAAATGTTAAAATCCTAACCCTCCACCGGATCTGCAACCACCTTCGACCAATTTCCCTATTATCTAAGGTATATATGTTTGTCTGGATTTGAGAAAGAGGGAGAGAGAGAAGGGAAGAAGATGAGGTGGGGATGATGGTAGTGCAGTGGTGGTGGTGCGGGGGTGGAGGTGAAGCCGTCGGGGATGGTGGTTGAAGCCATCATGTAACACCTCGTAATTTCATGTCCAATAATGTATTGACACGTGTCATAAGCTTTGAACGTGTGAAAGAATGCTTTAGAGGGATTAAAGTTGACAAACAAGAAAAATATGTGAATACAAGGGTTCAAAACGTCAACAATGGATAAATATACTCTACAATAGCCCTACATGATGTTTATACCCTTAAACGAATACGAAGCAAATCGTGGAAGAAAGTGAGAGATTACAAACTACGGGGGTTAAATGTGTCAACATGTTAAAAGTATACCTCTGAGTGACCTTTTAGCAAACCTGAAGCTTTGTAACGATAAATTATACTCACTAGAATATGTGGTAAAAATTTCACCAAGTTTTGATATCGTATGAGAAAGTTATGACAATATTCGTATACGAGGGATTAAAAGCGTCAAGGTTGAAATTTGTGACTTTTCGGGTAAGCACAAAGTTAACCAAGGACTTAACCAAGTGTGTAAAAGTCTTAAGGTCCTTAAAAATCAAGTTAGAGGGCCAAAAGTGCTAGAAAAATAGTTAAAACCACGTATAGAAGGACCAGGGACTGAAATGTAATTAATCAAACTTGTTTGGCCTGTTGCGCCACTTTTAGGCGCCCCGCGAGGGGCCTTACGCGGCCCGCGAACAAGTGCCAGCGACAGAAAACGCGAACAGCTGCCAGTTGCAGGTCTGTAACCGACTTTAAAGGGTTGTTTTCTTATACCCGGGGCTCCCCAATGGTATTACATGCATAGAGGGCACTTGTCTTGATCTCATAACATCAGTAGAGTTGCTTGGCATGATCCTAGATGATTAAAATTCATATATATAGAGCCTCTTAGTTGCAACTCTTGTGCCATTCATTTGCAAACATTCACAACT